>VXBO01007878.1:128587-265801 GCA_013400135.1 Rhinoptilus africanus | reverse complement strand
GGAAAAAAAAAAAAAAAAAGGCGCCTAACCCTGAAAGAGCTATTTTTTGCAAAAGATTCAGTTTGTCCTGGAAAGCTCCTTTACTGTTTTCCGTAACCCGGTGAATCCGGGCTGCTGCCTTCCCTCCTCTCGTCTCCTTTCTGCCTCTCCCCGTTACTGCGGTGCTGCCAACTGCACCGGAGCTGTTCCCCGCGGGGTGCTGGGGGGGGCGGGCCGGACCCGGGCGGCAAAAAATAAAAAGAAAGGAAAAATAAAAATAAGCATACCAACAGAAAAATCGGAGCGTCCCGGAGCCAGGACACGGCAAAACCTGGATCTGGCACACGGAGCCTCCCGAGTGGCTGCGAGTTTTACCTCCTAGCATGGAAGGAGAGGGGGCGCGCAGGGAAAGGGGCCCCTGTGTGCAGTGATTGTCCCCAAACGTGGGGTCAGCTGTGCCCCACTTGCAGCCCTTCCCTACCCTGGCTGCGGCTGGAAGAGGGCTGCTGCCTGCTGCACCCAAAAAGTTTGGCGTTGCAGAACAAGAGGGATGTACAGGCTGCAGTCGTAATTAAACTCAGTAATATGCTTGGGCCAGGCCCTACTTTGTGCTGTGTGTATGAAGAGAAACCATGATCTATCATGACTCACAGAAAACATCAGGAGCCTCTTGTTTGGGCTTGGTAGTATTGCTTGGTAGTGTTTTTTTAACACCTAGCAAAGATAATATCGTATAGAAAAAAAATATCTGACAATAGCCTGTATATGCAAAATTCTGACCTTATAAACTGGCATAACAGGCCTGGCTAAATCCTGCAAGGGACACCTGCATCATCTTAAATCCAGCTTTTTTCTTCTCTCCCCCACCTCAAACTTCTGGTCTGCTAAAAAGAGTGGCTGCTTCAATTTCACTGCAAGTTTCTGTCCCACCCAATGTATATTCAGTAGCACGGAAAATATCCAGCACCTGGAGTTTGCTAGGTTGTATAATTTCTTGGCTCTGAGCTCTTAAGTCTTATTATTAAACTACACAAAACTTTATGATGCTTTTGATTGACCAGAGCAATCTGACTTTAAGCGTGTTTCAGTACTACAGCAATGCAAAAGAGATTTCTTTTGCCTGAAACCAGCACATTTGTATTATTGCAGCTCTTATTTCAGCTGACTAAATATGCCTTTCTGAAATGTTCCTGTTCAGCTAAAAACCAGGGTTTTGCAGGACCCGAGTTCGTAAAGTTGTCAGTGATTGCACAAGCAAAATGTAGCCAATTATTTTTTTCACTTAAGCTTGAGAGTTTTATCTTTTAGATACATAGCAAATGTGACAGTTCTCTTACATCCGATGAATATGTATCCAGCTCAGTGAGATTTTCAGAACAGCCTAGGAGTTTAGCCATGTATTGGTGATAAAAGGAAATAAGAAATGAATATTTTTTGTCTAAATCCCTTAAGCCGCTTTGAAAACCTCAATTAAGAGCTGATGAGCTTAAAATACTGCTTTGGGATTGTCCATGCACGTTAGACATATCTTACTGTAAAACTTCTCTATGTAATACAAAAGGTGACTGCACTTACACAGATGAAAATATCAGATTTGAATTATTGTAGTTTCACTTAAAATATGAAATATGGAACACAGATTTTTCAGATATAAATATCTAGCTGCCATTGTGCTCAATTTAGAAGAAAGTTTAGGTCTAGATTAAAAAAAAAGCAAGTCCTATTTAAACTTGGAATCTTGATGTCTTTGTTGTTTGTTGAACAGAGATTTCTTAGACTCTTAAGCTTTTAGTAATCTTGAAGGTGCATTTTTTCACTCTGACTACTGTAGATCCAGATTATCCTTTCCTCAGTTAGTGTATAGTAGCTGAATGATTTTAATGCATGTGAAAATTTCTTTTTGTTACTGTTTTTTTAAGTATAGAGCTCTCATTTTTCTCAAGGGAGAAGCTGGGGTATATTTGTAAATGCCAGTAAGTAGCAATATCTATTTTTTCTAAATCTAAGTACGTGCATCATGATTTAAATTTTTCCTACAGGGTAGGAAAAAGCATGCTTTTAGTAGAAGAATTGTTAATTCAGAAATGATTGTTCATGGCATGTTTTGTGGGTGAGGGACAAACATTGGCAGAATTTGGCAAGACCTGAATGCTAGACATGAGATTTCATGGTATAGTGTGTGTTGGAAAAGACCTTTTTCTTAATGCTTCAGAAGCAGGTGCATTAATTTCACAATTTGTTTATGCAATGGCATACTGATGCCACAATTTGGCAGGATCTAGCAGATCCAGTAAAGCCAGGTATATCCAGCTTTTACCTTTTTCCTTAGCAGGGGGTAAATCGCTTGGCAGTGGTCAGTAAGAAGGCTGGCAAAGCAGCAGGGGCAGTGGAGAGACAGAGGGAGATGTTTGCATAGGGAGATGGATGGCAGTGGTTTCTTCTCAAGGAGCTGCTCTTTAAATATCTTTGAGTGCAAGCCACGTGCACAGCTGTGCTTCCACAAGTGGGAACTCTGCCTTTGCTCTAGCTCTTCACTAGGAGAAGCTTCGGCAAGATTGTTTCTCTCTTCATCTAGTTCTAATCTGGAATCAAGGCATGATATTTTTTGTTCAGTTATAGTACAGTTTCAAAAATGCACGATGGTGGGTGAAATAGAAAGCATTAATGTGAAATTCTGTAATGTAAATATAACTATAAAGGCAAGATCTTTACAGCTTAGAAAAAGGTGAGTGCCAGGACCCATGCTGTTTGTGACTCTGCTCGATTTGTGAACATGGAGATCTGTTTTGTTACAGGGCATGTTTAATTGCACAAAGTTCCTTGCCTAAAATGCTGTACAAACATTTCTCCGTTGTGGTCCCTTTTGACCTGTCTGTGTGACTGCATTAGTGTTTGAACCAATGATGTCTGTGTGCTATGGGCTCTCTAAGCTTTGTTGTTTGTTATGGGGGAAAATGGGAAAAATCATGGTAGAAAATATGAAAGTCACAATGTTTGTTAAGAAAAAGAAGAGTCACCATATGGCTCAACAGATTTTAATTAATATTAAATTGCCAGGGGAAATTTTGCAAAAAGTCAAATAAAAATCCTTTATTTTACAAATAAGTGCTCAGAATTTGTTTTCAAATACATTTCTGGGGCATTTAGGACTATTAGGAAGCCTAGAGGTCGTAATGGGAGCGTAGGGGGTTTTTCAGAAATACAGGAGGGCACAAGCTGGTTTTGGAGAATACTGAACAAACCTGACATTTACTTCCCATTGGGAGGCCTATTGATTTTCAATAGTGGTAGATACTTCATTGATATTTATATCATCCTGCAAATTTAACAAATAGTTTTAAATCACTGACTCTGAAAACTCACAAAACAACAGATACAGACTCCAAGTTAATAACAGTTATCGTTGTATTCTTCATTAACAAAGAGACTGGAATGGCAAAGCCTGTCATTTCCATGCCAAGAAACCACATGGCAAGGGTAAGTCATGATTTTTATTAGGGAAATCATGCAATGATAAACAGACCTGCACATTTCAAGTCAGAAAAGCAAATATATGCTTAGCATGAAACATGTAGTTAAGAGCCCTTCCTTAGTAGGGATGCTTTTCTGAAGGTGAGCAATGGGTAACTTGAAGTAAAATGAGTTTCCATAGCTTAAGTTGTGGGCAACAGTGTGTTCGGTGGAAGAGTTTTAAGTGCAAATTGGGGGTGACGATTAGTGGCATCGGAGGCAGAGGTGGCCTGTGATGTGCTGTATTCCTGCAGCTTCAGAAGCCAGACTTGGAGAGAGCACTTTGGGGAGCTCAGACCTCTGCATGCACGGCAGGTCATGGTATGCATCCCTCCACTGTGCCTCTCAGATCTCTCCACCTCTTTTGGTGTTTCTCATGTATGACAACAGATTGTATTGCCAGCATCCAACGATAGCATATGTTTGGTCGTAAAGACACAGATTTGCCGCTTTGTTCAATAGTAGATTGATGTTCTGGTGCATATACGTTATATAAAACATCAGTCTATTAGCTCATGTAACCATGGAGATAATAAGTAATTTGCATACATGGAAACTCTTTGTGTATGCTTAGGCCTAACGCCTGCATTTTATTAAGAAATAGATCTTTACAAATGTTAATATTAATAAATATTTTCATAAATAATTTTTTCTGCTAACTGAAAATAACTGTCCTAATCTGTGAAAACATGAAGCTGATTAAAAATTGACTACCAAAAAGAACCTAGCTTATTCTTAGACTCAAGCGAGGTGCAAAAACTTTGAAAATTAAATTCAGTTGTTAATGTATTAATAGTCTTAAATCTTATTAATAACATAGAATTAAGGATTCATAATATTGTTAGTTCTGACAGTTTCTAGTTGCACTTGATACTTTTTTTCCTAGTTGCAGTTGTAAGGTAAGAATGCTACAACCACGCATCAATGAGAGCTCTAATTATATTGTGTGTATTTACGCATTGCTTTTATATGCTAACATGATTTATATGTGTTTAGGGAACGCATGTAAAGGACGTGTTTAAGGTGCTTTACATATTGTAATGGATAATAAATTTGAGTAGCACACAATCCTAAATTAATTTTAAAAAGGTAAAAGTTTTGCTAATGATGCATATAAAGCATTTAATTAACAAGACTCAACATAGAAACAACAAGTCACAGTAACAAATAGCAATTAGATTGTAAATAGCCTGAGTAGAATGCTAACAGGATAATTCTTCATTATGTTGGAGTGGCACCACTTTTTTTCACCTGTAACTCTGCACCTGTTAGTAAGAACCAGCCTAGAACTTGTCAACAGAATGAAGAAAAATACCCCATTATTCTAGATTATGAGCAGCATAATTACAAACTCTGCTGTCCTATTTCAGTTGAAGCTTCTGTTGTTGTTACTCTGATTTATGTATTGCGTGCCCCTTGTTGTTGCCCCAGTTTCACGTATAGGGTAAATGCTATGTGTGGGCAGAGGAGGGAGCAGTCCAGCTGTGTCCCTGTTAGCACTGGCTTACAGGTTGTAGAGGTGCTGGTGTGTGCTGGGGCAAGGTTACTGGTACTACGTAGACTGTGCTACTCATCCTGTATCTGAAGCAAGCGCTGGGGAGAAATTGAAGCTTCCATAGGAAAGGTGGGCTCTGAGCGGGCTTTTCCCATACACTTATATTGAGTTCAGCGGCAGCCAGTGCTGCAAAACATGGCCTGTTTGAAAGAGGGTACAAGTCATGCTCATCCATTAACATACCACCTGCGTCAAATCACAGGAACAGGAAATGGCCTTCTAGTAGATCTGTCCTGCCTTTATCCCGTGTGGCTGTATTTGTTAGCGCTATAGTTACTGTTGTTTGTCCAGCCATATATTCAGTTTTCTAGCAGAGGAGATTTTCTTTGTTTGCAGAGAGGCTGTTTTCGATGTGTAGTAACACTGTTCTCCACGCACAAATGCCTTATACAAAAAAAACCCTGCCTATTTAGACAAAGAAAGGAAGAGAAAGTATTTCTCTGCACTTTCCCCGTGCACCTGATGGCAGATTCCAAGAAAACTACATTTCAGTCGCCAAATGTTTTCTGAACTTTGGACCCTGGCAGGCTTCTGCTGAAGTAAACATAAAAGCCTCATCTACATAAGTGTTGCAGACTTGTAAACTGACCATTCCTCATTTATCAAGTAGAAAAAGGTTTTATGGAAGATGGAGAATCTCCAGATGTAGCACCTGTACTGCAGATACTGTGATTGCAGTGTAGCATAAATATATTAGGGTTGATTCTGCAACCTCTTATTGAAAGTCTAAAAATGAGGAAAGTCCGCAACCCCCAGGATTAATCAGCTCCAGTGCTTAACTATCTTACTATTTGAAAGTTTTTACTATAAACCTTACTTAAATATGCAGTGCTAAGCCTTATGCCCTTTTTTGGTTTTGCTTTAGCCAAAAATTGGTGCACAGAAGGATATATTCCCTTTCCCTTTGTAGCTGCTTTGTACACATTTCAAGAAAATTATTGCATCTCCCTCAATTTTCTCTTTTCTAGAGTAAGCAATCCCAGTTCCTAAACCTAGTCACAAAGGTTGAGTTTCCTAGGTCTTGGTCATCTTTTTTATTACTTTCCGTAGACCTGTTTATTTCAGTAATGTCTGAAAGTGGACAAGTGCTCTAGTCTACTCTTGTTCAGTAAACCACAAAATTTTCTTCTTGTGTATTACACGCAGTATTTCTGTTTATACATCACCTCAAATGGTGTTGCAGCGCCATGATGCTGTTGAGTCACGTTCATCTTGTGATCTACTGTTACCTTTGCTGATATTCCTGAATCATTTACTTAGCCACTGTAGTTTTTTGTGTTGATTAGTCCTACCTAACTATATAATTTAGCCACTGTACTTATTGACTTCTACTTACTCATAACCATTTCTCCACTTTATCTAGGTGTTTTTTAATTCTGATCATGTCCTTGTCTTGTTCTCACAGGCTTTTCCAGCTTCATGTTGCCTGCAAATTTAACAAATATGTTTTCTATTCCTTTAGCCAAATCATTAATCAAAATACTGAATTATGTGCTGTTCTATGGCATGCCACTTGGGAAACCCCTCTAGTTTGACAGTGAGTCATCAAGAACCGTTTTCTGAGTAGAGTTAAGCAGCCACCTAACAGTGATTTTTCTAGACTGTGTTTCCCCCAGCTGTTTCTGACAATATCATAAAGTTCTTATGAAAAATATCTAGTTGGTTTTGCCTGTCTGTAATGCCTGTTACCTTGTTGTACAGAGAAAAGTGTCTGCATTGCTGGATACTCATCCCCTTATCATTTTCTGGGTACTGAGAACCATAGAATGGTTACAGCTGTAAGGGACCTTAAAGATCATCTAGTTCCAAGCCCCTGCCATGGGCAGGGACACCTCCCACTAGACCAGGTTGCTCAAAACTTAAATTGTTTGTTTGATTAATTGTTATAGTATTTCTGCTGCAGTTAGAAGTAAGCTTTATGGCCTTTCTTGCCCCTATTTTTAATGCTAAGCACTATGTTTGTATCTGTTTACAAGTTCTATTTAATGCTTCTGAGGTTGCTTCAATCTATGCACAAAGTATCTGAGCGTGAATTTGATCAGGTGAAGTTATTCTGAAAACAACTAACTTGCCTAAATACTTTCAAGGCTGGTTTTCCTGTCACTGGAGTTAGGTCTGTTAGACTGCTGATCACAGCTGACCATCTTCAGTAATTTAAATCCATTTTTTTTTAAGATACCACTAATATTTTAATGGCTCACTAGGGGTTCTGAACCATGTTTTATGAGCTGTATAAATAGGCAGGCATTTACCTGCTCCAGGCTCCTGATGTCTGTGGCCAGGTGGGTGCCAATATCCTAGGCTGGCTTTGGTTTAAAGCTGGCTTTGGTATGTTGGCACTACATTGCCATCGCATCAGTCAGTGCAGTGTAAACACAACAGTTTACCTTGTAGTTAGGAAAAAATTACTAATACAGAGTACTTGCTATAGCGTTAATGAAAATCTGGTTTAAATGGTTTAATATTGCTAAAGATGTTTACATAGTACCAGTGCCTAAAACATGCTAGACCTCAAATAGCATGATGATTTTCAAGGATTTTCTTCTGATCATTTTTTCTTGAGCACAAAAATGCTTTACAGATCTCAAAGTGAAAATTTTTGCTCTTTAATCAGATTTTATCCACTTGTGATTACTGATTATATAGATGACACATATTCAGCTTACCATATTAGCTGCTTCACTATTTGTTGTACTTGACAAACCTTCAGAATTTACTGGATTCAGTGAAGCATCCATTTAGACAGATTCCAAACAGTTACATAAGGGATTTTCTGGCAGCCAAAGCTTTACTGTTGCTGTATAAATTCTGGGTAGCCAGCATGAAACAGATACAAGAATACTTTGTACCTCGGAGCCTATTCAGTACAATAGAAAGAAGGATTTGTGTTCAAGTATGAATATTCTTAATTGTGGAGAGGTACTACAGCTCAGAAGAGTTAAAAAACTCAAATACCTAGCTCTTATAAATTGTTTTTACACTACTGATCTCAAAGCATTTTGGGAGTAAGTGCTATTATCTGTGTTTTGTGCAGGTAGAGATAGGGATTGGGAAATTACTTTAATTTCATCACTAACTGTGGAGGTTGTTAAACAGCTACTGTTCAAGTTAAGACGTGTTATGATCAGCAGTTCCAATAACGTTCATCAGGGAGTATTCATGGAACCGCTTAAGAATGTCTCTGGACTGTTAATGTTGTTTTTTATTAATTGATACAGCACTGGTAAGGCGAATACTGTGCCAGAATTTTAAATGGGATGCCTTAGTAATTACAGGCCTTTCAGCCTGGTGCCAATCTCTGGCAAAATAATATAAGACTGATATGGGACATTATTAGTAAAGTAATAATCAGGAATAACGTAATTTATAGTAGTTCTCACTGGTTTATGGAAAATATATCTTGTCAGACGGACTCAATAGCTTTCTTATGATATATGAGGTTTGATCGATGAATGTAGTGCTGATGTAATGGACTTTCTTAGGGCATTTGTCATGGTACCACACAACCTTTGATTAAGAAATGAGAATAATGCAAATTCAACTGGGTAACACATTTAAAGGACCTAAAACTGCTAATCTGATAGTCTTAATATGCAAAGTGGGAATCATTATCTAATAGGATCCCTTAGGAATTGTTGGACCATGCTCTGTTTCCCATTTCTTTTAATGACCAAAAAAAAAAAAAATTAAAAAATCATTAATGGTAAATTTATGTAGACGGAATAAAGTTTGGGACTTTGGAAATGAAGTTAGCTTATGAAGTGATCCATGAATCATATATGCTTCACTAATACTGAGGATAATACCATATACATATATATGCATTTCTTTTATATATGAATTTTTTCATGTACATGAACAAATAATTTAGCTTACATTTGCAGGACGAATGACTTTATCCTGAGAAATAATGACTGAAGAGTTTTGGGGAGATCATGGTAGAGAATTGAGTGCATGCAGGATTTCACTGTCACACAGCGGCCAATGGCCTAAAGATAGACTAAAGAGCAACTTCAGAGAGGAATTATGAAGTTATGCACTTCTGTATTTGTAGTGATGTGATAACTTTCTAAACATCTGAGTAAGTGTGAAGATTCAGATTCATGTTTCAAAAAAGGAATAAAGAGTTGATGAAGGCTTAGAGGATGATTAATGGCTTGGACATTCTGTGCAGCAAGGTGCTTGAGAGCTTGAACCTATTTAATTTAAGCGAAGATAATTTGTCCCAACCTATATCTATATAAGGCACAGAATAAGATACTGGAAAACTTTTCAACAGAGCAGTTATGAAAAAATAAAATGGCGGAAAGTTGGAAGTTAGGCAACAGAATGCCTAGGCACACATCTTTATAGTAAAAGTAATAAACCGTTGAAATTGTTTTTAAAGGATCATTGTGGATTCTCTGTCTGGAGTTTCTGAAATTAAGGTTTCTTGGGTTTTTTGTGAAAAAATTAATTATACTTCAAGTAGGAATTGATTTAGAGTGGACCTATAGTTGTGTTATAGGAACAATTAATTGATAGCTGTTGTTACTGGGTTTGTAATCTCTAAACTGATTTACTCAAGACTACCTAGTAGGACACTGGCAGAAGTTAGGATAGTACCTGCTCTTACTGATTCACAAGCTGCAGTCTCATCCTTTATCCTATACACATTCCTACTAAGTAAGAGAAAGGTTGGGATTTCTTAAATATGTGTTTCTTTACACAGGCGTGTGAATCCTGCTTCCATGCTCAGTGTGCGAGATTGAAGGAAGCTTTTTTCCTCATCTGTGCACTGTGCCCAGAAACAGTTACAGAACTGTACTTTTGTTGTGCAGATGCAGCAGCACTGAAACCCTACACATGGCCAGCCTCACCTCAGTCCCTTTCCTCCAGAAAGCTGGTGTCACTCTGGGAGGGCTCTTATGGGACACCAGGGCCAATGTCCCACCTACAGCCCATATCAGATGAGCATGTGCTTTCCTCAGTGCCCTTGCAGACATCAAACCTTCTTCAGTGCAGCTTTTGGGCTTCCTGCACTGCACTGGGCCCCAAAGTAATTTATCTTTTCTGATGAGCAGGAAGTNGGGGGAGGATGACCTCCCTCGACCTGCTGGCCACACTCTTCTGGATGCACCCCAGGATGCCATTGGCCTTCTTGGCCACAAGGGCCCATTGGTGGCTCATGGCCATCCTGTTGTCCACCAGGACTTCCAGGTCTCTTTCCCCAGAGCTACTCTCCAGCAGGTCACCCCCAACCTGTGCTGGTGCAGGGGGTTATTCCTCCCCAGGTGCAGCACCCTGCACTTGCCCTTATTGAATTTCATAAGATTCCTCTCTGCCCAACTCTCCAGCCTGTCCAGGTCTCTCTGGATGGTGGCACAGCCTTCCGGTGTGTCGACCACCCCTCCCAGTTTTGTCAGTCACCCCTCCCAGCTCAGATGTTGATTTTTCAGAAGGCATGCTCAGTTTCAACCTGTAAGAATATTTCTTATTAATGATGATTCCTCCTTTTTTTTTTTTTTTTCCTGAAACATCTGCGTGGGTTAAAAATTTCCTGTCACACAGATCAGGAATTGGCTGCTGATACACAGAAAATGAGTACCACTGAAAGGGGGGCACATAAGGAAAGACTGTTCTGAGACCTGACTGTGGGATCCTGACCATGTTCCTGTCCCACCAGCTCAATGGGCCCAATCCTTACGCCCTTGCTCAGGTGCCTGAATGTGAGAGGTTCTCTTAAATTTTTCAGTTCAACTGGGCCAGTCCCTGAGTGATTCAATGTCACTGCTTAAGTCATTTGGTATTCTTTACGCTTGCTGTAGTGTCATGTGGAGAGCCAGCATAACGATCCCTGTATTCTGCAGCATTTCACAGGAAGAAAGGCATCCGTGCAGAGAGGTATGGACATCACCTCGTTGATGAGAGAACAGATCCCCATTTGATTCCATCAGAGGCTGGTGGGGGGAACAGTGATGGACACCTGCCAAGGGAAAAGCTGCTGGCTCACAAGTTATGTGACTATACCAGCTTCACTACTCCAGCTCTCATAGAAACAGCTAGACATGATTAATAGCAAGGAAGTAGCTTTTAAATAGTGAGACTTTTAAAACGTGAGACTCGGCATATGAGACTAGTCTGCCACAAACAAATTCTGCTGAATCTTTCCTTTTGGTTTTTCTGACATTCACAAATACCCTGTGTATCAGGCTCATGCTTTAATGGTTCTAAGTATATTCTTAACAGAGCAATTCATTTTGATTGCACAGAGGGGGAAAATGCATTTTATCTTTTCTTTGGTTAGTAACAAAATAGCTCTTTTAAAATTTTGGGATGTGTTGATGGTAACAGAGACAAAAGTGATTGAGGTTCTTTGACATATACAGAGTGAAAACTTCACTGTAGATTTTTAAGTTCTTCAAAGTATGCGCGTCCTGTGATCTAGAATATCAGCAGCAATCATCAGTTTAACAGGCTGAGATAGGACAAGAATTATCAATTATGTCTCATGCTGATGTGAAGTGTCTCTATTTTCACACCTGTGAAACAAGTGATTAAAGTGCACGGCCAGGCTCTGAAGTCTTTCTTTTGATAAATTTATTCTTTGAAAACTGGCTTCTAGTTTGTTAATGTCAGGTAAACCACGTTTATTCTTTCATTCCTTGTGATAATATAAGACTCTAATTGGGGGGGAGGGGGCAGGAAATATATTTTTACTTTGACTAGTTTAACTAACTGTCCCCATTGCCAAAAACAGAATAAAAACCCCACTGGATTCAAAAGAGGTGATTTTCAAAGCAAACATGGGTGATTCAATAACACAAGTCTCACAGAAAGACATGGTATTTGTGCTCAGAGATCTCTTGATGCTTTTGCAATTTTCATCCTCAAAATAAGCCCACTTATTAAAAACAACTATATAAAAGTGATTCTGTAAAGTTGTGCAACTGAATAAGCATAAAAACTAAATTTTAAAGGTTAGCACTTCAAAAATTCTTATTCCTAACTGCTGTTACATCACAAGTTTTCATTATTCACTTTGTTCACTTTTAAGGTGGATTCGTGATTCCCTGTAATGATGTCTTTGCATCCTTTTCAAAAAGAAACACTTCCTCCCTTTGTCAGGGAGTGTTACCTGGGCGCGTAAACACAGGACTTAGACCAGGAACTTATATTGTCTAATCTTGTCCTAGAAATGTTTCTTTTTAAAATTGTTACCAACACAGTCTCCCTGCTCCTGTTTTCTCAGTTGTAAACTGGGGCAGAGGGGGGTGTGTGTAATTAGTTGCACGTGTCCCAGGGCCAGTAGAGAGTGATAAAGGCTGTTACTGACGATTCATCTTAATGAGGGATTTCAGGTTCAGAAAGCAGCAAGAGCAGATGTGATTAGGAAAAAAAAGGCAAAGAGTAACAGTCAGATATATAACCACAGAGTTATAAAAACAAACAAATCACTGTGTTACGCTTACTTTCATCATGATAGACAACCTTTCACGGCTACAATACATGCACAGCAATAAAAGCTGCAAAATCCTGGAGCAGATCCTCAGCAGGGATAAATTCTCAGAGCTCCATGACAACAGAGTTGTGATAATTAATACCTGGCAAAGGCCTGCTCTTTACTGAACAACTCCAACTCTTCTGAGGTGGAATTCCTCTTTTTACCTCCTCTGTTGTAGGCTTAGTAAGTAAATCCTACATGAAGGGCTTGGAAGGCAAATAGGTCTCGTGCTGCTTTGCTGCATCAGAGTATTTCACCTGCTGTGTTGTGGCTATGTTAAGATGAACGATTTGGCCTTCAAAGAATTCCTAATAGGAAGGGCTTTACTAACTAATGTGAGAGTCGGCTGGTGTCCCTTGAGATGCTATAATTAAGATATAGCAGATGTTGAAACTTTTCTCCAGAAAGTACTATATCATGTGTTGCAGAGGTGTGCATTTGCTTAGATACGAGGGAGAATGTAGTACCAGGTGAGGTCACTGTTTCATGAGACAAGGAGGAAGATGCAATGCCTCCTGGGAGATTTTGTTAGAAAAGTTCACGGGAAAATAATTAACTTGGGAAGTGTCAGGCTGATGAAGAGCAGAAACGCTGCAGACATTTGGAAGCTGGAAGGCATGTAGAGAATTTGTACTTTGGCAAAAAGCCTACTTGATAGGTCCAAACAGAAGCCAACAGCTTGATTTTTTAATGTATTCCCCTTTACTCACTTTATTTGGATTACTGCATATCATCCTGCTTTGCTCTGTGACCAAATGCATAGACGGAGATGCTTTGGAGAAAAACTTTGGGCCTGTCTTTCTCCGTCTCCCTTGGAAGCTCTCGAAACTCTTGTCCTTCTCTGAAGGATGGAGTGATTTCCAACTGAATCTGCATTACTGCTCATCTGCTGTTTCCATTTGCTAGGGAAACCTTGCTTAGTGTGTTTCTGCTCCTTGTGACACACAGGGTCTCTCTTTCTGAAGTGCTGTAAATCCTTTCCCACAGCTGATTCTGGGATGCTGCTGTTCCAGTCTGGGTGCCTCTTCATAAATCAAAGCAAGCAAATTGCTGCTCAAGCACTGTTTATGCAAATGGTGGTTCAAAAACTGGGAGGTGTTCCTGTTAAGGATTCAAAAAATGCACTTAGACTTTATAATATTGAAGCCTTTGCTGCCACGATGGATAAAGACACCTTAATGTGTTCAATTAAAACTTCGCAATTCTTTTCTGGGTAACAGATTGTGCTATCACCCTACAGGAACTGTGAAATGAGTTGATAGTGATCAAAATATCTACTGTACCTGCATCTCAGTTTTCTTACATTGCTGGCATGTTAGGTCTGCTGTCTTGTCTAAATTCCAATTTAAACAATTACGTTCTGCCCACCTTAATTCTAGCTCCTTCCCATGCACTCAGTACTCCGATCGGCTCCCCTGCTTATCCTTTATTTCTTCTCTAACCTGTTGAGCAGTTATTGTGAGCTGTCAAGCTATGAAATCATGACTCCTATGTATAATCTACGTGTTAATTTTCACAGCAATTCCTTAGGCAACATCTGAGTTACTCCTCCCAGGTACAGCTATATAATTTCAGATGTAAGTGTGAAGACCTAAGCCCAGCTCAGCCAATGTTTTTGGGAGCTCTGTTGGCACCATGCATTCAGTGTATATGTTTCAGTTGCAGTAAATAAAATAAAATGTGTTCAGACTTAAAAGAAATTTACAGTTTAAAAACACCTCTAATTCTTCCAAAGTATGAACTACAGTTCTGTAAGGTCTCACTCTTCAGCTAATTAGTATAGCAAAAATGCTTTCAATTTCTGTAACATTTTTCTCCTAAGCACTGCAAAACATTTTATAAGTTTTAATGAATTTAGACTTGAAATATCATGATGATATGGGTTATCATAATCATCTTTATTTGACAGAAGAGTGTACCGAATCTCAGAGGAAAGTTAAATTACTTGGAGAGGAAACTTTGAAGTACTGACAGCTCCAACTTTGAAGTCATTTTCTCTCAGAAATGTAAGATCATTTGTCATTTCTGTAAAACAACATTCTCAAAATACAGTTTGCAATTTCCAAAGGGAGTCAGAAGAGTGTTTATATTAGACCAGAAATACCTAAACATCTTAGGTATGGATGAAGTCGTTTCTTTAGGCTAGGGAAGTGAGTAATCACTTCCTGCAATCATTACTTATAACAAATTCTCACTTGGCCATCCTGTAGGAACTGAGCTGTTATTAGAAATAAAAGATGATTAGCTGGTTCCTGGTTACCGTAAACACAGGAGCAGACATACATTGAATCTGGATTGTTAACTCCTGAGGCCTTTTTTTTCTTTGTTTTTTGTACTTAGATAGCCTAATGGGTTTTTGATCTGTCAGTCTGTCTCCTAAACTAGAGGGAAGTGTTTCTTGTTTTGTCTTGCCCACAAATACAAAGCCTAAGGACTGGCAGGAGAAACACGCCTTCCCTCAAACCAAAGTTACTTTTCTTGGTTCAGTTAGGAACCTAACAGAGGATTAATGGAGCTGAATTTAGCTTCAAGTTCAAGTCAATTGCATTTGTTCCTCCACCAGCTTGTATTTCCCTTACCATATTAAATCTTGGCTGCAAAGGGAAGAATAGCACTGAGAAGAAGAGACTGTACCTTCTTCTTTCTGTATTTCCAGAACAGGACTTTTCCTCCAATCTCACTGCGTGGACTTGGACTTCTTCTGTAGCCAAAACACTTTCACAAAGTTAATCTCTTCTCATAGCTGAACTCCTCTTTCATTTTTTGATGCGTATTTCAGCTTTATGCATTGTACTAGCATCTTGCAAAAAAAAAAAATCACATATTAAAGTGATTCTGCTACAAAGTGCCAGAATGTACTGCTGCAGTCACAAAGCAAAGCTGCCACTCAGATACGTACGGTCTTTGTTGGAGAATAATAGGGAAAATACAATAATGTGGTTACGTCAGTCAGCGATGTGGCCGTATGTAGTACTGTGCAACTTAACAACTGGTATGAAGAGATGACGAGGATCACGACCAGTTATTTCACAAAGAACATTAATTCTTTCTTTAGAAAGAAAGCAGGGCACAATTGCACAATACGCGGACATAAATGGTTTATAGAGGGAGATTGGGAACTTTCCCTTCCCTCACACTAGTAACACTCGTGTGGTTTATAAAGTAGGAACTCCTTCTCTCAGAAGGCCTCGTATGTGCCAAATTAACTTGTTCATAACTTGTATTTAGCTTTAAAGTTAACTGCTATTTCAGACCTGAAGAAAGATTCACATTCCTGAAAATCCCTCTAGTTTTTACAGCTATTCTAGTTGGTCTGATAAAAAAATCTAGCTCTGCTTATCATCCTACGTGGTCATGGCTGTTAATGGTATTTAACAAGAATCACTTGTGTGTCTGTTTTAATGTTGAGAACTTAAAGCACATTGTGTCTTTTCAGCAGTGTAACATTTCTGAGATGTTACAAAACTCGTGCTTATTGAAAGCCTGAAATGCTTACACAAAGGACAAGACAGTTTAGAAACCTTTTAATGGTTTTAACTTCTGTTGTCATGGGATGAACTGTTCATCAACCGGTGTAAAAAGAATGATGAAAAATCAAAGTTCAATTCTGCATCTTAGTGACTTTTTCAGACATTTCAGTGGCACATCAAGAATAGCAGAGGTCATTGACTGGAATTTAATGAGATGTCTCTGGCACTCAAACATGTATTGAATGAACAAGTTGCATTTATAGATCTATAAGTTATATTTATAGACCTGTAGTTCCTTTAAACCAGATATCCAGTGTGTGCTAGTGAATTTCACCTTAAAGGAGCAAAAGAAATTAGATGTCATGCTCTGTAGTACAGCTTTGTGTTGTAGTCACTTTTCAAGTTCTTTATCTATTTAGATTTCAGTGAACAGCTATAAAGACAGATCGGGATCAAAACACACATTATAGATGTGTATCAAATTGTGATGTAAACATCAGCTCCACTGTGCTGAAATAATGGAATGAAAATCATGGAAGGGAAATGGATTAGGGCTTTACAGTAACAAATGAGGCTTCAGTGTTGTCTTGGGCTTATTTGAACAGCAGTGGACTTGCATGGTCTGTTAACATTCCTACTGGTTATTCTGTGATGTAACATTGAAGAAGGTTTCAAAGCAGAAAAGTCCACATCCTTTTGATCATAAATCGTAAGCTTTTCTGGGCAGGGACCGGGAACATTTGCTGGGAACACATGGTACTTTGTAAATAATAAATGATAAAAATAAAGCATGCGTAACCATGCTGTAAAATGAGAGCAGGAAATGCATTGAGAAATATCAACTGTCGGATCAGGATTACCTAACGAGCTGCAGTTCATCATTTGTCATTCAACTTTAGAGTTTTAACTGCTAAAGGAAGGGCTGCTACAAAATTAGTTAAAAAAAAAACTGGTACAAACACTTAGGTAGGATTTGGGAAAAACTAGACACAATTAGAAAGAAGGGAATGAGAAAAATGCAAAAACTGACAGAGAACAGAGAGTTCTGTCTACTTATAGTCTATCAGTAAAATTAATGAATTTCTGTAGCATGTGAAAGTACCTATGCTCTGTGATGATCTTCTGCGCATAGTACTGAGTGTCACTGTCAGAAAACTTTTCTTTTTACTGTTGCCTTGATGAAATGCATTTCACTGGTTCTGTGCATTTAGTAAACATTTTTCCAGAGAGTAAAATGTTGTTTTGAGCTGTTGTTAATGAAAATTTCTGTCAGGATTTTAGAGTTTGGTGATCCAAGGGTGGCATGGGGATGAGAAAGAAAAGCTACTATGTTTAGATCAACTGTTTTTTATAAACCTTATTTGTAATTTTGATTTATATTATTTTACAAACTAAGAAATTAATCTTACAAAAGATGAAATTCAGAGACTCCTATCCTGTAAATATTTCATATAACCTAAGGATGGATCTTACCCACGTGTGCCAAATATGTTACTTACTTCTTTGAGTAGTCACACTAACCACTTTATTTCTCCAATGCTAATGTATAATACTGTAGGTAATAAATATTTCCAGGATCAGATTATAGTACTGTTGTGAGAAAAACATCATTGTTTACTTGGATAGTCTCTTCACTAGAGTAAGTCCAGGTTATTCTTCCAAGTCCGGCTGTGAGTTCCAGCCTGTGAGTGGTCCCAGGAGGCACAGAGCTGCAGAGCCACCGCTGTGCAGGCTTTCATGTGTCTCCACTGCTTGTTTCTCTGTATTTTAGAAAAATAACACACCAGTTCTTAAGAGTATGAATTTGCCTGCCTACTCTGTCAGTAACATCTAATCTATCTGTCTTAGTTATCTCAAGTGATCTCCACATGCATCCTTTTATTTATCATTTTCTGCACCAGAAAGAAACTTTTAGCAGTGTGCATTTTATTATTCTGCTATATCCAACTGGCACTTCATATATTTATCTTAAAGAGTGGTGACACATGCATTTCATGTATAGCAGGATGTCATCTCTGGGTGTATATCTACTGATATATCTGTACATAAAAAGAGAAGAGAAGGGGTAAAGGAAAGAAGAGAAAGAGAGTGATTGGCACTGGAAATAATTATATTTTTTTGTGACAAACTTATCGTGCTATTTCTAGACAAATCTACCCTATCAAATCTTGACAGGGGGATATGTCAGCAGCATTTCCCGTAATTCTTTGGTATTCACAAAGTGATCCATACTGCAGATACCCCGTATCATCGAATGCTTTTGAAAGCATGTAACAGTGGGGTGATGCTCCTTTTCCTTCCCTATGCAAGTTTTAGAACAATAGCTTTAAGAATATTGCCAACGAATTCTCTACCTCTTTCCTCATACAAGACCATAGTAATGATACAGAACTGCTTTGTTCTGTGAAAAGTACTTCCAGGTAATGGCTTTACTCATAGTGACAGGCAATTGGAATGATCCAGATATAATTTTCAGCACTGTAGAATTTTTTGCAACAATTAGCAGGAGCCTGCAGAGCTCTTCGCTGAGGGTTAGAATCAGAAAGAACAGAGCTGACTAATGGAGCAATGTGTAAGAAGTAATAAAGAGGTCATCTAACTATAGAGAACTAGAAAACGCTGTTCCACGTTCCTTTAGCAGAGCAGCATTTTAGAGAGGAGTCAGGTATTTTTCCATCAGATTGTCTTCAATATTTCAGAGCAAAAGTTTTTCTTCTGTTTTTACTGCCTTTGAAGTATTTGGTTATGGGAGACATTTAGAGATTTCACTGTCTGCTACCTGAAATTTGGAACACTCGAATCCTTGAATGTGCAAGACCCTCCATGGCTGCAGCCATCTGACAGGAGCGTGCTTGAGTACGCTCAAGTTTCTTGAATATATGATGGCTACTGCTGGAGATGAGCAATGTCACACAGGGAAATGGGCACATAAGGGGATGTGATTGATTTGCAGACCAGTTCTCACCTACGACTGCTTTTTCTGTTTTATCTTAACTGTATCACACAGAGCCTGGACACTGCTCTTCTCACTATTGGGAAAGCTGGCAGGAGAGACCCTAAAAGCTTAACTAGAAGGTCACCTTGGGCTGTAGGAAAGTTGTAGGAAGCTGGCTGGATATGCTGGTGAATAGTAGAAGGCTTAATTAGCAAGAAGCAGTATGACAGCCATTTCAGTCATAGGCAAGCTTCAGAGCTGATACCTAAAATAGCTATTTGCATCTTCTAGGGAGAAAGTCCACCTGAATTTGATTTTCTTGATGAGGTGAGGGGCTGTCTGTTTTGTTTCTCTGATTTTGGGCTCTGAAGGGGTGAGTCCTGGCAGGCACACAGCTATAGCTCAGTGGCCCAGCCCCCGGCCAGCCATGGTGGGGTGATAACTGGCCTGCTAAGGAAATGAGTAATAAAAAATAGGGGGCGGGGAAAGCAGATTACATTAAAATGGTAAGAGACTTTGGTACAGTTCTAGACAAAAGACAAAATATTAATTATGTGAGAGCTTACTAGGGTTCTTATATTACTCTCTTCCTTACAGTGCAGAGGCACAGAAATCAGATATGAAGTAAATAACAAATTAATGCAGATAAAACCCAATAGTTTTAGTTGATCTAGTTTTCCTAGATTGCATAGGACACCAAATCTTTCTTTGGGGGATTTCTTTTAAAGGCAAGCAGGGGAAGTGGAATGAGATGTGTCCCCAAGGTTTCTGAAATGTCAGACCTTGAAGGCTTTGTATACAATGCTCTAAGATGTGCAACAGTATAGAGGTGCTTTCTAAAAGCAAACAACAGAAGATGTTTGTGAATGTGAAGTAAAAAGAGTTTTGTTAAGTAACTAAAAGACAGTTGTTCAAACCAAAACAAAGACTAAAATTGCAAAGAGTGAACGTAATTAATGGGAAGATCCTGCCCTGTGATATGGTAAGTACAAAACATATCTAGTACAAAACAAATCTAAGTGTTAGACCTGTTATTTCAAGCAAATAGAACAAGGAGACATAAAAGAAGAGTTCAACCATGAAAGCCAGGAAAAAGAATTAGAGATGAACCAGAGTGAAAAACAGAATCATGTAAGGAAACACAAGTGAGCACAGCTGAAAATTGATCATAAGTAAATATAGCTAATAGTATAATGGCTCTGAATGAAACAAAATCTGGAAAGAAACTAAGTCTGGATCACATCAGTATGAAAATGTGCGATGTGAATGATGTGTCTAAAGCAGTAACAAAGATGTTACTTTAAATGATTAAATTCCTGAGTGCAAGTCTATTTTCTAATGTGCGTCGGTGTTTACTTGTTCCTGCAGCAACATACACATTCAAACTGTCCTCTGTCAGGAGCAAGACACTCAGCAAACACAAATGTTATTGTTAGCAATATTAATCTAGTATTATGGCTCTGATAATGCTGTAGTAGATGCTTTGGCAAAGGGGCCAAGGAACATTGCAGGGGCTAATTATGGAATAACTTGATTGAGGCAAGTTCCCTCCTAATCAACTTTGTTAGAGATTGACCAAGGCCCTGAGTTATATGGGTTTATAGAATTAGCTTTTCAAGCCAGGAGATATGAGAAATCCAACATCCTGTTTAACACAAGCTAGAGAATCTCATTTAATAATTTGTGCATGAAGCCTACAACTATTTTAATAAAAACATATGTGATTAAAGCCAGACAGTTATTATTTGGAAATGACAGGAGGAAGCAGCCAACTGCAATTTTTGATTTGCAGGATTACTGTGAGCCATCAGCCTGGTGCAGTCATGAAACGAAACAAATAACAACCTGCAATGTAGCTCAGGCAAGCAATTTTCAGTGGAACTGTGAAAGAAAGTTTCAATGCCATTTCATAAGGCATTAGTGATATTTGGAAAATATGAATAATTCTCATCACTCAGGTTAGAAAAACATGACTTCAAGGCAATAGACGTATTTGTTTTAATTTAAGAGGAGGCCAAAATAATAAAGCTTGCAAAAGGAACATAACTACTGCTGTGGTTGTAACTGAAGCTGCTCTGGACTGCTGTTCATCTTGCTGTTGCAGTATTAAAGAACCGTGAAAGTACTGCCCTCTACTAAACTCAGTGGCCTTGCCAGCCAAGCCATAAAACAGCATATAGAGAGGTGTGAGCTACATACGATTACATTGTGCTTGGGTTTTTTTTAAGTTTATAATGGATACATTTGTCCCTGGTTATAATTAATGTTCTCTTATAAATTTCTTTCAGCCTTTATTCACCTTTTAACCTGATTTACCTTCCTGACCCTTTATTTGATGTAATCGGTCCTTATATAAATGCAGTTTACTTCCTTATTTTTTCCCAGAAGTGAATATGCATAAAACAGGTTGACAAGGAATCCAGAACATGCAATCGCTGTGCATCAGGAGACTCAGCATTGGCGGGACTTCAACACTGCTTAATATTCAGTAGCTCCTTTTTGTGACAAAAAGACCATGATATGTGGGTTTGAGGACTTCTAAAAAGCCTAAATTTTTCTGAATGCTGACAAAGTTTGAAAAACTGCAGCAAGTCTTTTAAACTTTCCAATTCTTGATTTCCTTGTCAGTTAAATAGAGTTAATATTTATGACATATTTTCTGGCTCCAGTGGGTCTTCACTTATACTCAGAATTAGACAGGTTCTGAACAAGCCCCGATTATGAATGTTTCAAGAGAAGAAATAATTGCCAAGTATTATTAATTTAATTTCTCTACAGTATTTATAGATGTTATTTTTCATAATTCTGAATCAGAATCTTTCGTATAGAAAAGCTGTGCAGGAGACAGAAGTAATGACATACTGTGCAGACATACCTTCTTAATGTATGCAAATTATTGTGGTTTTAGAAATTATATACAGCAACTGCAATCTTACAAACCCCTTTAAATTAAGAAAGAAAATTACTTTAAGACTGCCTTGTTCGTTGAGCATTTATCTTTCTACCAGACAAGAAAATAAAGTAAAAAGAAACCCAGAAAAGCCTGAGGCATCAGCAGAACTTCTTATCATAACAAATGACCCAACTACTTATGAGGTGCTAGTTCTGAAAATCAATGAAAGTGACGCTATCTTTTAAGAAGATTGCAACACTTAATATTAAGTTTTCTTATCTTTCTAAGGACCAACTCTTGACTCTTGGTAAAATCACTGAGAGTTTTGTTAATGCCTCTAATGAGAGCATGATCAAACCTCAAGAGCCCAATTTGAAAACGTATTAGCTATTTGAGCATTACCAAGAACAAGTTCAAATTAGTGGCATCACACTATGGAATAAAAATCTGTACTTGTGGTTGTCTCTTTGTGTCTGTGCATGCTACATGTATAAAGGAATATTCAATTCTATTTTAAAAAATCATATATTTTCAGTAAGTACTAGGGCAAAAAGGTAACACATCTTGAACAGCGAGGGGAACTGGTGAGGCAATCAGTTAAGCTCTGTGTTGGCAGCCCATGGCTTTTTGTCATTTTTAGCAGCCAGTTGTGCCACAGTGCAGTTTATTGTTTCTTTTCTACAAAATTACCATTTTTAGAAGCCATGCTTTTGATGTGATACGTCTCAAGTTTACGGGAGGAGGATGTGTGTCTGGATTCTGTTCTTGTGGCTTCTCTATTTATGCATGAATAAAATGATCTGAAATGCTACCAAATTCAAAGAACTAACTTCATGTACCTGTGTGTGTATATATATATATATATGACAATAGACTCATTGCTTTGTATTCATGGGGCTCTTTGAATTCTTCTTTAATGGGAAACCTCACCTGGGTTGAACACAGACCGGCTTGACAGCCAGAGAACTCCTCAATTACGTGGGCATCAGTGCATGGCTGTTCTTTCTCAGTGTAGATTGCCTCTTTAATTCCTGTGATCCTACAAGGACATTCCAAGCCAGTGCTGTACGGTGCTCAGAACTGAGCCGAGTTGCTTTTCTTCCAGCAAATTGTGAGGAGCTAATCAAGGGAGCAGTTCTCAGTGATGTCTAGATATTTAGTCTTGACATCACGTCTATCATCAAAATGTTCTCTATGTAGATAGTGCTTCCTGCTCTCACAGCCTCCCGGCACGTCACAGTCTGTCACCTCTTTGCTCAGGTGAATAGTACTACTGTCTTAGTGCTGTGCTTTTCCCATTCAGCCTTGGAATTTCTATCCACAGGGATTCTGTCTTACTTTTTGACACAGTTAACTTTTCACTCTCATCTGAAACTAAATTTTTCATAATGTACAGTACAATTCTTTCTTTTACTTGGTTTTCCTTTATAGTTCACTGAGTTTGCAGTATATCACTAATTCTCTTCCACAAGTTTCTCCTCTGCCTTTTATATCAATATTTTCATTTAAAGCTAGGCATTCTACTCTTTGTAATTTTCTGTTTAACTTTTGCCAAATGTTTTCTGTGCCATATTTGAAAGATGCAGAGTTCCCCTAACTTCATCCCATAAGGTGAGCAACCCAATCTGTGTGTTCTTTTGCTCCAGTTTAAAAGGTTTTCTGTAGCTGATAGCCCGCTTCCCATCTTGTTTAGTTGATGCCAAATTTGTCTTGTATAAACTCCCTCATTGAATCTGAAATGCCTTTTTTCAGTACTACTGTTCATCTCCACGTCATCTCCACGTAGAGATTTTGTTTCTGTGTTTGTCCCCACAGGAGGTACTGGGAGCATTTCAGGGACTTCTACAGTAGAGATTCCATGTCTTCAGTTTCCTGCCCAACACCCTTAATTTTGCCCCTGGAGCCTGTCTGTTAGTCTTCCTTATAAAACTGATATCTGTAGGGGCTGGGATACAATATGATCTTAAGGAATGAGCTATGTGCTCTCAGTATTCTAGGCTAAGGTGTGTGATGACCCCTTTGGAGCCGTGCATTAGGCACTTTTATTAAGATTAAATATACTGAACTTTGAGAATGAAGTGGAAAAAACCTTTTCCGTGAAGACAGCATTGCTTGCGCGCATGGAGGAATCGTACGGATTCTTTGTGTGAACTGCTGTAGAACCAAGGCTTCTATTTCAACTTCCCTTCACTTGCACCTGCTGTTACATAAGCAAGATCTATTTTAAAAAGCCTACAACATTTTAATATGCAGTACGACATCGGAGAAATGCAGAATGATTAAAGAGGGATCACTATTTTGTAAACAAATTGTGAGTATCATTACAGCCTTTGCAGCAATTAAAAGGTTATATTGCTCTGCAGACTTGTAGGAAGGATGCTCTTACATAAGGAGTAACTGCTTGGTGCTTTCGCTCTCTTTGTCAGGCTGTGTATTTCCTCTCTTACTGGATCTGTACTGAACTGATTGGAATAGGAACTGATTTTTCGTGCTTTCACTCTCTTTTATATCTATTACAGGATCTCTGTGGATGAGTGCACGCTGCAGTTCAGGGGTCTAGGCAAAAATATTGCTTCTACTGACTTGGTGTAAGGACCATGAAATGTTCATGGATGCCCATTGGGTTAGTTTCCATGCATAAAAATGCAAATCAAAAGCTACTCTGTTTTATGCATTTTCCTTTGTCCTCAGAGAGGCTTTTTCTCATTTGTAGCTTCCTCCTGAGGAATGTCCCACCTGCATTTCCTTATACTTAACCACGTACCCTGAAGCAAAGAGAGATGTCAAAGAAAGGATGGGAACCTTAAGAAATGCTGAATAGCTCTAAGCTTTCCAAGAACTTTTCTATATGGGGAAATCCTGCAGATTTTTAGGATTGATTTTTCACCAGAGCAACATCCACATCTTGTTGTGTGTTTCTGAAGCTGAATATCAGAATATGTAAGTAAGACTGAAGTGCTGCAGCCAGTAGATGTGTAGGTAGAGGAACACAGTGTGCATTATCACTAGGGGCAGGTTGCATTACAATCTGGCTAGTGACCCAGATGTATGCAGTAACTGTTTACCCATGTACAATATGCTTCTTTCTAGTAGCTTAGTAACCAGTGGAAATCAGAGATCAGAAACTGTCACTTTGAAAGAGCAGAGAGTAATTTAAATCCACCTGAGGCTGGTTCTCAGAGACTATGTGCTTCCACTCCTTAAGCAATGTCATGCCCAGTATACCAGACTGAAATGCCACATTACTGTTCGTGTCAGTGGGAATTACGCATGCAGTAATGAGAAGGCAGTGTTACAAACATGGCTTTTCACTGTGGTGTTTGGTTTTTTTTTTACTTTTGCTTTATTTTGTATCTATGGGCAAAGTTAAAATTTGTTCTGCATGAGTTCCCAAAGCAGGGAAGTAATATCCAGCACCAAAAGTATCGTGCCAAGAGTCAGGAAATTGCAGTTCCATTCCCAACCCTGCCACTGATTTGCTGCATGCTGCTGCATGATCTTGGTGAAGACATTCAGCGTGAGATTCAAGTGAGTGCATTCACCTGAAACAGTGATCCTAACTCCCAGAAAAGACTGAACCAGTTAGAGGCACTGGAGTTGAGGGCATAATTAATTTCAGCCTAAAGCAGATGCCTGAATCCTACTTATTTCTCACAGTGATAAAAGGGTAGTTTAGCATTAGTCTAAAGCTGTTTAAAGCTATGTGAGAGTGTTATATCTCTCAGTGAACGCAAAATATATGACATTCACACAGCACATATGATCAGTGTCAGACTTAAGTGATGATCTGCGGAGTTAGTTCACACATTTTGAGTCTGATGTATTTGTAGTTCTGGCTGTCTGCATTCAAAGGCATCAATATACGTGGCCAAATTGCAGCAAATTATTAAGAATATTCATGAATATCTGATAAATGTTGTTAGGAAACATCTATCTCTGATCTCAGCACTTCAGTTAATGGTAAGTGGCACAAATAAGGGGATGGGTAAACTGCAGTGGGGAGGAAAAAGCAGCATAGACTGGCTCAGGGCAGGAATACTTTGTGCTGCTGTTGCTGCCAAAGACATGGTGTCATCAAACCCAGACATTTAGACTTAAACTAGCCTTAGATTTCTGTGCCTCTGTTTGTCATCTTTAGATGGAGATGATTTTACTTTCCTGTATCAGTGAGTAGCTGGAATGATGAAGATAGACCGTAAGGTGGTGTCTGTTGTAAGGTTACCATATTTAACACATATACTGTTATTCATGGCTACAGTTCTGTTCAACAGCTGAGTGTGTGTGTTTGTGATAGCTGTTTCTTATGCATTTACCCTAACAGAATCTGGATGGCCTTAGTGATGAACGGCATTTACTTTATGACATAGTTAAAAATAGTGATTTTTTTTTTTCCTATGAAAGAGTGAACAGCAACTTCTAAAGCAAAGGAGCAGCTACATGACTAAAATTCTGATGTGCAGTCACTAGCAAGTTACAGAGACAACACAGGTAGGAATAGGCATGGAAGCACAGCGGGAATGGTTGTTTTAATGTGCAGAGGTTGTACTGCTGCCCAAAGCATAACCAAAGCCTCACACACAGTTCTCAAAAAATAGCAACTCCTGTCAGGAGTTTAAGTGAAAAAAGGAGCTCTGAAAATCTTTTCATTAGAAGAAAATATATTTTACAAGGATGAGCTACTTAAAAGGCAACTTGTAAACACTAAACACTTGTTTTCCATTAACATTCACAGAAAATGGGTGCCTCGACTTTTAGAGCAGTTTTGATTGTCTCAAAAAAACCCCCAAAACAAACTAATCCATACACTTAGTCACTTTAGCTTGCTCTCCTGTTGCTTTGCATTAGTAAAACGCATCAGGGAGAACAGTCTCGTGATGATCTGCGGAGTTTGGAATTTAGAGTTGGAAGGGACCTCTAGAGACCATCTACTCCAACTCCCCTGCTAAAGCAGGGTTGTCCAGAGCACGTTACTCAGGGCTGCATCCAGATGGGACTTGAAAGTCTCCAGAGAAGGGAACTCCACACCCTCCCTGGGCAGCCTGTTCCAGTGCTTTCACCCTCACCTCAAAGAAGTTTTTTCTCATATTTGATGTGAACTTCCTATGTTCCAGCTTGTGCCCGTTACCCCTCGTCCTGTTACTGGGAACCACTGAAAAGAGCCTGGCTCCGTCCTACTTCAACCCACCCTTTAGATTCTTGACCTCCCTTGACCTGCTGGCCACACTCTTCCCTATGCAGCCCAGAATTCCGCTGGCCTTCTTGGCGACAAGGGCACATTGTTTGCTCATGGATAATTTATTGTCTACCAAGACCCCCAGATCCTTTTCTTCAGAACTGCTTTCCAGCAGGTCCACTCTTAACCTATATTGGTGCCTGACATTCTTCCTTCCCAGGTGCAGGACCCTACACTTGCCCCTGTTGAACCTCATTAGGTTCTTTTCTGCCCAGCTCTCCAGCCTGACCGGGTCATGCTGGATGGCAGCACGGCCCTCTGGAGTGTCAGCCACCCCACCCAGTTTGGTATCATCAGCGAACTTGCTGAGGATACACTCTGTCCCCTCATCCAGGTCGTTGATGAATATGTTAAATAATACTGGTCCAAGTATTGAAATAACTCTCTGCAATGACTGACCATCAGTGAACATCAGTTTTATTCTTCACATCATTTAATCTTACACAAACCATTTATCAAGGGGTGCCCGCTATCAGCTGCTTAGCTCAATAGTCCTTAGGGCTCTTCTGGCACCGTCTGCCAAGAGGCACTGGACTGTCAAAGCTAATATATGCTTCGTTACACAGCATGAGAAATAAAGAAGTAATAATATTTCAGTGGGGAAATTGAAGTATAGAGATTAAGTTGAGACAGAGTCTGGACACTGTTCATACTATTAATTACTATTTAAGTATTAATATCAGAGGGTTTGTCATTTCTAGATACCCCAGACAAGAAAAGGACTTATTCGGGTAAGGCATTGTAAGTCAGTCTGTGTCTTAATTGTTTAGAATTCAGGATAGATGGACAGAATATAGAGAAAGGAAGCATTGACTTTGTTTTAGGGGGGAACTGAGGCATAAAATTTTAAGTAGATGCCCGAGATATAGGAACTTTGTGGGAGAGTCAGAAGTGGAGTTCAAACGTGCTTAGGCTCCAAGCCATGCTTTAACAAGAAGACCATTCTTTTTCTATATAGCACATGTAGAGCGTTACCACCATACCACATGGACAGCAACTCCTCATTCAGGTGTTTTATTTCCTGAGGCTCTTCCGCCCCTCCTGTCACTGGCACTTGGGAGAACAGGATTTCTAAACAACCTATGGAGCAAACTGAGCCCTCTAAATGTTGTGTCCGTTTTGATTTTCATTCTTCTTAGCTGTGTCAGAACTGCTTTGGGGTCAACTTGTCTCCTGAAAAAGAACAAAAAAGCACAACATGTCTGTATTTTGGATGCATCCTGAATACTTATGTCCAGGTCATAGAAGTATGTATCAGGCAGATTAAAAGCTGCCAGTCACCTTTTGCTGGTTGTATAGGAACAGTATGGAAAAGGAAAGTGACAAAGGACTTTTTTCTAGTCTTGGACATCAAACTTGAAGGCATAAGCATACATAAGACGTCTGTCCAGAACATCTTTGCAACGTGAACACTAATTAGTTAAATCAAGTGATTTTTCAAAAGTAGAAAAACCACTGCAGTCTTGATTTCCCACTACCTGGCCAGTGCTGTAAAATACTTCGTAAAAGATTTTCCTGGTGTTACAGAAATAATTATTTTGTTTTATTGAGATATAATCATTGGACACTTACATTCTTTAACATCAAGGGCATTAAGCAGTCAATTTTATTAATGCACTGTAGATGGAACCTGCCACCAAATTTGAACAATTCTGCTTTGCACTCATTTTGATTAGTTATAAATGGCTAAAGAAGATCTGCAGTAACAGAGAATCGCAGATCAGATATTTGCATTATTGAATACGGGTGCATTGTGAAAACAACTTCCGAACTGATGAGCAACTGAACACAATAGGATCGGTAATCTTTTATGAGTGTCTGTGATTTCAGGATACAGTTCTCAAATTGCTGACATCCCCAGTTGTTCTGGGGAAAATGGCTTCAAAGAATAGGAACTCTGAATCAAGGCTCAAGTCTTCCACAGATTCATCTGTTGTGATTGTATGTCTTGTATCAGTGAAATCCACTGTGGCACAGCTTGTACCATGAGGCCTGTGTAATGAAAATAAGGAAAGTTTGCACAATCTCATCATTTCCCAGTTTATAGGGACTTACCAGTTGTGTGGCATATGAATATTCAGGTCTTTTCCCCAGTGTGTCAGAATATGCTATGAATAATTTATAGCTTTAGACTGAAGTCTTGTCCTTTCAGCTTTGGAAATGTATGCATCAACACTGACTTCTCTATTTCCTGCTATTGAAACTGTATCCTGAATAGTCGTTGTTCTAAATGGCCAACTTAACTGTGGCAGACCAGGATACCAAAGTACACGTGGTACGCAGGGATGTTATAACACTAGGTGTTAAAAGGAAATTTAATTCCATGTGTAAATTGTTATCTGCAAAACCAGAATCCTTCCTGTGCTTGGTCTCTGCAGCAGAGTAGCAAAGCTGTAATTTATCCAACACGCTCAAACCTGGCTCTAAAGCAGATTAAGCTACATGTGAAATATTGTTGCTTTCTAGATGAAATTCCAGCATTTGATTCTGTCCTATCAGACATGAACTGGACTGTTCTATCACATCTATTTTTATTTCTAGAAACCTGTTTCTGTTTCATATATAGAAATTCCTGTCTCAAGACGAGTCAGTACTGAGTTTTTAAGGCAGCTATTAAATTTTGAGGTATTTGCACACTTGTATGTATGAAAATAGTTTGGTGCCATACTTTATGATTGAGCTTTAATTAGAATAGGCAACTGGAAGACTAAGATTCTAGTAAGGTGCTGCTCAGATTAGTCTTGGTCTTTCTTGCTGCTCCTAGAGAATACATGGATTGTGCCATCATTTACTCTTAATTTAATTTTGAAGTTAATTTCCTTTCAAAAGAATTTATGATAGACTCGTTTACAAGGAAAAATAGTTTTTAGGAGAGAAATAGTTTTTAATAATTGTAAAATAAGCACTGTTACAATAATTTCCAGTACAAATAGATGACCTCAGCATCATTTGGCCTTTTTGTTATGTGTTTAGCTCACCTGCACTTTCAGTTGCAGTATTGTATTTAACAGCACAGTTCTTTATTTTCTATTTTTAGAGAAACTTGCTAGGCATTGCTGGGATCACAATTTTATTCTGATACTAGAAAACAACAAAAGCTTCTTAACATCCTACTGAATTCTTGTTTTGTGGAAGCCCAGAACATTGATGTCAGGTGATTCAAAGAGAGTCTATTTTCATTTAAAAAAATAAGCTGAATAAGGATCAAGCCTTCATGGTATCATTCAAAACAGTGGGAATGTGAACACAGTCTAATCTGAAGGTTCAGAACCCACAAGTTAGTTAATTAAAATTATAACCATATTTTTTGTCTTGACATTCTTGGGATGTAGCACATTTTATGTGGCTAAGGGTTTCTGAACTGTTGCAGCATTAGATGGCTCTGCAGGATATGTGTATGCTACTCAAGGACTCACTCTACATGACTTGGTACATGTCAGGAGGAGGCATTGTAGCGGTGGCCAAGCCAGCCCATCTGGACTTCACATGTAGAGATCAATCTTAACAAAACTTCACACAGGGAGTACATTTAATCCCAGATCAGAGTACATGAAGAAAAAAGCCGGATGCAGTGAGGACATGCTAGGCTTTTACAGACAGGTTTTTCCCCTGGGCATGTTACAGGAACTGGGAGGGATGGTGATGCAGCTGGAGCCTACAGGAAAGATCTCTGTTGATGTTATCCCTTTGAGCATGGGGCAGCAGCGGGGAGCAGTCCATAAGCAACTGGCTGTGGTTCTTGGAGGCGATGCAGTTCTAGTTGCCAGATGCTGCTGTGGAAACTGAGGGTTGAACCTGGTCAAGTTTTCTGGCCTCCCTGTCCTTCTCTGTCCCACTGAGCAGCTTATTCAGATGGAGAAGCCAGGAAAGGCAGGGTAGATGTGCCTCAGCCACACAACTTGGCTTGGGCAAAAGAAGAGAGGAAGTTACAGGAGGAGAGAGATGCATAATCTTGGAGGTTTTGGAACAATTTTACCAGAACTGAGAAAGGAGCACAAGGCTTGTGTGGGAAAGCTCTGACACATATCCAAATGGAGATGTTTGGAGGATCACAGCAGTTTCCTTTGGATTTACCCACGAAATCTGAAGATTGACTTTATGTTTTCTGCTATGTGCATGTTCTATTTTTATCTATCTGCTCTCTACTTAGGATCTTCTTTCTACTATATACTCCCTCCTCTCCCTGATTCTCCTCAGGTTTGCAATTCATCTGTTTTGAAGTGCTAAACTAGGATGAAAATGCTACAGTATATATTTATGAAACTGCTGCAGGTATGAGGAGCTCAGTGGTCTGCACAAGGATAAATAAACAGTCTAGATAAAAGGAGGAAACCAGTCTTTATTCTCTGAAATGAGGAAATTATTGCAATTTGAGTTCTGTATTATATAATCTGAAGCCCTACAAAAATATAAAGCAAACATAAATGGGAATTCTGTACTTACTGCATTTGTTCATTATTGTTTCCAAATTGATTATTGTCTCTTCAGTTGAGATCAACTGTATTTCATACACGGGAATAACATAGATCTGACAAAGGAAGAAAACTGAGAACAAAGACACATGAGAAAACCTGCACAGATACGTTTTTTTCTATATTGTTACACAAAAATATCTTGCTCTACTACCTATAGATCATTCTGAGGCAGGTCTTATCTGTCTACCTGAGTGAGGAAAGAAAAATGAAACACTTATTGCACGCCTAAATGTTCGCTTTCCTTCCATTTTATGCATTGAAGGAGGTAATTTAGGTTAAAAACTCTCTGTAAATGAGAGAGCACATCCAATGAGAAAAGGTTTCCCTGTGTGAGATTTTCTGTAGGCTGAAGATCAGTTTGCCAGTTCTCAGCTGCGTGTTTTTGAGAAGGATAAGAACTGCCATCTTTTGCAACCCATAACATTTACAGTGACTGCGCTCGTCTGCTTCATGGCTGTGGGAGGACCCCCGTTGGCAGTGGTAACCGACAGCAGGGGCTGAGAGCAGCTGCAGAAGGGTAGGCAAATCTGGCACGAAACACACTGCTTCCAGCCAACTCCTACCAACTGGGAAAGATTGTTCTGTGTCAGAGTCAAACTGCAGGAGGCAGTTACTTCCCTCAGGACCCTCCCTCCCTTACTAACCTACTTAGATGATGCTCGAGTACAGAACTTCTACCTTCAGACTACTTCTCTTTCCAGAATGTTATGTGCTTCATAGATATTTTATTACCTAATATCTAACCTCCTATTCTAGTCTCTGTAGTTATCAAATCAAACGCATTTTGAGACAAAGATGTTTACTTAAATCTTTATAATATTGATTGTATACGAATTAAAATGACAACATTTCTAAATCAGTTATTTATCTGCAGAGTTTTAGTTTCAAATTCCAGTAGTTTCGACATATTGGCATTTTCTGCAACAATTATATTTATGGTTTTACTATTAGGATTAGATTAGGAGATCTGTAGGTAATCTAAACCTCAGCCAGGACCCAGTTATGAAGAAGAATCTTTTCTGCTTCCCTTGAGTCAGGGCATCAAGTAATTTCTGATGTGATGGATCACAATAGCAGAACGGTTTCTCTATCTTTTTGCTTCATCTGCTAATAGACACATGGAAGAGAGAGAAGGCAGAGAAAGGAGAGATACAAAGTGAATGAATGCAGTTAGTTCAGAAAGCAGATTTGAAACTTCAGCAATAGCGTGACCAGAACCTGTCGAATGAAATATATGAGTGGGTAGATCTGCAACTGGAGCAAGCTGTTGTAGGTCAATTTTTGTTTCAGTAGGCCTGGGACAAATTATCTTACTTGAGGTGGTAGCCCTAGAAAATTAACTTTCCTGGAGTCTCTACACCAGCAGGTTTCTCTGCGCTGGTCCAATATGATTTGAAATGAACAGAACTCATTTATACTCTTACATCATATAAAAGGAATGTTTATCTCTGTTATGTTTCCCACAGGCACATATCTCATTGAAAACCTCTAGTTTTCTCTGCACCCAATGAGTAAAATTTTACTTTTTGTTGAACGTTAGTACAAGTGAATGGAGTCATTCAATATTCTGCTGGTGTAGCTGAAAGCAGGATGTGTCTGTCAGACTTGTTGGTCCCCTCTGGGTCTCCTTGTACTTGCCACAAATAAGATCAAAAATGGTGAAAGGAAGGCAAATAAGCATGTCTGTCAAATTAATGATAGATGCCATCCATACTTGAGAAACAAACCTAAAGCTCTCATTCTCTTTACTGCTGATGTCTTTAATTATGGTGGTTAGACACATGGAAAGATGATTGTGCAGGTTTTATTTAAGAGGTTCGTGCCATGGTAGCTTTTCTGCCAAGGGTAATCAGTTGCATTAAGGAATATGCCAGAAAGAACAAATCTGTCTTATTTATAGTTAGCTACGTTCTAATTATTTATCCTAAATGAGCAGTCAGATAATAATGTGTAAACATAAAGCAAGCATAGAGCTGCAATTACTGCACAGTGGATAGCTTCCCCCAAGCTGTATAATATTTTCAGGCTTTACCATGTCACAGAACAAAACCACTCAAATTGGGCGGACCAAAAACCTGTCTAAATTTTTAAACGTTTTTTCTCCCTGTCATGCAAAGAAAAGGTGGGTTCATTTTCCACACTAAAAATTATCTCAAGCACCTTGTGTCATTGGAAATGGATCACCAGGGCACAGATCTGGTACTAACAAATGTGAAAACAAATCCTAAAAATCTCTTGATAGGAATAATATATCAAAGCACAAGCAAATCATAATTAATACCAGAAAAGATGTTTCTGGTTAAAGAAAGTTGCAAAAACACCTCCTGTACTTAGTGTGCCTAGCTCCTAGTGTAATTTTCTAAAAAATACCACGCTGGAAGATTGCTGAACACTTGAAAAATTGATCTCAGTCATAATTGATTTCTCCTGAAACCTGGCCTCAGTGATTACAACTGTGACAGTCCGGACTGCAATCCGCTGAATGATAGTCAGTGTTGCCTGTGCACTCTCTTCCTCTGTCTAAAAATGGGCAAAGCTGTCTGTCCTTTCTGATTTCACATGAATGGAATGAAAATATGTCACTAATCTTTTGCAGTACATTTTAATGGTAGAAGATTAAATGAAAATAACCAACGTAGTGGGGCTGCCTAATAAAAGCCTTCACAAACACAGCAGAGGTACCTGCTGCTGCCACAGCAACTGGTACCTGTACACAGGGCTGCTACCACAGCAACTCTTTCTCTTCCAATGTGCGAAGGACGAGGATGGTGGCAGCAATCAGAGCAGATCTGAGGTTGTGTAATGGTCAGACAAATGGAGGAAGAGGATCTCAGGCTGCTCATGTGTGAGACCTGCCGTCTGTGTTCCCTCAGCAGCTGCTTACATCCTGCTGCTTACAGAGCCTCAGGTAGAAATACAGCTGCAGGTAGAGCTGAGAAGCCCTTTTTATAGCTCACCAGCTTTCAGGTACTTTTTAAGAATGCTTTCAGGTATTTTTAAGAGATCCTAGGAGGTTCCCTGAATTGGTCAGGCAGTTGGACTAGATGATCATTGTAGGTCCCTTCAAACTGAAATCCTCTGTTCTATTCTATTCTACTTTGCTGCCCTTCTCACCAAATGCAGACTCACAAAACAGATTTCTAAATGCCTTTCCAGTGCAGTGAAGGTTCTTGAAAGTAACCTTCTTTTAGTTCTTGGAACTGAGAAAAAGTGACAGATGCATGCATTTAAATTCCCGTCATAAGAGGTAGGAAGGATGCAAATAGTAAAATCTTATTAATATCAGTACAATCATTTATACTGTAATAATGACATAAATAAGCCTCTTCAAAGGATTTAGGGCAGGTGCCTGGAAAAACACTGTGTCACCTACCTTTGATGAGAGCTTCAAGGCAAATAATAAATGAGCAGATGAAACTTGCTGTAGAAAGTCACGTTTTCAAACATGTCCAAATAACATCTTCAGTTCCTGATAGCAGTGTGCTAAAAGCAAAAACAGATCATTAAAAATAGAGAAGGTACTTCCAGATTAATAGGTCTGGCTAGAAAAATCCTAAAGTTTCTCTTGAGAATTGCCAATGAATAAATTAAACTAGCTTCATTTCTAGTGAATTAACATCAAACTATTTTCCAAAACAGTGAAAACTGAAAAAAAAACACCCAAACTCGTAATTTCTTGTGCTCTGTTTCTTGCAAATTCTGTCCCCGAGTGTTTTTGCAAATTAAATTAAGTGATTGACTAGTTAGAGGCATAAAGAAAGAGAGATAAAATATCTAAGTGAAGGAAAATAAATACACCGAATTTGATGAAGGCACGAAAGTACACAAAATATTTAAGCACGATTTGAAAGAAATCCTGAGTTAGGTATAAAGGAAAGATGTTTTATGTATCCTGAGTTACAGAAAGGAAAAACAACTTTCTTGTTACTAATAGCCAGATTCTGTGGTGATTTAAGACAAGACATCCCTAGCAGGTAACGCAGAGTACGGTGCTGCAGTGATTCCAGCTCTACTGTACACAGTATTTACTGTAGCTTTAGGCAAACTCTCAGACAAGTCCAAATAATAACAGCCAGAGGACAGCCCAGGAATAGCCTTAAAATTCCTCTCATTTCCTCCCTGTTGAGCTCTGAGAGGCTGCACAGTTTCGGAAACCTGAGAAAGGCTTCAGGAAAGACCAGGCCAGGGGATTTTTTCGGTAGGGGATATTTTAATCACTAGCTGGAGAGCTCTAACATATTACCTGCCGGAGGCATTCATCAAAAAACTAGTTAATCATGTAGAAGATGGTATTTACAAGAGATGAAGGGCTGTCATGGTTTGAGCCATTGCTTCTTTAAAAATATACCCAATTCAGACTGAAGCAGCCCATGAACTAATTACTTTGGTAATGATGTTGTAAAAATGAGCAGGAAGTTAATTATGGAGACAGTTAGTCAAATTCAAAATGGTCAGAGTAGAAAAAGGACCATGTGAAAATTCAAATCTATTTACATTGAAAAATCAACTAAGAAAACCAGATTATTCTTCAGCCAATGCCATATTTTAAGTACATGAGGAACTTGGTTGCAAGGGAATTACCCCAGTACATAAAATCATGCATGCAGCTACATATCTTCCTGAGTCATGTCTTGTAGAAATACAGTGCAGTAAGATAATCTTCAAAGGATTTAGACTTCAGCTGGTAGAACAAAAGATAGTTAGTGGAGTTAACTGTGCTAACAGAAGGTGAAAGGTTTTCAGAAGAGGAGTATTCCAAAGGAGAGTTTTGTTGAATTGTCATTACAAACTTTAATCCTGAGCCTTTTATTTGCATCCCAGAAATATTTCATTGGAGGTAAGGGACGTGGCTGCTCTATACTAACAGTAGAATCAAGCTTTTGGTTTGAGCTGATCATGAGAGACTGTGAGAGAAAATGTTTCCTGTAAGACTTCTTAGCTCTGTCTCCAGTCAACAGATATTATTCTCCTGCTTTAGAAATTGTTATTATTATATGTTATTATGTATAATAGAATACGTTCTTATCTTAGTTCCGCTTCTGTGGTTTCAGACTCAACCTGCTGGAATCACAGGAGTAAATTAGACTTGTACTTGCAACAGTATATTTTTAATCTATATACACATACATTAAAAAAAAAAAAGTTGTTGAGTAAGATCCTTGCTCCATTAAAATTACAGAGAATTTTGCCAGTACTTGTAATTGGCTCAGGATCCTGTCCCATTTTTCTTCTACAGAGTTGTACAGAATACCCAGGTGATCCAAGTTCCTTTCCAGTGTGGAACTGAAAGCCAAATACTTGATCCACTTCAGGACTAAGAGAATGTGTTCTCCTTGTTAAAAAAGTATTTCCCGTTCTATTTTAGTACAGAGCGCTGTTTTATTTCCATATATAAGATGGGTTTGTTTGCAACTTGGGTTCACGTAGGGTAGCTCTAGGCCCGTGAGCATCCCTGTGAACGATTGCATTCATTAGCATGGGAGCTATATATTTCCTGAAAGCAACTCTTGCAAGAAAGGTGAACCAGTAAGGAATAGTTTTGTTATTTTTTTCCCCCTTTTAAGAGAACTTTCATTTTATGAACAAGGCACTCAGATATTCCTGAAAAATTGCAAACAATCTACCCCTTAAATTATCAAATGTCAATTAATTCAATTCACTTAAAACACTGATTTATGTTCTGAAAATGAGTCATTTCTCATTTAGCTACAGAATACTTCACTTTCCACTTCAAAGGGGAAGAGATAGTTCACAGTAAATATTATCTCCTCTTTAAACTTTTTTACTGATAGCATGCCTTGAATTCCAGGACGGTGCAGTTATTTAATCCATTTTCCAAATGAGGTCTATCTTGTAGACATATCTGTACAATGTACATAATAAAAATATTAAAGTCTGTAAAAGATTATACAACATATAAAATACAGTAGCCTTTGTACGGTTGACTTGGAATTTGCAATCCGCCAAAATGCCATTAACTATCTAAAATTCTTGGGCATGTTGCTGATGAAAAGCTAATGAAAGGAATGAAATTTGAAGAATGATTTGATTATCTCATATCAGTTTTGATAGATTTTTCCTGTAGTGTTTAAAATTTAGGAAAAAAATCCTAAGTCTGAGATGTGAAATAGTCCTTTCCTTCATCCTCTAACATTTTTTTCTTATAATTTGTAAGAAAGAGGCAACTAAATGTTGCCTCCAAGATGTTTTATTTTAATTTGTAGTCCAGTCATACATTCCTCCTCTTCTATCCCTAGCTATTTGCTCTCTCTGTGTTATGTGTTGGTTTGTTGGGTTTTTTGTCTCATGGATGTTCTTATCCTCATTGTGTTTGTTTATTAAAATCCCTGCTTAAGGCAGGGAATACTGTTTAGCATCACTGTGTACTAACCCAGCCTCCTCAAACACTGCTGAAAGCTGACACGTTATGCAGGAGGGACTGAAAATGCTACATTACAAAGGAGCAGATCATTTTGAGTAGCTGTTTTTCCCTTTTCCGAGATTTCTCTGATCTTTTTTTTCTTTGGGATGTAGGAACTTCCCATTCTGTAGTATTTCTTTCCACACTCCTGCTGACGTAGAGGATGCCACCCCTGCTTAGAGAGGACCGAATGCAAAGCTGTCTATTTACTTTGGGTAGACAATGCTTACCATGTACCCATTTGTTTCTATTCATTTTGGTTTCTCTGTGCTATGATTTTCTGGTACATGTGAGAAAGCTCTGATTACTGGATATTTTTCATGGAGAAATATGCAGAGCCCATTTTTCTCATGTGTTCATGGATAAATATGCACAGAGCCTGTTTCTTCTCATGCGCTCTAGTATTTACATATAGAATCATGGAGTATCTCATGTTGGAAGGGTCCCATAAGGATCAATATATCAGGATATCTTGTTGTTTATTTATTTCCTGTGTATGCTTTCTTGAATGATGCACTTAAATCTATGACTTCGAAATGTATTGTAGGTTCTTGATGGGAAATTGAAGATTGTGAATATAAATTTCTAATTGGATTTAAAAACATAGACATATTCATCACTCATTTGAATTCTGCTCAGGAAACTAGTGGATAAAAGCTGTTTAGAGTCCCTTGCAACATGAACTTTGGGAGTTTGGCCCAGCTCTCACAAACACCTCATCGAGAGAACCTCGCGGATACTAGATTCTCCTGCTCATTGACTCAGCAGAGAGTTCATGTGGGCGCTCAGCACCTCTCACATGCGCCACATCCAGGGACATGCTTTGCAAAGGCAGGACACAAAGACAGTAACTGACTGAGCTTGAAACTGCTGTAGGTAGAGAGCCCAGCACCCTCTTCACTCTCTGTTTTTCTTTCTTCTCTAAATCACGTTGGAGTTAGATTTGCACAATGATGAGTAAGAGAACTAAAAACTTCATTAACTTATAAGAACAGAAAATCATACCAGATTGTTTAACTCAATTAATCAGAAGCAACTCTCACAACAGACTGAAGAGTATTAGAACAAAAAAGGGTGTCCTCCCTGCATGTATCTTCCTGCAGTGCAGCATGCAGATGGTCATCTCTGAATCACAGATCTCCAACTGTCAGAGAATCCAAAATGATCCCAAATGACTTAGGAAGAGCCATGTTTACCGGTCACTGTAACCAGTGCACAGCAGCTGCTAAGATGCCACAGCAGCTCTTCCCAAGCCCTGAAAGAAGGATTTGAGAACTGAGAGACAGCCCTCCTCAGTGCCATGCTCTGGACTTGACAGCATTTGCAAAAACTTGCTTTATGCAATAACCAAGTTTTTCTGCCTTTCTGACAGGATGAATTTCACCCAGATGAATCCTTGGGGATTTCTCTTCCTCTCTTCCTTCCCCCTCCCTGAGCTCTCAGAATGCAAAACCAGCTCCAAAGATGGGAAGCAGACCTCTGTATGACATTGCTGAGTATTTCCCTTTCTTTCAGACTTACACAAAGGCCCATCAGCAATTATAAAAATACTATCTTTCTTTAGTTATAGGTATGTATCAAAGAACTTCAGTAACTGTGCAGCCTGTGCATATTGGTGGATTTGGTCATACTCCAGCATATAAGGAAGCCAAGTGTTAAATGTTTTCACCAAAGAGATGAAGGCATTCTGTGTGCGGAGAGCATGTAGCTCTTCTGTGCCTGGGTCAGGCGCTGTGAGAATATTTCACAAAAGAAAGAGGGATACTTAGCAGGGAAAAACCTTGTGCTGTTTAGATACTACAGTTCAGATGCACCAAGTGAGTTCTCCTTTCTCCTTTTCCCTGGCACTTGTGGCAGCAGCTCTGAATGGGAGTTCCTGCAAACTGATGCAGAAATGCTTTGCTGGGAAACAGGTGCTGTAATCCCTGTTTAAATTTAGTATTAGGGCTGCATGCCCTTGGTTGCTCCTCTGGCAGTTGTTGAGGCTTAGCTGATTGATTTCTCAGCTGGTGAGCAGGCATCTGTAGAGAAGCCATTGATCTCTGTAAAGCTGGTCACATTATGTCCTAGGACAATAAGCAGCTTAATTCAGGTTTTCAGAGGTATCTATGAATGAAGCTGGGGTCTGTGTCACTATAGCCCCCTGCTATCAGCTACAATGTACGGAGGGTGAATTTCTCACCTCTCTTTTTATCTGCAAGATTTGGACCTATCTTGGAAAAACAGGCATATCTGGATTCATAGAGAATTTTTATTTTTAGTTTAGCTTTCTGTGCAGCCCTTCCTTTTTCTCTTTTCCCTGCCCCCCTTCTTCCCTAAGTACTGTTAGTGTATGAATGTGGATGCCTGAGTGCGAGGGCATGACAGATAATGAAATAACTGTTGTCTTTCCCCTCCCCTCTCTCCTTTCTTCTCCAAACATTTTCTAAAACAGCATTAATGTGATAACATACATCTATTCTCTCATCCTGCCTGTTCAGTGGAACCTTTGGGCAGGGTGTGTGTGATTTTCTTGTTTTGATGTACAGATTTTCTTGTATTCTGTATATTAATGCTACAGAAGGCAACGCTAGACCAATACATCATTCCTATGAGCAGAAAGGACTAGGGTCAATCAGTGCCCTGACACTGATATACTGTGCTTTTAAGGGCAGGCCTCTGAGTCCTTGTGTATATTAAACTAATTCGCCTTTAGCATAATTTCTGTCTCAGTTTATTTTTTATAACATGTGTCTGTGATCAGAGACCATCAGAGTGGGGAAGAAATGAAAAACCCTTGGAATGAAGCTGCATTTTCTTCGAATTTATCACACTGAACCACTTTCAAATGAAAGCAAAAGAGAAGGGAAATACAGCTGTAGATGATGACAAAAGAAATTAGCTTTGTTTAAACACAGCTGGAAACAGTGCTGGAGATGAAGACAGGGCTTTAAAATAATTTTTATGGTCAAAGTCAGTAGCTGCATAAGAACTTCCCAAACAAATTAAATTTTCTCCCAGGCTGACATGCTTTGTGCACTAGCTTTTGGGAACATTTGCAATGTATCTGGATACTGATGCAGTTGTTAATAGTGTTGTTGCCTTCTACTTCTTGCGTCATCAGAAAAAAAGGTATGTTGTTCTCATAGTAGTCTGATAAAGACTCTCTACTTGTCCTCAAAGCTCCTTTTGTAACCAATCATAACACATTCCTCTCTTTGGATTGATACTGCTTTTTCTTTTCTCTGCATGGATCTTCATAGTCCTGATCTTACGATGGCTATAAACAAGTACCCCATGGCTACATCCTTTTAAGTGCAAGGAGTAGACACCCATGTTCTCAAATGGGCTGAAATTTTGTTTTTGTCAAGCAAAATATTTTTTCCTTTACACACCATGATAGTGTTTTGTCTTGGTGCAAAAAAAACCCGTTCAGATTTTGATTGCTTTTTATTTAAATTGCAAATGCTGACTGTCAAAAATGTCAATAAACTTTGTAGCTGACTGGGAAAAATGGAAAAAGCAAAGGTAGAGTTGTATATTTTATTTTAAATCTCAAGATGTTGTAATTCCAAACAAGTTTATGTGCTAGTAACATAAGCAGCCCTCAGTACAAACCTGGGTCAGGAGGGTGTGGGGTATCTCATACCCCACAGCACCAAACTCTGTTTGCAGAAGGATCCCAGGACTCTGTTACTGATTTTGTAGATCTCTTCTGTTTCTTGTTCGGGAATGGACCCGGAGTGGGTCCGCCCAAATAAATGGAGGAGGATCAGTGTGACTGCGGTCATTTAGGTACCACACTAAGGAGCTTATTCCTCACTGTGTAATCCTAATGAGGAAGAGTAAAATGCCATTAAGGCTTCCAGTAAATCTTTTTGTAGCATAAACCACTGGCATACCATTTGCATGACAGCAAGGGATGTAGCTTCACGAACCAGTAATGGATTGGAATCTGTGGATTCCTGATTTCTAGTACCACCTCTGCCACTCTGAGAAAGCATGGTCTTGGTTAGATACCTTGCTTTCCTTTGTCTCCGTCTCTCACTTTGTAAGTGATAAAGTTTTCGCATTTCCCCTAATGGAGTCTTTATGCAAAGGGAAATAAGTAGAGTGAAGAGGAGGAAAGAAGCCCTGTTGCTTATATTGAAAAGTATTACAGATGAGGCTAGACAGTAATGTGTTATCTGAAAGGCTCTTATTCCTTGCTACCTTAGAAACAGTTGGCTTTAACACATGCATAGCTGATCCTGACAGCATGTCTCTTCATCTATTAAGTATCATTTACACTGCAGGCTGGCTGAGAAGAGCTGTGTGCAGAGGAGTGCAATTTCATTGCCAGAGCATTGATCAAAAGAATTTTATTTTAATGCAAACAGACAACATACAGAGTATATATGAATGTAAAGGTAGATCTGGAATACCAAAGGACTTCTCTTCTATTAAAAGATAAGTTTATTTCATTAATGAAGTGGTGAAGGATGTTTGATTCTACTTTATAGTTTCCAATGACACAGCACATTAACCAGGCACCTCTAAAGTATATGGGATCTGGGTACGTCACTGAATCATTAAAAAATCATAGACATTTGGGATTGATTTATTTGACTACAGTGACGAGTCATTAAGCTCCAGTCCTGCAAGGAATCGCTTGTATTTTTTTCCCAAACAAGATAGTATGTGATGAGTCTTTTAGAGGGACAGGGTGCTTTTTCCAGTCTTGGTACTGGAGTTGGTTCTAGAGAGATCTGGGCTCGGCTTCCCTCTCTGCCATAATCTGTGTGTGATTTAAGCAAATCCCTTATATGCCCTGCACTTCAGCTTGTTATTAAATTAGAAGAATGGTATGACCTTCTCACCCTCTTCTGCCTTTCAGGGAAATAACCGTCTTCCTGTGTTTCCACAGTGTCTAGCACAGCAGGGTCCCACGTTTGGGTGGTGCCTACAGGCACTACAACAACAACAAAGTAATAATAATAATAAAATGCATTTTTTCATAATTTGCACCATGTTTCCTGAAATAAGAAAACGTTATTTAGAGGAGACCTTATCACCATGTCCCAGTATTTAAAAAGTGGCTACAAAGAAGATGGAGGCTCCCTTTTTGCAAGGAGTCACATGGAAAAGATGAGGGGTGATGGGTACAATTTACTCTCCTGGAGAGGTTCCGACTGGACATGGGAGAAAAATTTTCATTATGAGAACAATCAGCCACCGGAATAATCTCCCTAGGGAACACTTTCCCCAACACTGAACACTTTTAAGATACAGCAGGGCAGGGTACTGGGCCATCTTATCTAGGCCATGCTTTTGCCAAGAAAGGTTGGACCAGATGACCCTCGAGGTCCCTTCCAACCCTGATATTCTATGGTTTTGTCTGAGAAAGTCTTTTGTAATTGGATGTAACTGCCTGCAAGAACTGTTAGCTCATGTACTTTCTAGAACATTAAAATCTGAACCGCTTTTTCTGCTTGTTAGGGTGAGAGCATTTCAGTGCATTATTACTCATCATAAGGGAGAATATACTTCAGTCTACATTAGAGTCACAGTCTGCATTGCTGTTGCAGTCATGAGATTTTTAATCACTTACTAATTTTTTAAAATAAGAATATTAGTTTACATTACTGTTAAACTTCCTTAATTATTTACTATAATCATTATAGGAAATATTACCAGCTTCTGCTGCTCATTAGGAAAAATAGTTCCTATTCAACATAATCCAGGGTAATGCTTTCACCAGACCCTTGTTTCTATGATAAAATTGTGACATATATGGGCCTTAAACACTCAGGTGGAGAGGACTCCACAGCAGGGGCAGTGCAAAGGTAGCTGGGAGGATATGGCAGAGTTGCTCTGGGGAGTTTGAGAGGCACAAGGATGCAGTTTATGCCAGTAGTGACTTGCAGTGGCCCGCCAAAGTGCTGTGGGAATCAGAAATGATGTGGTCCTTAGAGCAGCAAGGAGAGACCGACATTAATGACTTAACATTTATCATAACTGCTCTTCACTCCCATTTATTGGGCTTGTGAGACTGGCTGTCTCTGTGCTCCAGCAAGGAGTGCTTGCAGAGATAGTCTTGGCAATAGCAGATGCCTGGGAGCAGCACACCGTTTGAACTTCTCTGATCTCTGCCTGAGTAGGGATAACTAGCCAAGGAAGCACTCTGCAAACAGAGTCGGACTGCTTCCGCTCCTACAACAAATTTGTTCAGAGCTGTCTTGCATCACAGAGTCTGAGCACAGCTTTGGAAAACCAGCACAGAATCTTTCCACGTCATCTAACAAAATAGTGTTCTTGCTATTTAAAGGTACCAAATATGGTCTCCAAAAGTTTCAAACTTTTTTTTTTTTTAACAGCAGAAAATTTTTCTGCCACTTCTGTATAAGGACAGGATGTTGTAGTTCCTGCTAGTATTCATTCCTCAGCTGAGGCTGCTAGAGAGTGGCAGTGGGTAAGACGAGGACATCAGTTGACTGAGAACTGGATGGAAGCCACCAGCTCACATCAAATACCCCGTCAAATGGCTTTGAAATTTGGCAACTGGTCAAGTCAGGATATAGCTGATCTATCTCATATCGCAGTACCTGAGCTACTGAGACTCAGTTTAATAAATTCTATGGGTAACTGTCCTTGTTCATTTCTTGATGCTGATCCTCTCTCTAATATCTTGTCACTGATATTAAAGCAATGTTTTGTGTACTTAATTACTATTTAATGTAGCTTATAAGTCTGTGTCATCTTTTTCTGTTTTCCAGACATCTCCCAAAGAGCTGAGGGATGTTGCCTTCACATCTACCTTTCTGAAATTCATGTTCAAAAGGCAGAAGCCATGACAGAGAAATTAGCTTATCTATCCAAACTCTGAGTGGTAAGAGGCTTTGTTTCTTTTCACATTTTTGTTATGCTGGAAAATTAAGTCCTTAATCAGAACACCTCATTTATCTCACAAATTAGATTGGTTTCAGCACAACCCAGTAAAGAACATCAGTGGCTACACACAACATGCCATTAGTGTATCAAACAAATGAAGGGACTGTACATGGTATTTAATTTGAGAGATTCCTGTTGTGCAGTTATATTTTTTCTAGTGCTAAATATAATTTAAAAAAGTATGTGATTGTTTCAAGTACATGATGTACTTAACTCTTCTTTTTTTGCTGTAGCATCTGTAGAGCCCAAACAAGAGAAATTATTCTGAGAAGGTTAGAGAGCTTCTTGTATTTGTGTTACCTGCGTACATCTGAGTGTTTCTGCCTTGAGAATATTAGAATCTATTTTAAAAATAAAATTATTTGAATTTGAGATGGTTCAAGTCCTCAGCAAAGGCCCAGTAGTAAATCTATTTTAGATCTCTTCTTTCTGAAGTACAGATGATCTTACTTGAGATGCTGAGGTAGTGCGAGAAACTTCATCTCTTTCTCTTTTGTCTGGTAAGAAATACAGCAGGGGAGAGTATCATGGGTTGATTGTGATTATTTAAACCCTTACAGCAGTTTGTTAACAGAGGCATTGTTAGGACTCATATCTAGTAATATCTGAAGGTTATCATCAGAAAATGCTCTTCAATATTTCACGGTTGGGGAAGTAATCTGAAACCTGAGGGACTCAAACACTAGCTTTGACTAAAGTCCTTGGACTTCTGTGGCTGTTTTCAGAAGCAATACAGGAGAAGCAGACAGAATTTAGGGACAGCCTATTACTGTCTTAAAGGACTACATAAGGGCTTCAAGTTCCATGGGATGCAATAACCAGTTAAAAGACACATGGAAGAAAGAAAAGAAGAAAATACGAAGAATCCTTTATTCATTAGACACAGGTGGGTGGCTCTTTCACATGCTTTGTGGGACAGCCATGAATATTTAAGTGAAGATGAAAAATACGTGTTCTGGGGTCATTAAAAATCACTGGAAGTGGTTTTCCCAGGAGCCAATTGGGAAAGATTGGAAAGTAGGGAGAAATGCATTTACCTATGCTCACTTTAAAGTGATAGTGGATTTAAATGGACTGGGCTGATCTTTGGCGACAGTTTCTGGCAAGAATACTGAAGCTAGTTTATAAAAATTGAGGTCAAGGAGCTTTGGTTACATCATACACAAGTGAATAGAAAATATGATATTGTAACCTGCTAAACCAAGTGAGTTAGGTAATATATATCTATAAACTCATGGCTCAATCGATGCCTTGGAAAAGATAGATGGCATTTTAGGAAATTCTGTTTAAAGTGCACCTACAATTGAAATTAAGCTGTAAAGTACTGAACAAGAAGGGATAATAATGTTATAAACTATGCTACTTAAAGTTCACTGTGATTGTTGGGAACTGGACCATAAAATGACTGAAAATAGGCACCGTATTCTTTCAGCTTTAGACATCAGTAGCTACTAAGCCCTTCCTAGGCAAAGAATATTGTCAGGAATCTGTGATTAAAATCAATTACTGCCTAGGCAGCTTACCATCTGGAGGGAGGGAAAATCTTTCACTCTCTCAACTTGTGCATCTCATTTTTGAGTTGTGAAAAACTCAGCCAATCCACTGTGTTCAGTAACTCAGCTGCTTCCAGCTGGTTCTATTTTCAAAGTTAAAGCTAGAGATAATGATCTTATTTATCATTAATATATTTATCTAGATTTTAAACCAATTCATTTTAGGGGGCTGTAGAGAAATTTCAGGGGGAGAAAAGTATGTTATCTTTTTTAATCTAAAGATGTATGTTGTTTTTTTCAATCTAAAGATGTAATAGTTTTTGAGGATTTTGATAGGTTGGTACTGAAAACTTAAAAAGTGCTGCCCTTCTGTCAATGTGTATCGTTTCAGTCATTCTGAGGGTGGCAATGCGCAGACACAAATCTAGCACTATCGTCCGTACACTGGCGGTTCAGTGGCAGTGTGGAGGGTTCCAACAAAGGCACCTGCTGCCACACTGTAGAAACTCATTACTCTTTTTAAGCTAAAATTTGAAACCAGCCTTTTGGGATAATGAATTTCAGTCAAGAACATCCCCTGTCCATATTTCCTGAAAGTGCCACAAAACCTATTTCTGCTTTTGAAATGCAACACACTGAACATATAAAATACCCACTCCATGATGCCTGTCATATATTTACAGGGGTTTATTTTTTTGTTTCTGGCAGCTATTTTGCTTAGTTTATGTACACCTTTGGGTGTGTTTTGGTTCTTTTGCTGTATTGCACTTGCATTTTTTTATTAAATACATTTATTAGAATAAATTTTAAAACCACAACTGAGACCATCTTCAGGTCTATCAGGGCTGAAACCTTGACATCAGTGTTAGTAAGCCCTTTTCCAGATTTCTGCGAGTGAAGTAGTTCACCTCTTTTCTAATGGCTTTGTAAAGGCAGTATCTAAACTAAACTATGGGATAAAAACCTGTTTGTTTTTTTTTTTTTCCCCTTCCCTTTCTTAAATGCGCCTGGGGGATGTAGGACCACATTTCCAAATAGAAGACTCTAAGGCTTCTGTCTGAGTTGTGGCTCCAAGTCCAACTCTGCTAATCTTTGAAGCTCTGTGCTAGTGAAGCTGGAGGTGGATTGTCACCAGCAAAGGTACTGCCTGGGTAGGATTCTGGAGCTTGGTGCTCACTGCCATGAGTTTTATTCATTGAGGTGGCTGAGAAACAGGGAGGGTTATGAGCAGAGTAGAAAGGAATGGCTGAAGTAAATAGAGAAAGTGCTTTGTCATGTAAAAGCTGTACTCAGCCATGAGCCTTTAGGCTTCTCTTCCATGTAAGTGACTAAGAAACAGTCGGGAGCCCCATTACTTCCCTCTATGTGGGCTACTTTATCTTCATAAATGGGAAAGGGGCCAATACCAGATTGCTGTTCTCCTGCTATGCAGGAGGGCAAGAGGTGGACAAGCACGCATGTGAAAAATACTGGGCCTTGATGTTATTTTTCATCTCTCTATGTAGATTTATTTGCCAATGTTTCTATATTTGTTGGACTGAGCCACAGAAAAAAAGGAAAGCAAGCTGCTAGGGAAGGAGCCAAAACTGTTTTACACTAAAAGTAAGAGAAAGATAATGAGATCATACTTTGTTTCTTTATTTGCTCAAGCTGTTTTACACTAACTTGTTAATATTTATTTATATTTACCTGTTAATAAAACGGCTGAAGTGCTAATCAGAGTAACTTTATGGACAGTAGTTTCAGTTCATAGTCTGCATGGGCAGCTGTGTTGAAAGTACAGAGGTTGCAGTGCAGCAATTGTTCTTGAAAAATATTTCCAATTTTTTTACAATGAGCAAACAAGTTTTATGGTGTAATGTGAACTAGTCTGAGTTATGAGCACCTCTCAAGAAAAGGCAGATCCTGATAGCACTATATTTTAATATTGTTTCCTTCCACTGTCAAAATGAATTTCCCCTAGTTTTATATTTTTATTGCACATTCTCTACCAGCTGAGAGAATCTCAGCGTTCTTCCCAGTTCAGCTTTAGCAAGGTCATAGCTTCCAAACTTGTTATAGTCTATTGTTTCCTATATTAATAAATGCTGGTAATAAGAGATATGTGGATTGAATGAATAAGCTGTTTATAAACCTCAGGAAATTTTCAATTAAAACATTTAATCTTCAGGATGGACAACCAGATAGCTTTCAAAAGATACAGACATGAGAAATACGAGTTTAATATTTTAAAATTCTCATGTCTTCTCTGAGTGGTTGCTTGTTCTTTGTGGTTACAAAGGCTCTTCTTTATGAAAACAAAAAGGGAGCTTTCTGACAGAAAAATATATTTTCAATGTAAAGAACAGTAGGGAAATAAAAGGAAAGAAAAAGAAAACAAGTTGAACATAGGGAGATAATGGCACTGTTTAGTCTATAGGTCAGCTATTTGTGGCTCTTAGTAATATTTACTTTATTGACCAAATTACACATTCCCATTATGTGTGTGTGTGTGGTATAAGGGTAATGGATGATGCAGCTGCAGGTGAATGAGTCGGGCTCTATTCTGAAGCGTCAAGCATGAAATAATCTGCCTGGATTATTAACACATCATTTGAGTTTACAATGTAGGAGGTTAGATTTTTATTTGCATGTTAATAGTAAATTCATTTAGCCTCTGAGATACCATAAATATGCTACACGTTGAGGATGACGATGGGCTATTATGTAAGAAAGATCTTGGCAGAGTGTGCGTTTAGTGTGCGTTTCAGGTAATGAAGCTGAACACTGCAGCTGGGTGTGACACATTTCAGACTTGGAGCACAGCCACAGAAAGGTGTCCAAGTTATTAAGACCAAGTTTGCCTGCTAAAGCAGCTGTATTCCATCAGACTTGTTCTGGCTTGCACTGTCCTAGCAGAAGAGTCACAGGCTTTCTGTTTGGAGGTTGACTCTCTGCACCTTTCGGTTCACCATCTTTCACAAATGAGCAGGATCCTCACATATTTTTATTTTGTTGTTTGCATTCATCAGAGCAGCACAATGAGCAGCACAAGCCTGCATTATACTCATGAAACTTCAACTCATCCCGTGTGGCTATGGTGCCCAGAGAAGTTGTGGATGCCCCATACATTTGTGTAGGTTCTCACATGGCTTTTTCTGTGATTTTGTGTGTTCTTTTAGCTACAGCTATTGCAATTTACAGGACACGCAAGCAAGGTGAAGTGTCAGTTTAGAGATGGAGTGTTGGCTTAGTAACTTAATTTTAAAATACAGAGATTTTTTTAAGCTTTCCTTACAAAAGCAGATCAGGGTCTAAATTAATTTAGTAACTTTTCTGGGAGCTTGAGGCTACTGTGGATGACTTCTATCTTTAAACTGCCCTAGTCAGCACAGTAGCAGGTTACTGTGATTGAAAACTGGGCAATTGTCAGTTTCCCCAGGCAAGAAATACTATATACCTAGCAAATCTGTCTAACTTGATCAGGAAGGCTGGAGTGAACGCATTTTGCCTTTCTTTACTGGGGGATAGGTGCTTCTAAATGTCCTTTCTAAATTCTGCTTAGAGAGTTTTTCACATCAACCTGCCTATTTCTCCCTGTCTCAGTCAAGCACTGTTACCCTCTCCCTTCTGCACCCTCGCAGTAAGTATATTTAGTGTACCGACTATGACAAAAAAAAAATTTAAAAATTCTCTCATGAAGGATTTTCTTGCTGATCTGTGCTTCCCTGTTTATTGAGTGGGGTTTCTTGGTGTGATGTATAGATTTTAATGCCCTAATACTGCTGCTGGTTCTATGTGTAGGAGTAAATCTATGCCCATTTACAGCCCCAGTGACTCCAAGGGATGTGATGCCAAGGGAAGGTGGATGACAGGGCCTTGAGTTAATCGCAGCCTTGCAATCATATAAGAATATACAGATGCCCAATTACCTAAATATTAGATTAGAAGATAATAAACCAGATATGAATTCTGTAAACAGAGAGGGATTAGACATCCTGGGTGAGACAGATTTATTATAGAGCTTGAAAATGAATCAGACTCCCTGACCTCTGCCTTACAGTCTTGCACTGAAGGTCAAAACCTGTCAGCAGCAGAAGTTAAAAATCCTGCACTGGACAGTCTTTGAGCATCTCAGAGTACATCATGCCTTCTGCCCAGCACTTCAGAGTACATTGTGGCCAGACCCTTCCTCAGCCACTTCCAGAGTGTATGGGATTTACTGCAAACAGCTGTGCTTGGGGACAGGTGGCTTCCTCCATCCCCAGCAGGTTCAGCCTGGCCCAGGGTGCAATAGCACAGAGAAAGGACAGGTCTCATCCCTTCTGCTCAGCTGCACCTTCTTGATGGTGCGGTTTCCCTGGCGTGAGGGAAATGGTGTCATTCACAATCGAGACTAAAAAGCAGGGAATGAAAACAACTTGCTCCTAGGTTAGGTGTGGGACCTCATGACTTGTTTGGATCCAGCAGTGCATTGCTCCTACAGAAGAATTATGCCAGCCTTTCAAGTTCTGGTTATTAGTCTGGTTATTATGTGTTTTATGTATTGTAAATTCTTTTGGCTCAACCAATTTTTAGGCTACTTCACAGAAAATAGTAAGGGATCAAGCATTCATATCTGGGAGCTGATTCTGGAGATTTTCCGGGGTAAATTAACTTATGTTATGCTCATGGAGGATGCTGAAAAGCATTCAGTCATGAAGATACTGTTAACAGGCATCACTGGTTTACAATGAATTGTAATTCTGTTGAGAATTTATCAGTTTTAGTTTGGGAGCTTGTTGTTCTACGTACCCTAACATAGTCCTGGGCAGCTCGCTTCGAGCTAGTTAAAATCTTTAGTAATGGCAGGAAGGTGCTGTGTGGTTGTCTTAAGCAAATGCCATTTGGACAGTATTTTTTCCTCATGTTTGGCTTAATTTTGACCCTACAGAATCAAAACCCTTGGATGGCTAAAGCACTTTTGTACTATCTTAAAGAATAATTGACCATCTAGTCATAAGACAACTCCAAGAAACCTGAGGCTGAGTTTCCACGTGTACAAAGAAGAGAAATTGACTCTTGGGTTTTTCAAAGACAAATGAAAAACAAACAGTTGAAATAAAATTAAATTGCCATTCAGCCTGCAAGCTCACAGTAACTTTTAGTGGTTACAGTTAATGTGAATGTACATTTTTTTGGTTCAGTCATTATTTTTAACAGTTGAGCCTATCTAATCATTAGCTGGATCATGAATTCCATTCCTTTCATGTATTCAGTAACTCATCTTGTCTAAATTGTTTCAGTTCCTCAGAGATAGTTTTTGAATATGCATGACATATTTCAGCATAATAACTAGGAAGTCATTTTATGTTGCATCTCATTAGCAAAATAAAGTATCAAAACAGGTTTCCTTTCCTTTAGAGGAAGCTCTTCAATTAGCTCTGGAGAATAATTCACCTTCAGTTCCCTCACACATGTTAATACCTATTCCTGAATATTTGATCTTAAATACTGGACTAGATTCACTTTAATTGCATTGCATATAATTTACTTTTCCTCTTCTAGGATCCTAAAAGACTAGACCAATTTGGGGCTGAGTTCTAAGCAGGGTATAAACCAAAACCTGAATCACATAATTTGTTCTGTACTTTGGCACAGTGTCTATGGGACGGATTTCTCAGGTCTCTCCTTCAGTAAGCGGTGTGAAGCAAGGCCACTGCCTGCTTAGGTTGCTCCTTCCCATAGAGCAGCGGTGGAACCCTCAATCTGGTGCTACTTCTACAATCCACGTAAAGAGAGTGCAGAACTTGCTCCACAATTGTTTGATGTACCACATCAATATATGATCTATAAAAAAAAGTCATATTTATGTGGTTACAGAATATGAGTCACATTATAAACAAGTATATCCTTTCATACCATCTGCAGTGACTTCATTCTCTGCTGCAGTAGAACACAGCAGTCACTGAAGTGTGTGCTGTGATACCACGCAGCAGTTTAGGATGGGAAACAACTCAACTATACTTTCAAAAGTCGAGGGAAAAGCTGTAGAGGTAGTATGTGGTGCTTTGGTCAGGACATAGTTACTTTGTCTTTTGAGATCTTAAGACTGTATAGTCCTAGTGTAAATAGCCATTATAACTGCTGGCTTTTTTGTTTGATTGGGTTTTTTTCATGCTTCCCCAGATGGCTATATTTTCATGTGGATAGAGATTCTCAGTAGAATTTGTGGACTCAGGAGATGTGTCCCAGGAATGACTGAAAGAGAAGTGTGAATAGCTATCTGCTAGAGCCCAGCACTTGTGCTTACAATACCTTGTCTGTCTTTGAACTGCCCTGAGTAAATACTGATTAAGGAAGAGGTTTACAGTGAGGTTTTTGTCATGGAGGTCATGGGAGCCATGAATTTGCAGAAACCTCAGGATTTTTGTAGTATGCCCCTGCTTATCTAGAGGCAGGCCATTGTGGATTATTGAAACAAAATGCACGTAGGATTCCTGGCCTGGAGGTCAAATGGTTGCCCTATCACTCCGACCTATAACAGGCATGAAGCAATCTTGTGGACAGGGGAATCTGCTCAGTAAAGCTCTTGTTTAGTAGTTATAATCATATTTAACATGCTTTCCCTTCATTTCCCCTCCTATAATTTATTAGAAATGTTCATATTGAAATCAAAGCCTTCCTGCAAAAAGAATCTGATGGAAACACAAGAGATGCTACCGTGTCTACAGGATACTCAGTCATTCAGGGGAAAGGAAGGATTATCTGTCTGGCTTAAAATTCTGTCCTGTCTTAAAGGAAAAAATGCATGTTTACAACCCCCAGCTGTGATAATACCTTTAAATACACCACACAAACATTTTTACTGCATTTTGCACGCATCTTGTGAAGAATGGATGTGGAATTTACTGAGCCTTATGTACTGAGGGTTGTTATGAAAAGTCAGTAAAACACAGGAGTAGGAAAAAAAAAATGAGTGATGTAAAAGGAAACAAATTGCGTCTCGGTGGGACATAGCCTGGACAGAGCAATCATTCTTACTCCTCGAGTAATTTCCATTTCTCCAGGGAGATGATTTATAATTAATGCTCTTTGTTTATGGCATATTTATGCCTAAAAAAAAATCAAAAATAGAAGTAGACATGTCCTTCATCAAGTATCCCAGCATGCAGGCCAGTAATTATTCTTATGTAACTTGTATTGTATGTAGTATAAAGCTCCCATGCGGTGCTGAACACTGAAGGGCTGCTAATATAGCCAGCAAGCACAAGTTAGGAAAAAAAAATCTTTTGAGTGGGGCTAGAGAAAAAAAAATCCCTTTGACTCTCCAGGCCATCTGTACTGATTGGTGGGCTTGAGGTTCGTTGCTGTCGTGCGTGCAGAAAGTGTAGGCGTAGCAGAAAGGAGCTCTGCTCTCCATCCTTCCGCCCCACGTCGCCTGAGGGAAAGCTCAGGTCCTGTGCTGGTGGCCTGGGAGACATCCCTGTGGGAAGGGTCCTCTGAAGGTTTGCATCAATCCTCATCACCTGTACGAGTAAACCTGCAGAAGCTGCTTCACTTCCAGGCACTTTGGGCCAAGTGATCCGTAGAATCCCTTCTTTATCCAAACCCTATAAGTGGTGTGTAGCTCTGAGCTTCACTCCTGTGAAGAGACATTTCTTTGATGCTGCTTAAGCCGTAACTACGTAATCTATGAATGCACAGAATGACCTACCATCTGTGGAATGAAGCAGATTACAAGTTAGAAATATTTCCTCTTTGCATTAACTTGTTTTAAAGTTTTGTTTTGCTTAAAATCCCACAGTTTTAAGCAGCAGTTCTTACTTTTTTCACGAGTCCCTTTAAAGAATCCCTGGTCTGGTTGACCCAGATGCAGAACGCTTGATACTGTGAAGTTTCTATCACTAAAAGAAAACAAGATCACCACCACGAATATTGTTGGTACCTTAAAGGAGGAACGTGGATTTCTGAACCGGTTTTAGTCAAAAACTCAGTCAAAACTCGATCAAAACACTGCTTTACTGTAGGTATTTTAGAGAAAAACTAGATACCAGACAGACAAGTTTGATATGTGTGAGTAGTAGCTCAAGGTTACTTGATCAGAATTCAGTAAAAACCTAAACATTACATTTCATTTACATCCTCTTCTAGCAAGTAGGACTTCAATTTTATGTGAGCATAGAGAAGAAAATGGTCCATTTCTGTACTGGAGCTGAACTAAACAAGTGCCAGGTTCAAACCCAGCAGTCTCTACCTTGTCTCTCTTCTATCGAACAGGTTCGGTTTAATTGATCCATAGTATAAATAGTTATAGTATTAACATGGCTCCTGACTTTTATGATTTAAATTCTCAGGACTCTGTATCTCTCCTGATTATTTAGAAGTTTAATTAAACCTGTGGCTTTTGCAGTCCAGTGGTTGTGTAGGCAAGCCAGCTTTTCCTGTACTGCAGTTTGAAAATGTGGTTGCTGTATATGTAAAATATCAGAGACACACTAAAAATGTAAATATGTTATTTGTGTGGGAAAGATCCACACTTTTTGAAAAAATCTCATGATTTTTTAAGGCCTGACTCACAATTTTAATGCTGGTGTTGGCAATACTGCTGGTTTTCTCCAGATGGTTCTTTCTGAAAAGAAAAAAACCTCACAGTACCTTGTGGGACACTTATCTTGAGATTCAAATAGCAATGGTAGATATGTAAAAGAAAAGATGAAAAAGAAGAGAATGCACAAATCCAGCAATCCCGGGATAGATGTTTAAAGCTGGATTATATCTTGTTTTATCTACTCAAGGATGTTCAATAAATTAACCCAAATGAATTTGGATTTGAAATATATTAGTGAAACCATATTAAATTGTTTTATGTACATGCAGCCAGAATTTAAATGGCCTCAATTTGCTTTAGTTTGATTCACTATGACATGAATTAATGAAACCAAGTTATGCCACCTTTATTTCTGAGTGAAAGTCCATCCATTTAGTGGAGCTGATCTACATAATTTGCCTTAAATTGACACCTTTTCGTTAATTCAACTTCTTTTCCTGAGTGTCCTTGACATACCTGGGAGATAGCAAAGGGCCAGCAAAGGAATGAATGACTGTCAGATTCAGTGAGGTTCTTTCTTCATTATGCTTACCTCTAGACTTCTCCTAATATACCCTGTGGAACACGCTGTCTTCCTCCCCGATGAAGCCAGTGAAAACTCAGCTACAAATGGTCTGAATTATGTATATTGCAGATGATGTATTTGTGCTTCTATAAGCAGATGTGCGTAAAGACCCAGCTGAGGTTTTTGTGTTGTTCCACCTTGTGAGTGTGGAGCTGCCTGCGGGCACTTTCTGTTCTCAAGTTCCCTGCATTGCATAAAGGCAGGAGGAGAACATGGACAGAAAGGATATCAGCCAGTACCTGTGCCCATTTTCTGCATCTGAAATCAAGGTGGAAATTATTAACAGGACAAATTGGGTAGAAATCACACATAGGCATTTTTCTACCAGATTAATACCAGCACAGAGCTTTGAACTAATGTGAGCTTTCTGCTTTCTTGCTGTCTCCTGACAGACAGGAGGTGGTCCCTGATCCATGTGAAGTTGGAGTGCCACAGGCAGGTAATACCAGATCCAACTCAGAGCTTGCCAATGCAAAGATAGCTAGACAATTTTTTTCACCTAATTTTAAAAGGCAATACGTGGTTATACCATATCCTATGTTTCTCATGTGCTGACAGTGTTTCTGATTTAGTGCCAGGAGGCCTAAAGGTGGATTATTACTATATATATATTGTCAAATCTGAAAAAGGTCTGAATGAAATACCACAAAGATCCTTGCTTGGTGTTGTCGAAATGGGAAGCTTGGAAAATAAGTCTCTGCTTTAAAACAGCATGTGGTTAAGTGAGGTTTGGATTTAATGATCCAGGGTATCCTTTTCAATCCTGCCACACATTCTTGGGGGTTTTTTTCTTATTCTTTATGCTGCATTCTTTCACTTTGTACAATCAGTTTGAAGACCTGTTGAGTTATGGAATAGAAGGTGTTACCCATTACTTTAATTATTTGCCCTAACTACCATGCTCTCTTTCAATTTTAAGAAGCACAATTTTCATATCACAAGTATAGTTTTCTAAATCAGGACCTAGCATTTCAGTGATACAGATCTTCAAAACAGAACTTTGACCTTAATAAAAATGTTGTTAAAAGGAAGCAGGTTTGGAGAGCCTGTGATGGCTTTGAACTGGAAAACATTGCCAAAACTCTGGAGAATCACGCAGATCTCACTAGCATTTAGATCCACCTTTAAATTGCACTGTAAAATTACAGTAGACTCTTGGAAATATTTTAGGAATCTAACATGTTTTATAACAAAAATAGATCCCTATATATGCATATGCAGGCAAAAAGGTAGATCAATTTAATTGTGCTCCCTCTGGTAACATATGGAACATTTCAAATCAGGCAGTTTTCACAGAAAAACCTTTTCTGTCTTCCCCAGTCTGTAACTGGAAAGCAAAAAAACTACATAGAACCTTCAAATCTGGTGGTGGAAAGGTCTGAAGTTTAATACAGATTCGTCCTTGGGATACAAGCCTTTCTGTCCTTAATACCAAGATAGAGTTTTCTTATAGCTGCCTTCCCATTTGGCATGTATATTGCCAAGAAGCGTGGCAGAGATCAAAAGCATGATTTTATCCTCACCGGAAAGTGCTTAGGCAAAATGCATGATATTTAGAAAGCAACTAAGATCGTTTACCTACCCTTCGAAATGATTATTCATGTATTTTCAGTGTAAGTTGTATTTTGGACAAGCAGTTCTCACTACATGTTCCTTTGCTCTTATTGACTACGGAGAATATATGGAACACTCGAGCAGTTCCCAACAAGCCCCGATGAATAGCTGTGAGCTATATATACTGCTGCAGGAGTGGGGCTGGGGTTGTGGCATTTTCACTAGTGATTAAATGTCTTCCAAACCTATTCACGCTGCAGAGCTATAAATGATGGATTTTTCACATTAATGAAAGGAGCCCTTGGAGCCCTCTGGAGTGCATAGTTCTATTTTTACATTTCACTATCGGAGAATGAAGAAAGATAGGCCAATGTGTTTCTTTTTTTAAAATGGCAGGAACAGAAATTCAGCCTGTTCTGGCTGTCATTCAAGTGCCAACATTGTTAACCATTGTTGGGCACAAATTCAGAGCTCATACTTGTTACATCATTTCATCAGGGGATTTTTTTTTCATTTACTTTGAGCTCATTAGCAGACCTGACCCCAAAATAAACATACATGGGAAATCTGAAACTGCTCAACTCTGAAAGCGATGTGATATATGATCTTAGATTGGGCTTATAATTTGGAGATCAAGCTTGAAAGTACCCAAGAAATGGTGCTGTAGCTTACTATGTTGCTGTTTGTTCTGTATTGTTACCTGTATCTTGGTGTTTGTGAGTACAGAAAAGGGAGAAGGTTTAGTCCCCCCGTGTTTGCTTTTCAGGGAGGATTCTGTCATCCTCTGGATGTCCTTAAAAAAAAAAAAAAAAGCTTTTGATTAAAGCAGAATAGGAAAAAATCTGCCATCCCTAAAGGGACTGTGATAAAAAAATAAATTAAGAGCAAAAGGGAACGTACAATTTCATCTTCACCTGATCTGTCTGTAAAAGTGTGTGTTGCTGTATTTGCATAAATAGTACTCTCTCATCCAGAACTGATAAGGTAGCGAAAATAATGAATCCTGGACAACAAAGCTGAAGTAATTTATTCTTTTAGCCAAGTGTTGCAACAGGTTTGTTTGTATTCTGGTTTTGTGAATAGCAAATTTAGAATTGCACAAAAGACTCTGCAATTCACACCACTGAGACTGCTTTGACTGGCATTTAGGATAAACAGTGTAAGAGGCCATCAAGTTTCAGCTCTCCATAAGCAGGAAGGAACTGTATTGAAATTGGAATCCTGAAAGGGTTTGCTAATTTGCAGCTTCCCTGAGAAAAGAGTAGAGGGTCCCTGAGTGAAGCTACCTCTGTGTTCCTGTAAGCTCAGACATATAATTTTCCTGGCATCTCAGCACGAGGCTTCTTCCCAGAATACAGCACTCAGTTGTTCTTGGTCTGGTTCTCCTAAAATGGTTTCAGGCATGTATAAATGAGTCAGAAGTGAACAACAGTAATAAGCTACTACATGCAGGAAAGAGGCTGCATCCTTGAACCCTTTGGGGATAATTTAAAATGTGTTGATTTCTTTACTTTTCCTTGTTTTCTGGCTTTCGTGAAAAGATTTTAAAATGTCAGAGGCAAAGAAAAAAAAAAGCCATGTGCAATAAATAAAATCACAAGGAAAGAAATCAAGACATTAAAGTTGCAAAAAGGATGTGGCCCAGTGCTATCAGAGACTGCATCATTCTCAGCAAGTGTCCAAGTCACGTCCCTTGGAAGGAACAGAGGTCAGGCACTCTGCAGAAATCATTATGGTAATCACCAATACAAGGCAGTTTAAGAAATTTAAGAGATTCATCTCTGAAGCCTATTTAAAGATTTAACGTATTTTGTATAGTACCTCAAATCATGGAATCATAGAGTCTATGGTTTTATATACACATATATTTATACACACACATCAGGGAAGAAGAGAGAGAATGGAGGACCGGAGCTGTTTCAAAGCAGTTTTCGTATTGATAGAGCTCATTACAGTTGCTTAAAATCTGATGTTCTACAATGCCATAACTTGGGTAGGTGATAGACTGAACTGCAAACAGTGTTTTTGAAAACTGTGCTAAATCTAAATTACTATTTTAATCAACTGTAACACTTAGATTTTCAGCAGATAAAAATCTGTGCAGAAGACACATTGCTGGTATAAGCACAGTGGTATTTGAAATCAATGTAATCTGAGCAAAATTATGTTCCTCTGCTTTTTTCTTAGGTTTCTATGGAAACCTTCTGAGAGGTGGTCTGAGGAAAAGAAATGTTAAAATAGAACAATAAAATGTGTTATTTATACATGCAAAGTAAATATCCTTCATGCATTTTTTTATGGAGGTGAAAATGTGATTTCATCATTTCATACTCTCTGTTGACAGACAAATTAACTGTGACCCAGTCTCCTTAGGGTTTACTTTTCTACATTTGGCCAGCATGTTTGAGAGAGCAAAAGCAGTCATTTTCTATGCTAAACATCTATTATTTATTTGCTGTATCTTACTAAACTATCTGTATTTTTTTATCCAGCAGCCTTTACAACTTGTGCCATGAAAAGAATGTCTAAAAAGTTATTTTGAAATTACAGCTCTGTTAAGTTCTTTATGAACATAATGTTCCTTCAGAGTTTTAGCCAGAAAAAATATAAAATTTGAACCCATATTGATAACATCACTATAAATATATATTCGTAACAAGTGATTAGGAGATATTGTGTATGTGTATTCTTTTAATGAATCATTGCTGCATAGAATGAATTTTCGCTTACCCTAAAACACCTACATATACCAGGTGTGACTACTTTGGTATCTGGCACTGTTCTGCTATGTGTATTGGTTTCGTAGCTTCGTATTTTGGTGTACAATTCTGTTGGCTGTGTTCTCATCAGTCTGCTTACCTGCCTTTGAAACCTGTATATTAAATCTGAACACACACTCTAGTCTGTTGGGCAGATAAGCAGCAACTGTCATGAACAGTATCACTCCGAGGAAACACCCAGGGGGCTACTGAGCCCTATACTGGGTTTAATCCCGCTGGTTTGGAAACCAGCTTTCCAAAAGTAGGTGTTGAGACATGCCATAGCCACTGCCCACTTAAAGTGTACACAGCTCCTGCTTTGTTTCTCCTCCTTCCAGGTTTGGAAAATCTCTTTTGGGGTCTGCTAACAGGGCTCTCCATTTGCTATTAGGTGATTTTCCTTTTCTCTCGTGTGTTTTTCTCCCGTCTCTGCCCATTAAGAAAGCTCTGTGCTCAGGGCATGTTTTAGCCCTCACTTTGGTGGAAGCATGTGTGTTTTCTCCAGCTCTTCTCAGAGGTCTAATGCAGAAAGTAGTAGAGAGTCTCTTCTAGCTTTCTCTTCTATGCGTGACAACAATTTAAGGTTATATTTTTTTATTCCTGTAAACCTGAGGGACTGCGTTACAAATCTTTCAGTAATGAGTCTTCTCTGTTCAGTATTTGCTGGGATATATTGACATCTCATTTCTTAAGCACTACAGTAACAGGTACCAGACAAAGCTGGATGACATTAAGCAAATAGTTTGCTCACCGAAAAAATATATTTTTAATATAATTAAAGTTATGATTTAATATAGTTTGTGATAACAGAAGAAGGGGATTATTTTCTGGAGAAAGATTGAAATATTTTGTTCTGCTATTTTCAAAATACAAGATTACAGCTTCTTTCAAGTCTCTTGATTTGAAGCTTAGCTTGCTCGTCATGTCCAGGAGAGACTGCTTACAGGGCATGGGAGCCCTTTAATGTGCAGGAGCTCTGAAATGATGCAGCCCCTGTCTTAACCCTTTGTAGACTCAACCTTGCCACGGCACAAGAACAGCATGCACTGTAGAGCCGAGCGCGACAGCTCCGAGCCCTGAGGAGTCCAGGCACAGCTTTTCTCAGCCAGTTCCACACCTGCCTGTACAGACATCTTGCTGCCGAGTTTGCCTCTTTCATCTCCCTGCTCCCTACTGTCTGTATTGCCTTCATCTATTCTGTAAGGTAGATGAAACACTTGTTCTGTGCTGGCTAGTATAGCAGTACCTGCATTTCCCAAACTCTTCTGTCCTCGTTCCTTTCTGTTTCCTTACTCTCTGTTACCATTTTGAAACTTTCCTTAGTTTAAGCCAAGTCCTCTGCCTTTATTTCTATCTGCAGTCCTTGCATCTTTCAAAAAAAACTTGTCAGTGCTCTCTGTTCTTTACATAATGCTCTTCAAGAAAGGTGGGGTTAGTTTTTTCTTGTGGAAAAGCAGTACAACTGAGGTCTCTAATGTGCTGCCTGTAGCTATGCTCAAGGCGGAAGCCGTTTTGAATTTGTGGTATTATAGCACTGGACAGATAAACAGAATCCAGCCCCTTACTTTCCATTTGCAAAAAAGTAGTCTCACAGAGCAGCAATAACTACTGACAGGAGGTATAAAAGCTTTAATGCTGCATTTGCAAAACTGAGAGTGCCAGAGGTTTTTGCCAATGAATGTCAGAGGAGCTGAAGCAGAAATTGGTCTCAAAACCATTGCTAATCATTTCCATAAACCATTTCTAAATGAAAATGGTGTTACTATACGACAGAGAAATATGCTTATCTTGTAACCAAGGGCCTAGAGTAGCCTGAACGTAGAAAAGGGAGAAGAAGGGAGGAAAAGGATAAGTGCCAAAAACGGGAAAGGAAAAGGAATTGGTGGCTATGAAGGAGCAAGGTGATGGATGGAAAGACATGTTACTCGTACAGAGCCTACACTGAGGATGAGCAAGGTGGTATCGCTTTGGAAACATGACCCACCAGAGAGGCACAGTATAGCTGTGCTTCCTTAGAGCAGCGTTTCTTGCTACTCAACCCAACCTAAAAGGCTGAGAGTGCTCTAGCCTTCTCATTCCACCACCCAAACAAGTCTATTCTGAATTGTACTGTTAGGGGTGTGCATAGTCTCTCCACCAGCCCTACCCCTCTGATGCTTCCTAATTTAAAATGATTTATCCCGCATTGCCCTCCATGATATCATTTTCTCTCTGTCAAGTCTCTCTGCTGCGATGCTTAGGTTTAAACTAGTCAGAATAATGGACTTCACCTTCACTGTCATCATGGCTTCTTCATTTATATTTGTGATGGAGATCGTTGCTCTATCTGGTAGATTGTCCTTTTCAGTTATTCTATAAATTATTTTCTTAATCATCATATAACCTGGTTGTAAGATTGCCTAAGGAATTTGTTCAGACACCAGCTAATCATATTGAAAATCAAAACAACTGATAAGTGCACTAAATGCAAAAAAGCTACCAAATACACAAATCTCTGCCAAATGAGGATGCATTGTCAGTGAAAAATGGAAGCTGCATGGAAATCCAGCAAGTGCATTTACTAGTGGTTTCAAAATGCTTGAAAACCTTTTCATGATGATTAAAAATCCCCATCACACAGCTTACTCAGTTGCTACGTGAAAGCTAATAGCTCTAATCCATAGCCAAGGCTTTATTTTTCTTGGATGCCTTTCTGTATCCAGGTCTCCAGGCACAGACATGACCTGCCATTTAAGGCCTCCCTTGCACTGTGCAGAATATGGAAAAGTTCCCTGCACTCAAAGTCTTGAAACTGTGTAATCCTTTCCTGGGATCCACATTCAGAGCCTGGCTGCCTGCACGGCTGTGAGAAGCAGAACACCTAGTCAGCATAGAAGGGCATAAAGTTCAAATTGGATGAAGTTTCTGTGTCTCAGTTTGAATACTGGAATATTTAATATTAGACAGAAGTCGAATGAGAAACTTCGGGAGCAGAAGTAGGTAAGGAGACACTGAGTTTTAATAATGCAAAGAGTACCCTGGAAAGAGGATGCATTTCTAGGTTCTCTCTTCTTTCCTAGCATTCGAGGTAGTATGTCTCCAAGGCAGACATGCTCCTGGGATACTACTGATCAGACCCAAGACATAAGATCTCAGTGGAGGAGTAGGAGGGAAAGCTTTACCTGTTATCATTAGGTGGTTAAACCTTTTTAAGTGGAAGACATAGCTGTGCTCTTAGAGTGTGCATTGTATCGGGAAGATGAATCCAGGAGAAGAACAGGTTTTTCTCATGGGACCTGATTTGTACAGGTCCTACTCCCTTGGACCATTATGGGAGATAAAGCATTTACTGGGCCTTGTTCTTTAATATACAGGTGTCTATTGAAGGTGTGTCAGGACTTTTCTGAAAATTAGGAGGTGCTCCAGCCTGGCTCATTGACTTCAGAAAGGGGTTTGCTGTGAAAGGGCTTCACAGCCAGATGCATATTGCCTCTATGCCTATTGTGTTTGGTTTCTATAAGCACAAACAAATTATATTTTTTTAAAAAAATCAAGGGGCCTACACAGATATAGTCAAATTGCAGCAAGAATAAATAGATGATAAGATAGGCAAACAGTCCAAAGGTAGCCACGAATGGCAGTTGCATCGCGTGCGCTGAAAGCTGAATCCACTGTCTAGCTCTCAATAAGTCTGTGCCCTGGGCCGTCTCCAAAAGGTACATTCTTCTGATAGACCTGAGGTGCTGCAGAGGTGGAGGTGGCACAAATAATCATTAAAAAAATGGTGAGAAACATTAAGCACTACCATAATACGTCTGTCTTCACTGCACTGAGCCATCAATGAATTGTTGGCTCTTCAAATAGTCCTGCGAGGTGAGCCCTTACTGTGCTCTGCCCTAGGGAGATACTGCAAATGCCATGTGATGCCCTTTCAGGCAAACCAGTTTTGTGCTTTAGAATGATTTCTGAGGCATTATAAAAGTCAAGTCTGGCAGTGTCTATATAAAAAGATTACTTCCTCCAAGGGCAGGGCAACCCATCTCTGCTTCCCAGCACTGCACACACTGTTTTTTATCTTTCTGATATTGTGTGTATGTCCTCTTGTATCTTCTCTTCTTAAAGTCTATGCTTTCTGAGAACCTGTGAACATTGTTGTACAAATAATAAATACACTGATAATATTCTACGTTCTGCATAGAGAAATAATTAGGAGAACTCTCATATTTATGCCATATTAGTAAAATTTATCCTAAATCTAATAAACATCATGAAAATGCAACCCTAAGTATGAATTTAAATTGTTAATCCACTTTTTTCAATAATGCTTATATTTCTTATGCTCTGTTTTCATAGATATTCTAAGAAATTATTTCTCCAACAGAAGTAGCAAGTACAAAACAAATATTGAAAGGGACTCTGCAGAATGGAAATTTTAAATTGAAGAAGCATGGGACCAATCCCCTAGTTTAGAATTTCATTAATTAGAATACAAAGATCTGTTTTGTATGACCAGAATTTCCAATCAATTCACATCAGACTTCAAATATTGAACATCTCCCAAGAAAGTGCAGTTTCAAATCAAGAATTATTTGTGAAAGTTGTCTGGGGAATGTTCAAGAAACTAGCAATCTCTTCTGAAATGATTTGCAATTATAAAGAAGCATAATACATTATTTAAACCACCACAGAAAACTATTTGTACAGTTCTATTTTAGCTGTAGACTCTATCCGTTAATCCATTTCTAGAAAAGTCATTACAATGACTCCTGTACTCCGCATTATAATCTCCCCCCGTACTGGGCCCCGGTGAGGCCCCACCTCGATTGCTGTGTCCAGTTTTGGGTCTCTCACCACAAAAAAAATTGAGGTGCTGGAGTGGGTCCGGAGAAGGGCAATGGAGCTGGTGAGGGATCTGGAGCACAAGTCTGGTGAGGAGCGGCTGAGGGAGCTGGGGGGGTTCAGCCTGGAGAAAAGGAGGCTGAGGGGAGACCTTCTCGCTCTCTAGAGCTCCCTGGAAGGAAGGCGTAGCCAGTGGGGGTCGGGCTCTTCTCCTAAGGAACAGGCGATGGGACAAGAGAAAATGGCCTCAAGTTGCACCAGGGGAGGGTTAGGATGGATATTAGGAAAAATTTCTACACCAAAAGGGTTATCAAGCATTGGAACAGGCTGCCCAGGGAAGTGGTGGAATCACCATCCCTAGAGGTATTTAAAAGCCAGGCAGACGTGGTGCTGAGGGACATGGGTTAGTGATGGTTTGTGTCAGTGTTAGATTGACGGTTGGACTTGACGATCTTAAAGGTGCCTTCTAACCCAGGCAATTCTATAATTCATGGAAAACGTGTATGTGCATTTGCAAAAGTTAGCTGAAAATAGTCTCTTGTATGTTTATCCACACAGGTCTGAGCTTGGAGACAAATTATAGTAGTACAATGGCTGCAGCTATTTTTGAAAGTGTAAGGGACTGTAAGATGCTGGTACAGCAACTGGAAAAACATGAAACAAAGAGACATGAAAGCAATGATTATTTTCCCCATGCTCCCTTTTTTTTTGGCTAGGTCCTTTGACCAGCTGCAAAAATTTTTGTTGGCTCTTGAGTTGTGATGGGTTCACTCCACCTGACAAATTGCTCTGCTGCAGATGGCTATAACCTGACTACCAGGCACCTCTGGAGCACTGCAGAGCACCCAAAACCAGGGAGACGGGCAGCCTGCATTGTGTGCTTGATCCGCAAATATCATCTGGGTAGAGGACCTGTGAAAACTTATAAAAGAATACCTAGTTTCATTCTTTTTCTGCTGGTTTCAGCTCTACAGCTCTTTGACACTGACTAACCAATATTGGATTGCATGACATTAAGACATGGCAATTTGTCTAAAACTTGCATTTTTGCCCCACACATCAAGCAAACCAAGCAATAGTATAGATAAAGAGAGAAGTCTTTTGCTGTGAATTAGCTGTTGTTTCCTTATAAAAGCTTCTGCTCAGAGCCAGAGGAACTATCCAAAATCATATCAAGCAGAGCTGGAAGGAGTCTTTCAGTCTACTATAAAAACTACCGAAATATATTTTTGCTCATTTTAAAAATAGTGGGAATATTACAGCCTGCCATGACTGACTCCTCATTTAGCACAAAAAGGCAGTAATGGAACATTGCAGTGTTCATCTAACATGCCAGCTATCTCATTTGCTGCACAGTCAAAAGCTGGGTTTGAAAGTAATTAGAATGAATATAGCCAAGATTTTAAGTGCTAAGTAATACAGCATTTTAAATTCAAGTTTCTTGCTGTACAGGGAAAGACATCAGCCTATAAGGATTGGACAAATTTTTGGTCTTGGGAGCTCATAAAGATTTTTTGGTTTACACAGAAAAGTTTAGACAGAAAAGTTCAGAATCAATGATAGGAACTATCGAAGAGAGTTATTAATTTTTAGCTACCCATTTTTTATAGTTTGTAATGTGTCTAAATGATCTATTCCCTTGCTTAACATTCCTTTGCCACAAGAAATAATAGTCAAACCAAACCAGTCATTCCCCCATTGGCACACTTTCCCCCAGTTGTTGAATTCCTTTTCCTTTCCTTTCCTTCTGAATATTAAGTCTTGGTAAGTTGCTCTCACCTTCAAAGCCAATTAAAATAAAGTGTTTACCTTTGGCGTGATTGTGAACAGACTGCCTTTTATCAGGGAAGTCCTGAAACTCGATGTCTAGATGAACACTTTACTGGATCTACTCTGAAATCAGCTTCCTTTAAATTGAGAAGGATCCAGCTCATGTGGGCTTAGCTATGGCAATATGCAGCCTTGCAACACCAGATGTTGAAAATGTCTGCCAGCCATTTGGGAACCCCAAAAATGGTGTAAGAAATATGAAATGTAAAAATAACAGCTTTGAGAGTTTAGCCTTCACTTTTGTGAGCTTTGGGTTGTTTTTCAGTCGAATCACAAAACCTGGCAGCGGTGGGCATGGTGCTGGGAGAGGAGACACCTTCTTTGTGGATGGAGCTTCAGCCAATTTTGAACAAAAGAAGAAGCTAGGAAAGTAGCTAATATATGGTAAGAGACATATCAAGTAATTTGTCAGTCACCAAGCTTTTACCTTTTAATATATGTGCTTTGAACAAGTTGGACAGATTGGCATATACTGGGCTTGCCCCTTGAGGCGGTATGGGCACAGTCTTTGAACTGAAGTGGATGGTAACATTCCCAATTTCAACAGAAGAATTCAGCTGCTGAAGTATGTGATGAGAGAAAATACTAGCCAGCTTGAATTTGACACATACACTTGAGACTCAAATATGCCACAGTACTTTGGCCAAGGCTGGCCCAGGCCAGTGGCCATGACTACATTGAGTAGCTCATTTTTCTCTTGATGCAAGCTCTGACATTGCTCCAGTCCCTGTAACGCAGGTTTCTTTCATCTCTAGCCAGGCAGCTGTCTGAGCAGTTTTATGGAAGAGAAGGGGTTTCTGTGCTCATGCAAACCGAGAGATACAAACAGAGGAAATAAATGCTGAGTGAGAAGTAAAAAGCCCAAAGGACAGAGACAGATGGGGCCGTTCAGAGCTCAGAAGGGAGTCTCTGCTCCTTGAATTATCTTCAGTATGTCAGACTTGGGATAGTGTGTATTGGTGCCATCCAGCTTTTAGCATTATTATCTACTGAGGCACAGGCTATAACTAAAAGCAAGAACCAAAAAAGTGGTGTAAGAAATGGTCTCTAAAAAACACCTCTTCTCATTCACTGCTGCTTTATTTTCCCAGTTTCACTTTATAGTCTTTTCAGATAAAAGCGTAATATTTTCTTTTCTCTCTAGAGGAAAATGGAACACTAGATCCAGTGAAATGAGAATAGAATAGGATGGTTTTCAGGTTTTGCAAATAAAAACCACCATGTGTTGTTTGATGAGGGTCATTGGATTTAATTATTTGTTGTTCGTTCATACTTGGCCAACCAAGGGCCGTTCACTGAACCTGTCTTCAGATACTGAATGTTCTACATATTATTTATCTAGGTCTATATTCATCTTCCCCACCCTGTGAGACTGCCTCCTGTGTGTGCCACAGGTTGTTTTGTCTGTAAAAAATTAGCTAAGGGTGAGCCAGTAAACTAATAAGTTATCAGTTTGCACATATAGATGGTAATTCCTGAATTTTATGTAACTTCTTCTGCACTGCAGATTTCCTTTCTGTGGCTACTTATGTGTATTCTTGAAAGCTGATTCACAGTCTTCGTGCAGATTCATACAGTGCTGGAGGTTTGGTAGTTTGGGTAGGGTCTGCCTTCTGGGCAGGGCAAGCCTTCTATTCTGGAGCCTGAGATACCTACTGCAGCCTTGAATGGGAGGTGTGGAAGTCGCCTTCCCCTCAAACACTGCCTGTCTTCAGTTCGGCTTCAGGATGGAATTGCTGTTCAGCGACTTGCTTCCTTTCTCTGTGTTTTTACAATCTTTCCAGGCTCACCATCCTTCCTTCTCTCCTATTCACATCCCTGATTTCACAGACAATGGGTTTTTTAGAGTCATGGGACCATCAATCCAAACTTCCAGATTAAAGGACAAACTTTAATAACGGCCTGGAGGCATTAATAAGCACTAATTCATTAAATGCTGGAAGATAGCAGGAGCAGAAAAATGCTTGATTCAGAGATAAAGTGACTTAATGCTAATTAGATCTGTTGAGCAATCCAAAAACATGTCACAAATTGGACAGGACCTTTCCCAATTAGTGAAGAGTTTATTAAAAAAAGACTAAAAGCTAGCAGGAGATAGGAAAGCGCTTGAAGTGCACACATATATTTTAGCTAGACTTGGGAAGAGAACTGATTCTAAAATCTTCTGTATCTAATTCTGAACAACTGAGATAAGTACTAAGGGTTTTCATTTAGTATCCAATAAGGCCCTAAACTAGCAACACATTTTTCCAGGTTCTTAGTTCACCCTCTGTCAGTAAAGTATTCAAACTGTGTGCTTAGGTTCCCCTGATTTTAAATAATTATTGATTGCTGGTTCTATTAACAGTTACAAGAATTAATTGTGTCTGATCATTTCAGTATGAATTATGAACCTGTCTGTTAATGTTTATCCATTTTATATTCCTACTTACTGATACATTTCTTCTTGAAGAAGGCCTTCTTTTTCCCGTGCATGGTAATGAAGAATATCTAAAAAAGTTGTTCAGGCATACAATGACTTATGAAAAAGTGGATGGACACGCCAGTTACTGTTTCTAACAGAACAACCTTCTTTTGCAAAATGCTGCCCAAGCCATGGATAAAAAGACAGAATGGGCCTGAGGAGTTTAAACCTTTATTGCAGAGGAAAGATTTATCAACACTGGATGTACACAACAAATATTTTGTGAATCCCCCTGGGAGAAGTTCTCCCTTTGGAAACTTCATTCTGTCTTGCTGCTGAGAAACCTTACACAGGGATGGCTCAAAGATTTGTGAGAAGAGTGTTTAGCTCATAAATTTTTATTTAACTCTCCCCTCCTGTGTCTCTGGCAAGCGTCTTTTCAGTACCATCCACTGATCAGCTGACTAGCATTAATTGCCATTAGCACTAAGTAACTGTACCAACACTGAGCTAGACCACACTGACATCAATTAAAGGGAGGGAGCTGGTTTTTGGATAGTGTCAATACCCTGATGTTCTTCTGGACACCCAAATAGTCTGGGATCCACAGTGAGAGAAATGCTTTTCTCTGCAGTATTTTCACATGAAAGGTGGGTTCACAATGCTAACAATAAGAAAGACACAAATTTGCGTGCACTTACTGTGCCCATCAACAAGCACAGAACAAGCAGGCATGACAGAAATCAGTGTGTGCGTACAGACTGTGGGGCTTCAGTGTTGGGATCCTGAGCGCTGCTGTAGTGCAAGTCAGTGGAAATATCATGGTTCACTAGCCGATGAAAATATAGAAGAAATCCAGTTCTTTGCATATTACTGTTTGCCTGTGATTAAAACATAAATGACATCCTACAGCTACGTGTTAATATATGGCATAATTCTGCAATCCTTCTCTGGCCAAACTCAGACATGAATTCCAAGTTGCTAAGCATCCTTAGTTTTCTAGGGCAAGTGGTGGGAACAGCAAGTTCTTAGCCCTTCTACGAATTGAGGTTTATTAGTTTAACTATAAAAGTTGCCTGAATGGTGGCTTTAAAATCACAGTTTCACAGTTATCTTGCAGTTTAGCAGTCTTACCTAATATAAAAACATTAACTGACACATCCGTAGTCTTGTAGATAAATCCATATCAGCTTCTGGAATGCAGTTCCCCATTTTTAACTCTTTTGCTGCTATTTTGTATAATTGGACACCTTAAAAAAGGATCCAGGTAATCTTGTGATATTTTCTGACGTGTAGGGTCAGCTTACAGATGGTCTCTATACTTTAATGTATCTGCACGTGGTTTATATTTTGGAGCCTTTCAAATTATAGCTCTTGGTCTTAGTAAAATCCTTTTTTACAAACTTCTAAACTAATAATGTACGTGAAAGCATGGCTGTCAGCTGGGCTTGTAAGTATATTTCTTCCTATTATGTCAAAATCAAATAGAGAAAGGTTATGCATCTTACCCAGTATCTAAGGAGAACGTGGAGCTCTGGGACTCCTGTGTCTTGCTTTCATATTAAAGCTGCTAGTCTAAAGGTCTTTGCAGCAAACACTCTGCTCCTGCTGTTGGTGATACAAAAAAGTAGCGGTATCATATGTAGGCATAATCATCCTCAAAAATACAGGTATTTCATTTTTTGATTGCTCTTACTTTGATCGAGGAACATTTTGCCTTCAAACATGACTGTTCCCAAATTAAATTAATTCAGTTTTAGACAAATCAATTCATGCTTAGCGTAAGGAGGCCTCTTGAGTTCAGATTCTCAAAAATCATCTGGAAAGGATAAAGGTTGAGCAATTATTTTTGCGATTGGCTGCCCATTCAATTTCTTTTTCTCTAATGGGATTGTTCACTGAATATTCTACCAAAAGTGCGGAAATTGGTTAAGCTAATTCCACTCTGCAAAAAAGACGAAAACCTATAACATGGTATTTAGCTGCCTGCTTTCTTTGCAGGTTCTGCCTAAGTTCTTGTACTGCATTTTAATCTGTGTAACTTCCTTCAGATAGTTTTGACAGAGGAAGCTCAGCTCTGACTTTTCCTTGCGCCATGCTTCGGCAAAACGCCTACACGTGTTCTTCAGTCCTGTTGCCTTTGGTGAGTAAGCATGCAGCTGAAGAGAAGCTGTTGCTTAAATCTCTCCTTGCCTTTGACATTAAGGGGGACATTTATTAACTTGTTGCATATTTTTATGGCTTCACTGATATGCAGTGAGTGACAAGGATTTATAATAAGTAAGGATCTGGATAAATATAATTCATAGGGAAAAGCACGATGTTTTTAGCCAGAAACAAAAACTCGCCAAGGAACTCTGTCAATCTATAACATCACATTTAGCGATAACANAAAAAAAAAAAAAAAGTAGGAAAGTTCAGAATATCAGACTGTCTTCCCACATGCCCTTCTTCAGTGGTCCTTGGCAACTTGTACCCACACCAGGATTATCTCTCTGCATGTTTGGCTACAGGGCAAAACACGGCAGGGAAATGAAAAATCACCTCCCTCTGGGTTATTGTACAGCTGCAAAAATACCTGTGCTGTCATGAGCAGGTGGAGGTGGGGGTCAAAGATGGAATAAATCCTGCTCAAGCAGCCTTAAGCAATTCTGCTCATTAATGTGAAATGATAGCTTCAGGTTTAGAAGTGTTACAGACGAATCAATAAAGCCCTCAGCCGAGGCCAATATATCCTTCTAGCTTGGGTACACAGATGCAAATCCCAGTCCAGGGACAGATAATGGAAGACATAAAGACTAATTCATTTTAAATATATTCAAGTTTACCTAATAAACAGTCTCAGTGTATAAGTTGATCTGATGTAAAATTTTAGTGGAGTTTGAGTTACAATATTGCATGGAATATTTATGACTTTTTAATGACATTCTACAGGGCTGAATATTAGCTACATAATGGCTAATTCTCCAGCAGCACCTCTGCTCCTGTGAAGCTGCTTTGGGAATGGACTCCATCATGCTGGGGAATGTCTTAGACTGGGTATTTTTAAGTGAAAAACAACCAAAGAATTAATGACCTGGAAAAATCTGAGATATTAAATGAGTTTATTAGGCATACAAAGCTCTGCCACTGTTCGGTAGTACTTCATCTTTCAAAAGATCAGGAAAGATGGGAACGGCTGGGACATATGTCAGGGGTGCAAGAGAAGAGTGTGCCGTGGGAGAATTACTGTAGGAAACGGAGGCCAATAAACAAAGGATGTCTGAATAAAAACCTTCTCTCAAACATTAGCCTGAGAATGAAAAATAGTGGAAATTAATGCCTGAAATGGGGCTGGGAATACAGCGCAGCTGAGCTGAGCAGCCGCTGGGAGCAGAAGCAGTTCTCCTCTGCAGAGCTGAGTTGTCTTCATTGCAGCCTGACACCCCACCTGGGACCTGCTGATTGTGGAAACATAGCACTGCTCCCCGTTTCCAACACAGATTAATATTATTTTAGTTCATTTATTACTAGGAAGTGCGCTGTGGGGCAGATTTATAACGATACAGAAGTGCTTAACTCCTGTCGTTAACAAAATGCCTTTGAAAATCAGCCATTGTGTTCTCGCCATTTAATTTCTCTTGATTATTGAAATAAGTTACTTGCTACTTAAAATGACTAGTCAAGTCATGAAAAGTAAAATTATTTCCATACTGAATTTTAATTCCTACTTAATAATAGGCTCTCACTGGCTTTTGAATATAGGATCAGTGGAGAGTTACATGCTTTTTAAGATGTGTCTCCCTAACAAAAAGAAGAACAAAGCATATCCTATCAGAACGATAACAAATAAGTCTTAAGCTTGAAATCTGAGTCCTGGCTCAGTCTTTACCACATCACACCTACTTCCTAGGACTAAATTCTGCTCTGTGGTCTCTGATATCCCCTGTGGTGTATCCTGCCAACATGTTCCTTTGCAGCTGCAGTGACAGGGGTTTGCGGGCCACAGATACTTTTTCATCCCAGGAAGGTCTGCAGGACCTGGGCTGTAAGAAATCGCGTATTTTTTGCCTGTGAGGAAATACAAAAAAAGAGCAAGTGCTAGAACTGCTGTTTCCTTAATTACCAGCTACAATCAGTTGGACTAAATCCTCTAAAAATAGAATTGATTTTATTTAAATTATCACAACAGCTTTATTTAATCTAGAGCAAGGATGAGCAAAGCTTATTTAAAAGCTGACCAATCTTTTTAATTATTCATTGTTCTCCAGTTACTTTGTAATGTGGGAGGAAAAACACTTGAAGTGGGTTTTTTTAAAGTGGCTAAATCCATATTCATCTTTCACTTGGTTTTCCCATTGCTTTTGAAGGGAGGTAGAGAGCCAGTTTAAACTGTGTCAGCATTTGGCTATGAGTGAATTGTAGAAAATTATTTTAATTGATTTCCATGTTTTGAATAATATGTTAACAGGCAATCATTGAATTTTGCTTAGGCATATAAACAAACAAAACTCATGGGAATGGGTAATGTTAAATCAGATGTCGAACATTTTGTCTCAAATCTAACTAATAACTTCTAAATCCACTTTTGTATGCACATGCAAATTTTCATCAAAAGCAGTGCCAGGGACTGCAGGGTTGGCCTGCTAGAATATTTTAGGACACTTTTCCATCAAATCTGAGTTCTTAGACCCAATTTTTGTTTGAAAGCAGAAATGAGTGCATAGAAGTCTGTGGAATTACAGTTAGAAAATTGATTTCACCCTGAGATCTTATGCAAGCGAAGGGCAGAAGGACCCAGGCGTCCTTTACATGCCCTTGCTCTGGCAAGACCAGGGAAGGTGTGTGGTCTCTGGCATGTATTGATCTGACTTGGAGGTGCAGCAATTCAGTTCTTTACCCCAGGATCCTCGTGGGTCTCAAGAAATGGAGGAAATATGCAGCACAGTGGAGTCTGGCCATAGCCTATGCCACTGCCAGCAGTCAGTTCCAGGTCTCTGCATGGAAAATAGAAGTCCCTGTGCTGACACTTCAGCAAATTAATCTCCCCTTCTTTATGGCCCTTGTGTTGCCGGAGTACTATTAAGAGACATTAGCGTAAGGAGAGTTCAGTACTTTGAATTGGAGGCTTTGCTTGTCATCTCTGCTAGTATCACATACAGTGTAAATGCTACAGGAAAATTCATGGAAAGATGAAGTCTGCAGGAAAGGAACATTCAAAAGGTTTTAATTGAAAGAATCACCAGGGAGGAAGGAAAAGAAAAGGAGATCAGCAGCACTGGAAATGAAAGACATAAAAGATAAAACCTTTCCACTACTGCAGTTCAGCAGCATGCAGGAGCTGAAGGCAGATGCTGTGTGATTTATTGTTTTTCTGTGTGGGTAGTTCATATATGGTCTTGTAATATACTGTAACTCTGCAAAACAGAGGTCTTCCTTCCCTTCCCTTTTCTCCCTTTTCTTTCTGTTTTACCTCCTCTTTCTCTCTGTCTCTCTCTCTGTCTCTCTCTCTCTCTCTCTCTCCCTCTCTCCCTCTCTCTCTCTATATATACACACTAATATGTATATAACTTCTCTGTGCATTTAATGATTAGGACATTAAAAAACCTTTTGCCAGTTAGAGACAGGTTCCAGCAATCCTCGACTGTATTTGGAGTCTCTATTAAACAGTCTCTGTTTGGTGTCTGTTAAACAGGCAATACCAGTCATATCATAATAAGAAATTGATACATTTATTATTGAAGCATAATATAGCTGCTCAGAAACACTGGCTCTATTTCATGCTTTTGTCACTCCTGCTTTATAAGCCGGAGCAAGTTGCACCAAATTTCTGGGTATCTATGTTTCATTTTTATCCCATTTTGGTTTTTTCTACTGAAACTATTTTTCAGGGTAAAGACTTTTTCTCTGGCTTTCTGTGTATTTTGCTCTGAGCTCTAAAGCCCTGATCTGAAGTTGGGATCTGGGCACTGCTGTAGTTCAGTAATAGTGGTAGATAACAGTAGCAATAAGTCAGGATTGAAAAAGGCAGTTCCTCTGACACTTGGCATTTACTGTAATGTCAATACGCAGGAAGGTTTGAAGAAAGAAGTCTGAATCATGCTGCTGTCATTCCTGAAATCTCTGAGCCTTCTGAAATTGAGAGTGGCAAGCATGGCTAGTATTTGGACTGAGAACTCCTAGAAAACTTGAGTAAGTTTTACAAGAGGCTGCACTGAGATTTACGAACTTCATATCCATAATATGCAGCTCTTGGTAGCAATTGTGTAATCAGTGGTAGGGACAGAGTTTGAGTGTTTTACAAGCATGACGTTTGACATGCCTGAAATATTTCATCAGTGGCCTCTGCAAGGATTTCTTTAGGCACCACTGTCATACGGTTGATTGCAATGAGAAAAATGCAAGAGAGCAGGAGGCAAAAGTGCTCAGTTCCTTACTATGTTACAGATTTTACAGACCAGTAATCCTGGGGCCATAGTGAATTGCAGCTTCAAAGTTAACTAATAAAGATACATCCTGACTCAATGCAGGAAGAATTTTTTTCTTTCTCAGACTAGATCTGGACAGTTTATCATCAGCAAAGACACCAAGAAACTTTCTGTAAGGATACAGGTATAGGATTCTGATATCTTAGTATGCCTCATATAGGCCTAAGGAGAGTTTAATTTAAAGGCAATAAGGATTCCATAAGATTTCTTTCAAGAATAGACCAAGGTGATCCCTTGTGCAATAAGAATGTTTCATAAATTCTCTTGGCAGTTTCACTTGGATCAACTGCTCCTTCATCTGCTATGTGGTGTTGTGTGCTTCTGGAAGGTCTCGCACACAGCTGTATTCACTGATAAGTCACTTATTTCAGTGGTGTCTGCGAGTTCTGCCTGAGCTCCAGGTCCTGTATGGCTGCAGCCTGTAGAAATCTGTAATGAGCAGCTGGAAATGGGGGGATTCTGATGGAAACTGAAAATCTCACAGCAGCAGCATCACCAATCTTAACCTTCTGAATTTTTATCATCTCTACCTCTAATCCTGACCTAGTCCTGAGTTTTCAGCACAGATGTCAGTTAGGTGCAGCAGGTGTCAGTTAGGGATATTCATGTGTTTTCCAGACAGCACAAAACCCCAAATCCATTCCTTACGTGCTATCTTATTCAGTCCCTTTTTCTTGAGAAAATCTGAAAAAATCAACCGAACAAATTTTAATTTTCAAATTATAAAAATTATGGGTTTGCTCCCTTTTCCGCTGCAAGTTTGAAATCTTTCTACAGGCTGTGTTTATACGGCTGTTGTAGGGCAGTTGCTAAATAGAATCACAGCAGTTAGAGATGGTAAGAACTTACTGAGTCATGCAGTTCAAGCCCTCTGCTCGATTATAATTGAAAAGTAAAAGAAACAGGTTTTTACTTAAGCATCCTCCTAGTTCAAATGATGACAAATTTCCAGGATTGGTGGCATAGGAATTTGAATTTTGTTAAATGGTTTCATTATAGAGGATGCAATATCACTTTTGCTAATGATGGAAAATGAGGTTGGCCGTGTAGGCCTGGCATGATTTATGATGGAGTGCAGCAAGCTATAAAGTTCTTTAGCCTTTAATTCCACTAAGACTTATGATCTTTACAACCAGAATTTTCAAAAATTAATGAATGTAGCAGTTGAGTAAGTGTGAAAAGGAAGCAGAAATTATTTCCTAATGACTTAGTTAAAATCTTTATTTTAATCTTCACAAGGGACCTTGCTTTTCAAAATTAAAATTCCTCACAAAAAAAAAAAAAAAAAAGCTCTGAAATGGGATTGGATAAAAGATAAGAAATTATTTATAACTTTCCTAACAGAGTGATGGAGCTTTAGAGATACAGAGTTAATCTTCTTTTGCTTTGCAGAAGGAATTTGAACTTCATCTAATTGTGTTTTTTATTCCCTTCACCCCAGCCAAATGTAGCTACACTGCAGTGTTTAGGTGTTGCCAGTGAACCTGACTCAGATTTCTTCATCATTATTGTAGGTAATGGCAATGCTACAAGCCAGACAGTGCCGCTTCTGATGCCTTTGGGGCTTCTTTATTGACAATGCAAAACAAATAGCTTAGATTCTGGAAGCAAATCTGGTGGAAAAGCAAGAATTGGAAGAGCAGTCAGATCCTCATCCTTCAGCTGTGACTCTTCAGTGAAACTTTGGGTTTGTGACTAGCAGAAACAAGCTGTAATCTGGAAAAGCAGCAGTAACAAATCTTTAGTGTGCAATGTTAACATTCTTAAATATCTAATTGTAGAGTAGAATGGAATTAATTTATTTTGGTGGCTTTTGAATATGAGGATGCTTAGTGATATATCAGTCAAACAGTGATGAACTTGTGAAAAGGCTTGTTGCCCAGGGGGCTGCATATTGCCGTGTCTTTGGAAAAATGCACAAGGCAGGAAGATAACACAGAGTTACAGAGAGTCATACTTTTCTGAAAATGTTGCCAAATACATAGCTTTCAGAAGAGTTGCCCTTTCTAGCTCCATTCCGACATTCCAGGGACTAAACTTACCGAAATACCGGTGTGTCTGGGTATTTCTTCTTAGTAAGTGGGCCTTTGAGGTGGGAGAGTGACAAAGTGACAGCACATTACTGACCTTCCAGCCCCTGTCCTTGAAATGCGATCAGGGAGATACCTGTCAGCCACAGCATCTCCTTTTCTGCAAGAATATCCCTTTGGGGCTGTGCCAGCCCATGATGCACCAGAGCAACCTCTATGAGATGGCTTTGTGCCATGAAGCCGAGCCAACCTCAAGCTGAAGACAAAAATCAGAGTCTAAAAGATTTATGGCCACTTTACCTTAAGCTGTACCTGCTCGAGTGCAGAGTTGCTATAGGAACCTGGTGAAAGCACTTGAGGTTCCCTTTTGTTCAAGTGTTGTTTTCAATCCCATAACAAATCCACTAATTTACATGGGAAAATGGGAACTGGGCTGACAGACTGTTGCAGTTAATCCCAGTTGGGAGAATCCACTGGTGAAAGCACACAAAAGGAAGGGTCAAAAGGAACAGTAAGAGTTAGGGAGGAAAGGGGACTTTTTTTTATTTAGTTTTTTCAATACTTGTTTTCTCTTTTTCAGTGTTTGAAGGTAAGATGAATTAGTAAAACTAACTGGAAAAATCAGAAAGTGAAGAAAGCATGATTCGGACAGGAAAAGAAAGGCTGTGCAGAACATCCTAACAAGTAGCAGCAGGAAGCCACCTTGCTGTGCCTGGGTGCCCCACGGCAGCTCAGATGACATGGGGACTCAGAGCAGAGAGGTTTGGACTGGGATTTTTAACTCGTCTGCTTTGCATCGGAGCAGATAAGCAATGCTCATTTGATCCATTTTGCTACTTTGCTGGAGTGAAGTCCAATGGAGGGTGAAGCACAGAGGTAGGAGTCGGAACTGCTTCAGAAGTGCTAACAAAAACAAGTCTCTGCCACCACAGTCACAAGCCCTTTATAATGCCTATTCCCAGCTCCACTAAACTGTAGTAACATCTGCATCTGAGAATCAGGGAATGCACCATTTTGGTAAAAGTTTATCAAACTGTTTACAGAGAAAGGAATGGGAATAGCCGTCTGCTCCACCTTCTGCTGTTTGACAGTCAATAGCGCAGGCATACAGCTATCCCCTGGACTGGCAGGTGTTCTCAGTGTGGAAAAGTGTAAAGCCTGCTTTGCTGCCTGCCTGGGCAGGCTTCTGAGACACAGACAGGAGCGAACCGACAAAGAAATATTGAACTGTCGAAGGAAACTTCTACCCTTCTGTGCTCACGTCACATTCAGAGAGACAGTTCTTCCACAGGCAGCTTGTTTCAGCAGGGAAGGAATTTCTGAGTGCGCAAATGTTTCAGTAGGCTAAACATTACCTTGGCTTAGATTAAAATAGTCATTATGTAGCAAAAAATTATGTAGTTGCTGGGTTATATGGAAAGAAATATATAGCTTGCAAGTCTCGCTTCTTTTCCTTTTTAAACTGAAAGCATGGCAGGATCAACAGGCAAAACTCAGCATTTTTGCAAATGGACACAGTCCCACAGGTTCAAACAATACAATTTTCACCTAACGGCCCTCTACCAGGGTTGGGGACTACTCATCCCATGGCAAGCATTAAAGCAGACATAACAGAACCCCTTGGATCGACTCACTAGCACTTGAAGTGCTGTTTAAAAACATGTCCTCGGTGCTCAAGTATACAGCCAGCTAAATCAAAGCTGTGTCCTGAGCCAAAATTCTGTCCTGAAACCGCTATTGTGACTAAGCTGAGGGTGGTATTAGAAGGTATTAAATATTTATTTGGGGATTCTGATGATGTTGAACATTTTTTTCTGTCGAAGCTCCTATCCCAGTGACCGTAAATGAAGAACAGGGCTTGGATGAAGCAGATGGTTCAGCAGATGGTGACTTGCTCCTTTTTTAACCAGGCTTTTGTGTAAATGGAGTGTGGCATGGATCTCTGTATGCTTTTTGACTTTCAGAGTGTGTATGCATGCTTTTAGGTTTTAAAAAGCATTTAATTATGAAACCATGTGTCAGGACGATTATTTGGATTTTACTGGCTCTTTAAAGATTTTGGAAGTTCTTGAAAATTTGGTTTGTTTACTGGTTTCTGAAACCGACATTATCTTTGTAAAAGGGGTATTTTGGTGTTGATTTTTAATTAAACGGAGCAGCCACAAGCCTTGAGTGTGGCACTGGACAAAGCAAGATTTTATTACAGTCTAACTTTTTTGCCCTTTTCTGGTTTTGTTTCTCCACCATTAGGATTAACTTTCCCAACTGCCCAAGGCATTAAGATTTCAACAAAACTGAAAAAGAGACAAGAGGTAAGTGAAGAAGGGTGAGATTTGAGGTTCACTTGGCAAACAGTTCTGTCGAGCTGTCGGAAGTTCATCAGTCTCCAGCACCTACTTACCGTTCTTGTGCTGAAGGTAACAGCCCCCTCAAACCTGCCAGCAAGACTGCCTGTGCATGTGCTCCCTAACCCATTTTATTCAAAATTAGATGGATTACTGAAAAAATGTACTGTCTCAGCTAATGTGCCTCATTTAGACTGATACAGGTTAAGGAAAAGCCACATGAGCAGCTCTGGCAGCAGATCCGAGGCAGCATCATTCCCACCACAGGAGATTTGATGGTTTGCAGTGAGGATTAGATTGAGGTGGCAGCATGTCACACTGGCACCGCTGGAACCAGAAGAGAATGTCCTTTTACTGATGAAGAGTGGTTAAACCAGTACAGTGTCTTCTGTCTCCTTAAAGTTCATAGTCCTGTAACTCACCTGTGACTTTGCTTCTAATTTCACATTATTTCATAAGGCCACAGAGTGGTCTTCTAGATTCCAGCTTTGTCAGTTGGAATGCAATTGAAGATGGTCCTCTTGTATCTCATGTAATTTCTCCTATCACGCAGTATCCGAGTGCCTTGTAACCTTTCATTGGGAAAGGGGAATTTTTCACTTTTGAGGTTTGTTCTTTTGCTCGTTATTTTCCCAGGTAGGAGATTGTGTGGGCAGAGTGGTGTTTTTGCTGGCAGAGTTCACAGGTTTAGCAGGCTGTTTTAAATTACGCTAAAATATAGTTTGGTTTCTTAGCCAAAAGACAAGCTTCTTGCAGAATTGTCCAGCTTTACTTTGTCTCCTGCTTGAAGTGTTTCTAAGCTGAATATAATGAAGATCTATTCTAAGTATTTCTAAGGGATCTCTTCACACAGAACCTGGAACTGATCCACGGGTTTCCACACTTTAATCAATGCACCGTCTAATATTGATTTCCTTCAGAAGTCAAAGCGATTTGTTTCCCTTCCCTGGAGACTTTGGGTTTTTATCTTTGGCTGCAGTCCTTGATTTAATATGGAAGTTGAGAACATCCCTTAGGACTAGTCTCACGTGCAAACAAAACGTGCAGTTGCATGAAGCCAGGTATCCCGTGCACACTCAGACACTCTGGTGATTGCTCCGTCTCCTTTCCTGGCAGCTGGACCACTCACCCAACTCTTTGCTCATCCCTCTCTAAGCTTCTTTGTCTGCTGGGCAGAATAGTAAGTGACTTATTACTGATGTCTTTTTTTCTTCTTTCTTTTGATAGCTCTTCCTCATGTCTCTCTGGAGTAAAGGTCAGCACAGCTCTCTCTGGAAATTTGCTTAGGCTGGTAAGTTAATAAGGAGCTGATTACAAGCCAGAAAGTAGCTCCGTGGAAAGCAGCCATCTCTCCCATCATTGATCCATAGTCACCTATAGATGGCTGTCTGTCAAGCCAAGAGTTTCAGACTTGCAGCTAAAGCCTAATGCCTTTCTTCTAATAAGCATTTCTAAGCTGCCGATAAGAATGAACATACCCTTGCCTGTGTGAGGTTTCCTTTCATCATTTAGCAGTGGCAAGGCAGAGCGGCTCTCCCTTGCTTTATACCACATAAAACTGGAAATGAAGTACTGGGGAATCAGATGTCAGCATCAGGGTGTTCCATGTTAGAATTACTCATGTAAGCCTCAGAATCAGTGATGGAGGATCTTGTGCTCTCCTCTTCCTCGTCGCTGTCTCTGTGTACTGTACACATGCAGATACAATGGAGCATAAAGAAATGCGTAGCCTCACGAGAGCAAGGGCACTTGCAGCAGTACAGAGGTCATCAAAGTCATTCTTTTAAATTACATGTGTGATCTTGTGAATTTGTCCCAATGCCAAGGGAGTTGAAACAATTCCTCCTGGACACGACAACATGAGTGCAGGCAGTGATGTAATCAGTTAGGGTCATATCCAGCCTCATTCGCAGGGGAAGGTTCTTGGTGGTGTTAAATGACAATCTGTCCTGAATTTGTCATGCCCATATGTCATCAGTAACAACTTACAAAACACACCTCTCATTTTAGATCCAAGTTTGCATCTGTTCCAAGCAAAACATGTGCCATCTCCCTGTATATTCCTAGCAAGTCTATATTAGACAACACACAAGTAAGCTGAAAGTTAAACAGGAAAAAGTCCTTTCTATTTTATGGGGAAACTAATTGCAAATCACTGTTATTTTTACCTGGCTTTACATGAATATAAAATCTCAGTGGAGAAAGCATCTCAAAATACTTCACCATATTTCAGTGCCATATGAAAGGTTATTGTAGCTTATGTACTATCCCGTAGGAGAAACATATTTTCATATGTTTTCCGGAATGTGATGGTAAACAACGTACAATTTGTCCTGAGGGGAAAATCAATCAAAAAGGCACAGAAATTTAGTAATCAGTGACATCACAACCAATGCTTCAGTTGTGATTTTTCCATCTGTGTTTCACTGGTCCATCATACAGGTAAAGGACATCTTTAAAATAAGGATCCAGGATGAGAGCAATCCATCCCTGGATACTGAGACACTAGATAGCGGATATGGTTTATGAGAGGTTGTAGCTTCAAAGGAATTGATTTATAAATGTTTTCTATTTTTAAAGATGCAGCTGGACATCTAGTATGATTTACAGAAGCATCTGACTAGCTTATATGCTTAATTTTCAATGACTAACAAGCAACGTTTAGGTGCTTCTATAAATCTCCCTAGCTGTTTCTCTTCATCATTAGGCACATAAATGCTTTGTAAAGCTGAAACAAAAAATTCAGGGCCTGATTTTCAAAATCTCAAATGTCGTGTTACATCAATGGACGTATTTCAAACATGCTCTTTTCTCAGCATCCTGAACTCTTGCAAATTCCACAAATTCACTATTATTGGTTGATATCTTCTTTTTCAGGAATTTTGAACTTTTAATCTGAAAAAAAAAAAGAAGAATCATATGCAGAGAAATCTGCAATCCCAGAGTATAAACATTTTAACACTATTAGTTACAGCTAATTTTTTTTTACAGTTACAGTGATGCCGAACAAAAAACCTGTGAAGTATAATTCTGCTCTAAGTAAATACTGTTGGTGCTTTGCTTGCTTAGCCTACTGATTTGCTATATCAAATACACTCACTTTATATTTTAAAATATCTTTTATGAAGTGACAGGTCAGGAATGAAAAGACAAACGTGTTTTTGCCAAGGTTTCTGAAGACTAGACTCTTGAGACATCAAGATCTATGCAACCCCAGTGCCTTCAGGGAGACCCTTCAAAGGGAGGTAATGAAAATGTAGTAATTCTGCTGCTGTACAAAGCAGTAATAAAAAGAAATTTTCATCCTCTTAGATGAATCAATTCCAGGAGTGATGGGAGAGCAAAAGTTTACTGTTAGCATTTAAGTGAGCAGCTGTATCAGAGGGCGGCCTTGTTGAACAAGAAGGTGCCACAACTGCTTAGCAGATCAAGACTGCTTTAAAGGGTTTAAATAACTGTGCTTTATTTAATGTTTAGAACAGATAGGACTTTCCAGACTTTCTCCTTAGAGACGTTTCTGCTGGGCTGATACTGAAATTCCAAGTTGCAGAACTGAGGAAGTGCTTAAGATCCAATTATAATGTAAAAAAGAAAGTAAATGATATCCCATAGAAATGCTGTATCAACACAATGACATTCCCAAGTGCTGCCTTTTTTTTATTAATGTTTATTTTTCCTTGTATTTACACTTTGGCAGTACAAGGTCACACCATAGACTAGCATGACTTTCAGAATTGTTTACTGACGTGAATATTAACATCTTGTCGAGTTTCTTCTCTCCTCCTTTCTCTTTCCCCATTGTCCTCGCCTCCTTTAAGCATGTAAATATGAGTCAAAATTAGGCCAAAAGGATTTGAGGTAATAAAACCTAAGACAAATTACAATTAAAATGATAGAACTGTATTGCTAAGCTCCACCGTGCTTTGAGATATTCTGCCAATTTATTGAAAGTGGATTAAATGTGCTCTTATAATGATCTGCTTTCTAAGTCTTTCCAGTAGGAGAGAAAGAAGTTACAAGTTCCTAGTTGTTTTACAAGGCTATAGTTAGGGCTGTAAGCTCCTATTTTTGGATACTTTAGTGACTACTGTGAGAGTTTGTGTAATAAGGAAGACTGGGAAGGCAAATTCACATCTTCCCAAATTAGCACCCTCTACACACCCAGTTTTCTGCTCTTCGTCCCATTTTGTGCAAGACCAGCTGCCCTTGCAAGGCTACAGAGAAGGTGCCATCCATATGTCTGCAGTGGTATCTATTGTAGAATCTCTAAGCATATAAACAGGTTTCCTCAGCAAGCACTTCAGAGTGCCGAATAGTATTAGGGTTACAGTTAGGCCTGAAATATATTTTGTTTGTTTGTTTTACTAGAAGTTTACTGGTTTTCTGATGTTTCTTTAAAATTAGCATAAATACTTTAAAACCAGACAATGTAATAAAAAAGATTTTTGTGAGAAATTCATAATTCAAGAGAAAGAAAAAAAATACTCAGAAAGTAAAAAAAAAAAAAAAAATCTATCTTCATATATTCACAACCCAAGTTTAGATTTTAAAATCACAGCAATTCAGTTTCATTTTAATAAAATTCAAGGATGTTTTAAAAATGAGTGAGCACCTAGGATTGGCTGCTTATTGAGATGCCAAGCATGTATAAATCTACCTGATCCAATGTAAGATTTCCTAATTCAGAATAAGCCAAATGCAAGTTATCTCAATTATACATGAAAATTACTCAAGGAATGTACAGTTCAAAAAATTTCAATAAATTATGTATGAAATTGAGTCATTCCACCACATTGTTGTCACAAATGTAACATGTCAAGGACACCACATTAAAAAAAAAATGTGGGTGAATATAGAAAACACAAAATATAATTAACTCTACTGCTGTTAGACTCACATTTGTCTGCCTGATAAAAATTTAACCTAAATAAATTGAAATTAACTGAAAAAATCTCACAGCAACCTGAAGTCTTTTCCTAAGCCTTGTACACTCATTGAGGTTTTCTTCTTATAGCTGTGTTGACTCCAAAGAGGAAATAGCTGTGAAGGTTCCAGCAGGAAAATACAGCATTTTCATACAGGTCCCAAAGGGAAATGTGAAGAATATAGTCTTATCCTGGCAGAGCACAAAACACTCCGGGGGATGCCCAGGCTGAAATAATGGTTGGATGAAAGGACGACTACTGATCCCAGCCGTTCTTGCGCTGCCCATGCTGCTAAAGGCAGACAAAGTGTATTCTTCAGGCCAGGTCATACATGTAAGTACCTCTTCCCACCCAGCCCGCCCGTGCGGTAAGTTTTAGCTCTAGTTAATTGAAAAGCGACAAGGGTGATTCCGCTGGCACCTCTGTTATAGAAAGGCCCAGTCACCTCTCCCTTCCTTTGTTGGCCAACGGGAGCAGTTCCAGGGTTTATCAGCGCTGCTCACCGCTACACGTGAGAGGAGAAGAAAAGAGGTCTGTGGCAGAAACAAAACCACCCGCGGCTAGGACAAGCTGTAGCCTAATTAAACTTAACTCTCCCCAAGTACTTTCTTGAGAATAGTTGTTCAAAATTACCTAAACTAATCCACTTTCTTAAAACCCCCTAAGGCTTTGTTCTCCTCTTGTTTATTAGGATTTTACCTTTCTAATACCCATGATTGTGATAATGTTGCCTTTGATTTACACCGAGGAATCTGCAAGCAGAATTTGGCCAGTAGGCATTAAGACAGAATACTCATCTTCAGCAAACTCTTCAGCCTGAGAAATGTGTTCAGCCCGTGCCCGCTGACATTAATCCCAGCGCTCTCCATCTGCCAGCAAGTAAGTTGCAAGCTAAACTGTTTATTGAAGGTTTTAGAGCAACACTAAAGTTGGGCACTGCAAACAAAAGTTCACACTGACTTGAACAGCAGATTCAAGGCCTCAGAAAGAAATTGAAAAAAGTTTTTTGTTAATGAGAGAATATAATCTTCTAATTATATAACTCCTTTTTATTCTAGAGAACCTCATCAGTTTGGGATTGACCTTATCTTTCTCCCCATTTGTTCACCACTTATGTATTTTCTATGCAGTGTCTCACAATTAAGGGGACTGTAGAAGCAGAATTAGACCCTTTATAAGCGAGTATCTATCTAACTATAAATGAGCAATAATCTACCATTTAACAAAAGCCTTTGAGAGGGCAAAAGAGCACTGCAGTGTTGTATAACGACTGTCACAGCCGAGTTCAGAAGAGGAGGAGATCCCAAATGGAAGAAGGAGAATTTAGGCACACAGAGAAAATTAAGTTAGAAAAATGCAGTTTGGCTGTGCTGCCATTTCAACATGAGCGCACAATAAGAGCTCATTGAACATTTTCTGGAGGAATATGTTTCCTTTGGAAAATGATGATGATAATGTCAAAATATGAGCGTTTGGCTGGACTGTGAACTATGGCAGCACCGTCCCCAGAAATCAGGGAGGGAGGGAAACCTGCCTGCTCTTGGGCACCCCGGATCCCATGTCCTGCATCACACAGGCCAGAGCTCACCCTTTGCCTAGCTGGTTTTTTCCCTGAGTTTTAGGCACAGAACAAATAACTGCTCTGCACGCCAGCATACAGAATTATCCACACCTTCCCTTTGGAACCTACTGCTAAAAACCAGTGCAGGTGTTGGCAGCACCATGGCAGGACTCTAGTCCCCATCTCCACACCACCACCCATCCCAGAGCACAGAGTGTGCCGCTGTCAGGCAGCGCTAAGCAGCTGGGACACATCCTGTGCCACATGCCGTAGTGCTGGGTGCATCCCACATGATTCCCTGCCTTTTCCCTTGTGCTCAAAGGGCTTCTGTGTTCTTGAGAGCAAACTGAGATGGCCTGACATTGAGCAGCTCTTGAAGAGCTTGTGGCCTGCAGAGGCTGACAGAGATGGGCCAGACAGCTGCTCCTCAGCTGATAAAAAGTTGAACGGAATTTCCTCCTATTTCTCTAAAATTGAAAAAAAAAAAAAATCAGTCTTCACAGGAAATGTTGAAATTTCTATTCTCATTCTGAAACTGGAATTTTAATGGGTTTTTTTTTTCCAAAGGAAAAAAGTATTTTCTTCAAGAATTATTGCTTTGGTCTAACATCTAATACCACAAAACTAGGCTTCCCTCCATTTTTCTAATAATTAAGTCTTCAGACTTTTAGAATTTTTACAAAAATGTTGGGGACCTTGACCACATGTTTGTTATCTTTAACTTTAGGAATAGATCAGGGTTTTTTATGAAGCCTGATGGATGCATAGACTTTGCCCTTGACCACGTTTCATTTAATTGGTATTCCATTCATTTTTCCATGGTTTTAATGAGCATACTTACTTACAGTCTTATTTTAACCACAGAATTGCACTGGTATAATTTAAAACACTAATTTAATCTAATCTGAGTAAACTAGTGCAGAAAAATGTTTCTTTTAGTTCAATTTGAGTGGCTTATATTTTTCATTTTGTCTTATATTGTAAGAAACATTTTCCTCTAGTTGGCAACAAGCTAGTCTTCTCCCTAAAAGAATAATATGCAAAATCTTTTGTGTTGATTTAATTAGATGGGTAGAAAATCTGGTTTAAATTATATGAATGCTACTTTCTCATATAATCATCCTGTGTGCACCGCTTTGAAGAAATCTGTAGATTTCTTTTTGCTGTTGATGGATCTATTTGCGAACATCTGGCACTGGATATCCAAGCACTACATTCTGCCCTCAAAGTGTGGATTTCTGCAGAAAGGTAACACTTCCGCTCACAAAAACAAAGCCTAGGGCACTCTGCATTAACAATTACTCTCTGATATCTCCTAAAGACCTTGTTGCGACTCATTACCTTGCTGTTAGAGCCAGGCTTTGGTGGTTACAGAGTTCAGCAATTGTGAACATAAATTGAGAAGGTACAGTGAAAGCAGCTGTGACCTGAACCAGTTTATGAGCTAGATTCTGCTCTTGAACACCCCTGAACCCATTCAGTTTGCACGTATATAATGAAAACTTTTTAGGAAAAAATGGGGATGAGAGACAGAAAGAGGATAAACACAGAGTTAGGTATCCAATAAACTAGAGGAGATTACTTTTCTATTTGTCGGCTGAATGCAGCTGCATCCCACTAAATTTAGTCTCTGCTTAATGTGATTCTCTGCGTACTTTGATCAAAACCACAGGAATGTACTAAAGAGAACACAGATCCTTCCCTGCATCCCCTCTTATTTTGATCGGCTTTGATCTGTGAGGCAGCTGTTACTAGAAAACTTTAGGAAACAAATATCTAATTAATAGCAAGAGAGCCAAAATTGTGAAACTTAAGATGTAAGAAAGAATTTTTGATAACAAGAAGGGCTATAATTTTCTCTCTGCATGGCAAACAATAATCTTTACTAATTTTACGTAACATACTTAGCACATTAGCTTCCTCTACTTAGTTAAGGCAGATAACTTTCAGTGGCAATACCAGGTGGTTGTTTTGAGTATTTCATGATACAGAACTTCATTTTCAGGTTATGAATGGACCTGAATATCAGTAGTTTCTCTTTGGAATTCTTTGGCAAATCAAGCTGTTGGAATGGCTTTGAAATCTGCTCTTTTGGCTGAGATTTCTGACCCACTTGAGGATTTTAAGCAAGTGACTTCACCTCCATGTACCTCAGTTTCCCCATCTAGAAATTGAGGATAGTAATACAACTGTATCTTACTTTGAGACCTGATGATTGCAAGTGCTGTATGCTATTTTTATAAGAATTTGTTCTATGCATCAGCACAGTGTGGGTTTAACTCAAAGTGATAAGAAGAGACGTAGATGAAACAGGGCAGTTTGTGGATATACAAGAATAATTTTTTTCGTATATAATTCTTTTCCACATTAATGTATACATTTCTTTTGAGATTTATTGTATAACGTTTTCCTGAAAAGCTGAGAGCTCTCACCTCCCTTTACAGTAAATTACTGCTCTGTGCAACAGATCAGACTGTGTTCTGCCCTGAGAAGCATCTAATGGTATTCTTAGAGCCTCTTTTTAATCTTTTCAGAGCATTGATAATATTTTTAAATTTTTAAAGATGCAGACTATCCAAAAAAACAGAGATTAAAATATCTAAAGAAAAGTTATATTCTGTGCCTCCAGCAGGCAGTAATCTAGCTCTGAGTCGGGTAAGATTTACTCCATCCCTCTTCACACTCGGTGCAGAGGGAATTTTTGACTATAACTAGATCTGAGGAGCCAGGCTCCTCTTAAGAGTTTGCTCACGAGCATGAGAGAGGAGAGCTCTTGTTCGGGTCTTTGCCTGCTTTTCACAGCTGGGGAGCCAGCGTTAACAAGACTGTTCTGGAGATAAATAGTGGCCTGGTAACACTAGACGGCACAAGAGCAGCAGCAGCAGTGTTGCAGGTGACCCTTCTCTGCCTTTGGCTTTGCTGATCAATCAGCAGAGCCTTGGAGAGCCAGCAGCCAGGAGCCGGGCCAGCCCTTTATCCCTGTATGAGGATTTCTCATCCTCCTCGTCTCTGGCACAATTTAGTTTGGCCCTTGTTAGATATGTGATTCAAAGCAGTAAGCATTAGAGCCCATACATGTGCAATTAATAGTAGATTTATAAATGCCACTGGCTGGTATCTTCATTGTTGTGGCACACAAAAGGCTGTTCTGAACTCAGGACTCCTTACGGCACAAAATCAATGAGTGAAATTGTTTAAAAAATACATCTCTGTAGAGCTTTAGGTCCTTGTGCTTCTTGCTGGAGTAAAATGCATTAGTTTCCTGGGGAACTGTGGGAAATTACAACTGCTGCTCTAATTTTCTCCATAAAAGAAAATTTAAAACCCCTCAGCAAGGACTCTGGAAATGGCACTTTGCATTTGATGCTTGCTCATGATAAAAATATTTATTCAGTGGAAGAATAACTGTAAGAGAACATTTTAAGGGCTTTCATATAGATTTTTTCCACCCAAACTTGTCAGACCATGGCCTGTCAATCACCTGAAATGCACATTCCAAAAACCTTTCCAAAAAGTACAATGTAACTATTCGTTGAGAAACAGGAAAGTTCTGAGTTGGATTTTTTTTTTTTTTTTAATGGTAGCTGTTTCCATTGCGACATTTGAAAGTTCAGATGTGACATTAAGGGTTTGTGAAGGTGAACTGGCCAGTGACTCACAAATGGCTCCCGAATTTGCTGTTCCGGGAAGCAGCAGGCGAAGGAAAGCTGCAGAGGCTGTCAGGAGTGCAGCTCTTTGATCTGCTGCCTGGCCACATCTCCAGGCACCATGCCCTGCTCTAACCTGTTTCTTATTATTTTTAGTTGCAACTATTTTTGAGTCAGTCAGCAATCTTATATTGTGCTTTCTCTATGCTACAAACCTAAGTAAAATAATACTGGTATGGGATCTACAGTTACATATTTGTTTTTCTTGAAAAAATGTTTGCTTTAGCTGAAATCGGGGTAACATGGAGGCCACAGCGTGATAAATTCCAGCTCTCCTTTGCCAGCTAATATCGACTTTTGAGATTATCTTTTCTCAAATGTTTCTTTTGCTCTAAACCACAGGCCTCAAATTCAGAGACGAGATGAAATAACTGCTGGCTGAAAAAGTTATAGATGATACAGATATCCACTGGAACTGGATTTTAGGGAGAACATTCAGGTTATACAGAAAGGAACACCACACTATATGTCATTAGACATGGGTACAGTTCCCTGTAAATGTTTTGAAAAATGTAACTGTGGATTAATGCATTTGGCCTAAATTCACTGCTGCCCGAAGTGCTGTGACTTCAGCAGTGTTTGCTATTGTGAAATTCTGACCTTCCTATATCAATATTATCAGAAAACTTGTGGAGGGTGATGTAGCTTTCAGAATTCATGGAGATTTCACCATGTTTTGAGGAGGTCCCAGAACAGTGTGCAGTACATCCAGGGATGGTCACAAGAGAATGCAGAGGCCATTCCTTAACAATACACCCCTGCTTGACACACCACTTAAACGTATGCTTGGCCCAGGGGCTTACACATTACACTGTCATAGAACCTGATCTCTCCTCATTTCTTTTCTCTTGTATGTGATGAAATCTTTAGGTTCTTGTAACATCTGTCCAAAAGAGGTACAATAGCAGAAGAAGGTGCCAGCCAGGACAGGACTTCCCACACTCAGGTGTCCTGAAGGGCACATCTACATCACACCACAAAATTGAGAGCAGTCTAACTTCTTTAAGGCAATGTTCCTGAACTAAGGAGTGTGCCTGTGAAGTTGGTAGTGTTACCTCAGATTTGGCACCAGACCAAAGCAGCCACGTTGTGATCAAGACCTCGGTGCTGTGTGAACTGTCTGAATGTTCTCGTGCTGGGCAGCAGGAGCAACAGGTTCTTCTAATGGTGCGCTCACTGCCACAGAAAGCTGCCTGCAGGACTTGTGTGTAAAAGGCACAGTAAAGGTATGTCGTAGATCAGACTGTATATTCATGTGTAGATCCTGAATTACGTCACAGCCCAGGAAGCTCACCAAACTTAAGTTGAATCCCCCATCAAGCAATAAATCCCTCATCAAGCTAAAAAAGGCAGGTGTTTCTGAGGAGACTGGGTGACGTGAACCAACCGCAGATCTCACCCGGTGTGGTCACGTACTGGGAGAGGCTGCACGGACCAGCAGCATCATGGCAGCTGCCTCCAGCTCTGTGTAAGCCATCAGGGCTTGCCATGCCCCGCACTGGGATTTCTGCGCTGCATCGCTTAGAGGCACAGCTCAGGAGGCACAGTTCATTTTTCTCCCCTGTGGTTTGGCACAAACAAATACGAGCTGGAACTAAAAAGGTTAGTATAGGTTTATTAACTTTGAGGAAAACAAATCATAAAAGGGTAAATTGAAATTAACTGGGTTGAACACAGGGTAAATCAATAGGATTATAGAAGGGTCACAAAAAGGGAGGAATTTCTTCTATTCTGTGATCTTTTCTGAGGACAAGCTTGAGGAAACACATGAGACGGAAAAGACTCTGAGCTCTAGCTAAATAGCAATAACCAGATGTTTTTAGCAGGTGCTGTAAGCCTTGAACAGTGGGATTTTACTACATGATGTCTTATTTGCCTAAATCGATTTTTAGACTTAGACTAAGGCGCAGTCTAGTGCGCCTAGGTGCAGGTGGCTATGGGCTTTGCTTCCAAAAGCTCAGTGGCATCTCGTTTGCTCTGGCTGGAATGCAGAAAGAAAATTTCTTCTTAACAAGCAACTGATCTAAGAATAACTCCCTCAAACTGACTTTCAGGCTTCTTTTGTACATAGATATTAAACAGAAGGAATTCTATGACTACTGAGGAAAATTTTGTTATTAGGAATTTGCAGAAAGTTCTTGATAATTTCAGTTCACCATCCAGGGCAGTTTATACTATGGTTGCATAGTGTATTATAATAACGTCTAACCTGCAAGCTTGCAAGAGCTATTGCTGCAGGCTGCGGTATCTACTATATTACTAGAAACTGACTGAAATAATTTTGAGTATGAAATATAAAATTATAATCTCTGCAGTGAATCATACTCATTATCATACATATATCTGTGCATATATACACCAAAATTGCAGCTGTCTCCATTCCTGCAGTATGATTCAATTGATATGATACCTTTTAATGTAAGCCAAACAATTATTTCCTAAAGCTAATGGTGAGTCAAGAGTAACATCAAGATACAGTTTAATAAATGGGCGAATGCTGGGTTAGAATAAGGTGGCTAATTGTACAGCAGAGATCACTGATAGCTCCTGGGAAAACACAGTCACTAATAACCTAGACAAAGAAGTAACTCACGTGTTAATGAAGCCTCCTACCTGTGCTTTGGATGTGGTCTGGATGAGTTATGAAAAAAAGGATAGAAAGCAACTGGGAAACAAATAATCTATTTCTTGGAGGTCTTAAAGACGTGATAAAATGCAACAAAAATTGGATTGTACATATTTACTGTGAGGGACAAATCTGGAAAGCAAGGACTGAGAAACTGTTGGAGTGCCTGTGCTCGTGCAACATGAATCAGGAGGTAATTGTTCCTCCGTACAACTCTGACAGAATACATGCATTTCTAGGTAGCTCATTACAGCAAACAAATTGAAGGTCATTCAGTCTACTGCAGAAATAACTCCTGGGATTTCTGAATAGACAGAAGAGGGAAGATTGGAATGGATCAATATTTATAGGTCAGTGAAAGAAAGGTTAAGTGGTTGAGAGTCAAAAAATTTGCCAACAATCTAAAAAATGAGATAAGCAGCAAGAAGGAAGAGGAATTATTTAGGATATTCTGAGGCAGAAGGAAGGAAGAAATGAAAATTTAAGCTGGATACTAAGATAAAAACTCTGATACAGAAATGAACTATACAGTGCAAAATTCTCCCAGGAACTACTTAAACCTCATTGCTTGATGCTTTGGACAAGGTCTTGACTAAATATATTTCAGTGCATAATTTATTTCTGTTAGCATCAGGACATGATCTTCTCTCAAACTCCTGTTAATGTCAATGCATCTTGTTTGTGAAGCAGCAGCGGGGGCCGGGCTGGCTGTTACGCTTGGCTGTGTACAGGGAACTCCAAACAAATGCAGCTCGGACCCATGACAGAACCTGCGACCAGTCCAACCTCCAAGAGGAGTCTGTAGAGACCACATGGAGTGAGTACCCCCAACAGACTTTTCAACTGATAAGTCAGGTTGTATTAAAATATAACCTACAACAATTAACTTCTTTATCTATAACCAACTCTAAAGTGAACACAAATTTAAAAAATAATGCCTGTCTCCTACTTGTCAGTTCACAGATTGTGTCTTTCCTTCCAGATTTACTTTTTGACAACTTGATGACTTTCTGTTCTGGTCCTTAGGAATTTTCTTCACGGGACGATAAGTGCCTCACTGTCTTTGCTTGGGCTGCAGGCAAAGCTCCTTACTGTGATTTGCTCTTTCTTCTTTTGCCATATTGTGCCACTGGGACCATCTTCACCAAACAGGCTCAGTTGCTTCCACAGGAAGGAGCAGTCTCCCCATGGGCTAGACACAGTTTTAAGGAATATTTGCAGCCTGAGAATGCCCAAATCCAGCACTTACTGTCCATGGCAACCTCCCACAGTACTCATAGCCCACTTCTAGTTCAGGCAGGTTCAGACAAAGTGAAAAGCCTCTGGCCTGTCTGGTAGCATACGCGGAAGTAGTTGCAACCTCAAATCACAGATGATCCAGATAAAAAATACTAAAAGCTATGGCTGCACCTGGCACTGACGGCTCTGTTGGAAGTGGCAGTTCAGGTGTGTCACCTGAATGAATCAAAGACAGATTTCCCACAGCAACCTTTGCAACCCAGCAAGAAACTGGTGCGGGGGAAGTTTATGCTGATGTGTGTTCGTATAATGCCAAGACTAAGTTATACCTTTACAGTCACGTTATTTTTAGATTTATTAAATAAAAGTCTATGCAATTATATCCAAAATAATTTGGAGTGACTAGCATGAAGTAGCACAGAAGTACACCACTCGTCTGTTGGTTTTGTTTTCTAGGACAGATGAAGAGACCATTTTCACTGACAGGATCCTTTTAGTTTTCAAGTGTGTTTTTCCCAGTAGAAATGTCCTCTGGTGGGGTTTTTCTGTTTGTTTTTTTTTAGTGTCAATATGGGAGTACAGTGTGTGCCTGGGAGTGAATAATGACTCTAAGATGATTAACATGTTATTATTAAACTATGGGATAATCGCTGTCCTGTCAAGTGTCAGAGCGTGCGTTTCATCAGCCCCCATGTGACTGCGGCTCCTGCGCTGAACTCCAGGTCACTTTGATCGAAGGAGAATATTTTTCATGGTCAGCTGCTGAATGTGACCCCTTCAGAGCTGCAAACAGGGTAAAGAAAACAAAGGTGGATAAACACTATTAGGTCACCCAAAAACTAATACTTTTTTTGTACCTTTTGAAGTAAACCTTAGCTGACTTTTCAGATGGCACCATATTGATTGGACTGGTAATAGTGAACAAGCTGAGGCATAACAGAGTGTGAACTCGAGAAATGCAGCTAATTCTGCTTCTCAGACTGGCCGGTGAGTCACATACAAGGCACCTGCATGATGAAACGGACCCGGACCGTATGCTACTGCTGCTGGTGCACTGACCAAAGCACAGAGCCCGAGTTTGTGCCAAGGTCTGGAGCACATGTCCGTCTGGAGTTCGGTTGCCTCAGAAAAAAGGGGTTTCATGGGCTGAGACCGAGCTCAGCCCCTTCGCTGACAAGAACTACTGCGAAGAAAACTAGAGGTGAGGCCCTGCCCCTCCTTTCCCTTGGGAGTTGCTCTTAAGCTGAGGGTTTGCTGTTGCTTTCCTCACATTAGTTTGCAGCCCTGTTGCAGCTGTGTCTGCACCAGGCTCTGGCCTCCAAACTCAGACCTGGACCCAGAGCCACCAGCTGGGCCTCCTGGCTTGGAGCTGCCTCCTCACCGAGGGCTCACTGGGCGATCACTGGGCTGTGTCTGGCTCTGGTCACTGGCCCCGACACGGACTTGCTGGTCGACATCCCGGCTCCTTGGTGGGGTCACTGCTCCCCACCCAGCTCACCCTCCCTCCCACACCCAGGTGGCCCTCGCTGCTCTCTGACAGATTGTCACTTCACTGGTTTCGTCTGCCTGGGTAACTGAGTTAACCCTGCTCGTTTTGGGACCACAAAAAAAAAATTAAAATGTGGCCTTCCATTATAATCACTTTCCAAGGTCCAGCGTGTTGCAGAGTCAACAGCAGAAGTCACATTTGTAAGTGATGGTGTGTTTTGCCCACCTCTTATGTGTTGCAAGAAGTTTATCCATGTACCCTGCGTGGCTTGAGCCTACCATTATAGGGCCAATGTACGGGTGAAAACTAGAGTCTGGGTGAATCTTAGAGATAAGTGAGACTGACGGCAGATAGAGATGCCCTGTGAAGTGGTATCTTCAAACTACAGTTCACCTGAGGAGAGACTTTAATTTCTACCATCCTGCCGCTGTGCCTTTCAGCTGTGAGAGCCACCCTACAAGAGAAGAGATCCGCGGCTTTCTCCACTGAAAAATTCCTTTCTTTTGTTTTTTGGCTTTTCCCAGGGAACCGACATTTGATCACTAGGGTGTGTCATGCTGCCAAGCGGCACGACAGCTTGATGCACCAAAGGATGCTCCCCACTGAAAATGCAAACTATTTATGCTGTATGTTTTTCTACCTAAGGAATCTACAGATTTTTGCTGGTAATGGCTTTTCTTTTTTCCAGCTAAATTACAAAAGAGTGTCTGCATTTCCATTCTGGTATGAGTGAAGCTAAACAGCTCTTAAACCCTTATCTTATGCCACAATATATTTTTCTTCTCTGTGATCATTTTAAAGCACAAAGGCAATAATATGTTTTCCCTGTGAAAAAAAGATTTGTGTATCACACTGGCCAAGCTGCCACTTTCTCCTGCTCTTTCTGGCGCCTACTGTAGCTCTTAGAGACCAAACGAGTGTTTCATCTCCCAGCTGCGCGAGACACCACTTCTGAAGACTTCTGAAGTAGAATACAGAGGATTATGGCCCATTTTAGGTACACAGGAACCTACTATTGCTCAGAGTCAGCAATTACAGTATCTTAGGCTTCTCGTAAAAGCCCTTGTTACATTTTTGATACTCCGTTTGCCCCCACTGAAGAGACCATGTATCATAGCCTACTTTTTCCCTGTATTTTCCCTGTCCTGTATCCTCCCTTTACTTGTTGTTTGGAGCTTTTTTTGACAGCACTTAGCAACAAATGATTTGTGCAAGACTCCAGATAGTTTCTGACTGCCCGATCCTGTGACTCGTTTCCCCGCTGCCCACCCCTTACAAGAAGGCACTGTTGGCTCTAGTTAGGGAAACCCTTTCCTTTTACCTTGGCACTCCATGCCAAAATGACCCTCGCAGTCCAGGGAGAAACACTTCACATGTTTTGAATTTTCCAAACCTCTTCTGGATTGCAGGACCCAAAATGCGGTTTGGATGCTGCATGTTATTTGAATTCACTGATTTTGAAGAAAAACTCTTCCTTGTATTTTTCAGATGTACTTTGTGATCAGTCCTAACACAAGGCAGACTTTTTCCGTTTCAGAGAAGCAAAGCACTACATTTGCATTATGAGATTAAAAACCAAGTTAGAGAAGCAAAAGATAAAAAAAATTGGAACACTGCAGGTAAGGACCTGACAATAATCTATTTCCCCAGCTGTCACTTAAATTTCTCCAAGGCATTGCGGTGGTGGGAGCTGACAAGACAGTTGAACCACATCTGCGTTTAGTGTTACTTTTCAGGACCAGCCTCCTCCTGGACTATTAACCTGCAGTTAAACTTGTGACTGTACGCATCCCATCTAGCGTTAACCAAGCCTTTGGGCACTTTTGAAAGTGCTCCGTCATTTCCTTCCAAGTTCTCAAGTTAAGGAAACATTTATCTTGGGGCTTTGGTTAACTTTCACTGTCATACATAAGTTAACGTAAGATACAGATTAGAACTGGACCAGACCAAATTGTGCTTATAAGCATTTTGTTGACAGATTTTTATAGACAGTATGTTGACATTTTGTACAGATGGAAGAACTTGGATTTCTTTCTCCCACTTACTGTTCTCCTACACACGTACACACAGTCCCTCATGTATATATTTGCCAGTTTTAGCAGGATCAGATCATTGGAATTACAAGAGAGGAGTTTTAAACACCAGTGTTTTGAATTTGTATGTTTATTTTGCACTCACAATCAACTCAGCAGAGAGTTACATCTGTAATTAGTTGCGACGATTCTTATTGAGATAAAAATTAACTGTAAATCATATCACATCAAATCAGCTTAGCAGCTTTAATGGGAATTTCACCTAGTTAGGACAAAATTAATGTTTTGATTTTATTTGTTTTAAATAAAGGAATGCTCGTGCATTACATGGGAGCAAACATGACTATAATTAATCTGTACTGTCAAGTTGCCAATTATTTAACTCTTCATGAGTTAATGAAAAGTTTCAACTTTTAAATTTTGGTGTAGGTTAAATAGTGACAAATTTTAAAGAAGAGGCTGCTAATTAGTTTGTGACAATGGTTACATGCCTGATTAATTGTAAGCAATTAAAAAAACAACTTCTGGTATTTGTTAATTGCTCTTTAGCCAGTATTCATCATGCATGCTGCACAAATGGAGTATGAGAGCAACTGACTATGAGATACAAAAAGAAGAAAGTTGTTTTACTAAGAATAGAAGAACTCCAACTGGTTTGGATCTTCAAAATACTTTAAAGACTACTTTGAACACCTTTGGAAAGTTCACACACGTGATAGGACAGTTTAGAAAGACGAGAATTTTCGGAGAAAAAACTTTACAGTGAAAACATGAATACGGGCCTACTATGGATGAGAGACTTCATAACTGAGAGTAGCTGCATGCTAAAAGCTAAGCATCTCCTTATAGTGCGTGCAGACCTGAGACCAAATATTCTTACTGTATTTTACTATAGACTGGAAGTATAATTTTGGTTTGTAAGTAATAATCTGCTCTGCTGACTGGAAAGTTGCCACTGCTGACTGTAAGTTGCAATGACTTACTCTAAAACTCAGAAACCAGGCTGACTCTCCCTTGCTATAAGGCAGTAGATACTATCAGTCTGTGGAGTGTGAGAAGCTGGAAAATTCATTAAAATAACACAAAAACCTGCCTTTTCCTGAGTGCCTTGTATGATAGGAATTTGCTCTGTAGGCAGTATTTCTAGATATGCCGCAAGCTGTACAGGTGGGTGTACACATATTGTCTGTGTCATGATTACCACTAAGCTGCCTGACTGGTGTTCCTGTCGAACCAGCAAACCTTCACTTACAATAGCCTGGTTTTTCGTATGTAGGTAAAAAAATGTCAGTGCAAATGTTTCCTTCAGTAACATTTTCAGTCTCAACTGAAACCTTCAAACACTTGTCACTACTCTGCAGGCACGAAACGCTGCACTATGTGCACAAGCTGATCCTTACAGCGCACAAAGGCTCAGCAGTGCCACTGCCTGCGGTTCGACAGAAATCACCACAAGTCAGAGGGGGTTCTCAGTTGACATTTTGTAACTATTATTTCTGTTGTATTCCAACAGGGTCTAATTGCTGATTCAGAGCCTGGGCAGTTTCCACAGTCCATCTTTGCGTATTTATTGCACACGACCAACTATTCTTTGTCTACACATTTCCAGAAATCTGAGAAGTGCAAAGGACCATGACGTATCTCCCAGTGAGTCCACGTGTCACTGAAAGGTGCTCTGTCTCACAGCCCGTGCCAAAGCTGGACTTAACGATGAAATTGTTGAAAAGAGAAATGCCTGAATGGGCATGGCATTGCTTTCGTACCTCCTCCATCACATTTGGTCGTTATGCCTGCAGAGATAATGTTTTCCTCAAAGCAGAGCTATTAAGTGGCTAGCAATTATTTTGTGCTGAACTTCCCTTCGTCACTCTTGAGCTAAAATAATATCTTGGGTACCATGTCATCTTTTAACAATCCCTTTGCTGCTTCATAAACTAATGAAGTCTAGGCAGCAGGACTGCTTTTTGCAGAATTTGCCAAAATTCTGACAACACAGCTGGAAGTATAGCTCTTCATGTTAATTCTCATTAGTACTATTAGTTTCATCTTTCTTTGCACAAAGAACATATTTAACTGAACATTTCACTCCCATTTGCAATAGGCTAAAATTTATCTCGGATCTGCCCAAACTTTGCAGAAAATAGTCCTTTGACAAACATATCTTGGAGGATCTAATCTTTTTGTCAGTCATAAAATGTGACAACACAAAATCCTTTCTTCCACACAATTTTCTTTAAGCTTTACCACTGATACTGGATCCTTGGGAATGTTTGAAAAACTGCCTGACCTTGTTGCATTCAAACTACACTTACTGGAGTGTGATGGAAATCTGCTTAGTATTTCACATAGCCACTGTGAAATTCTACCATCCCTATCAGTTTTGGGTTGTTCGGGGGCCCTGTCACTGTGAGTTTGACCCTGGGTTCAAAACCAGCTTGGTGTCAATTCATAAGCTTTGTATTGTGGGTGTTCCAGGCTGCACTATGGATTTTGGGAGCAGTGTTTTATCATGCATTGACTCGAACTGTCAGCAAATTTACATCAATCTCACTCAGACATGCCTGGTTTCAGGATCTGGAATGCTCCTCTTCGAGCGGGGCGAAGTGTTGACTTGTATCACTTTCTCCTACAGAACCAGGACACTTCCTGCCCTCCCTCTTTATTTAGCATATGGGATGAAGCACTATTCATCCAGGCAGTTCCTAAGTCAATAGACCAGAGGATTAATGACATCGTACCGTACGGAGCATTCCTCCTCCTCAGGCCTGGGGTCTCTCGAGATGCATATACACCCTTGGGTCTGCTGGCCCATCTAGCATTAGCACTGCCAGAACCGTGGTGGCTGCTACATCCTTTTAGCAAAATTTTTTCCTATTGGGTAACTGAATTAAAAGAAGCCAAAATTGAAAAGAAAAATAAAAAAATCCACCACTGAAAACATGCAGAGATATTTTCAAGAGTACAGTGGATATCCAGGCAGTATCGCATGAGAGAAAAGGATGGCAAAGGCTTGTGTGTGCCCAGAGCACGGTGTAACAATGCACAATGTGCTATGGCCTTTCTTTGTTTCTGTGTTCTTTACTATAACCTGAAAAACAAGAAAGAAAATTACACGTTCATGCTCACTTATCCTGCTCTAGCAAAGCTATTTCTGAAGATGGAATTATTTGGAGTATTACAGCTTGTTTGATTAAGATAACTTCAGAATTTGTTGGGCTCGGTTAAGAAAAGGGTCACTATAAATACGAAGTTAACCCTCATGTTCAGGGGCAAGTAATCTACATTCTTGGTGTTACTATGATATAAATCACTGAATTTCCTAAAATGCAATTGATTTCTACTCATAGAAGAAAATGTCTGTAAGAAGAGTCCATAACTATAAATGGCTCAGCTTTCACCAGGATTTATTGCTGGTTTGTTAAGTCCAGAAGCCACAACACGTGTGAAGTATTTATTCATAATACCCTCCTTCTTGTACACTGTGTGTATCTGCATATTAGACTGGAGAAGTGCTTACACAAGCAGTTTGTGCCTCCAGAAACTTTTTTTATTGCTAGCTCTTTGTCTTTGCTAAGCAACGCAAATTAATTCTTCCTCAAAATACCATTCCCTCAAATAAAACTGCCATTATTTGCAATTGTGCAACACGGTTCAGGACATGGCACTTGCAGTGTGACTCATCAGGGAAAGGCTCCCTTTCTGCACCGGATCTTTGCAGGTGCATTAACCTTTCCATATCAAGCTGTCTCTTATCAGTCTTAATGTCTAGAAATTTCCATCGAGCCTTCATGGGTTTTTTCCACCTTGGTAACCAGAAATCTAAATAGACACCTAGCCTTAAATTAGATCGGGAAGACTTTAAATCAGAATCCTGACAGCTGTTCAGTACTCAGTAAGCTTTACATCTTTTTTATCTTTTGTTAAATTAAAACAGGGGGACATGAAATAAAAATAAACTATAAACTTGCCCTTCTAGTGTCTTCCCCAAGTCTGCTGTCCCAGTGATATCCCTGCTGGCTTTGAACTGAACTTCTGAGACCAGCATCTTTGATATGATCCTTGCCCTCTCAGTCATGCTGCTTCCTAGAGGAGTTTGTGTCACTGATCTGCTGACAGCCAGATTTGCTATTTTTTCTTCAACACTGTACTGTGGGTAGAAGTGACATTATGCCATTTGCAGTGGGTTTTCTCCCCCCCAGCCCCCATCCTTTTAAAATTAATTATTAAATGTGATGCCAGGGACAAATTATTCTTGGGGATTGAAGAACTGGGATCTTTCTAATAGATTTGGATTAATTCCAACTGGTTTGAAGCACCTTTCTCCATTAGCTAGAAGAGGTGAATTAGCATGAAAAGCCTCCTGAGCTAAGTGTCTTTTTAGCATCTAAAGTTAGCGCTGGTAAACCGAACCACCAAACCCTGCATTAGCCCCATTTTAACGGCTCAACTGTCAGCGCATGATCTTTTCCTGAGGTAACTGCCCATTTTTCCCCCTTTGTTTCAATACAGCTGTTCTGACAAACAAAGCCAGGACGTCTCCCACCCGCACGCCGCTTCGTTCCCTCTCTGGGAGGCCTGTCCCAGGGGCCATGGAGGGGCCCGGCCCCGGGAAGAGGGTGGCCCCCGGCCCCGCTGCCGCCCCGCCCGGCCGCGCCGCCCCTCAGCCCCCTTCCCCCGTTCCCTTCCTCCCTATATCAGCACCAGCATCTGAGAACGGAGGGAGAACTAGCGGAGCGCTGCCGGAGAGACTGGTGGCCTCGGGCCTGGGGAAGCCCTGACAGGAGCGCGCCCCCGCCAAGGCTGAGGCAGCGCGGCTCGCGCTCTGTATTTCCCTGCCGCCGTCCCGCCGCGGGCAGCGCCCTCTCCCGACGCGGCCTCCGCGGGGCCGGCCGGCGAGAAGCTCCGCAGCGGCCGGGCAGCTGCGAAATTTTTACCTTTTCGTCCTTATCTTTGATTACTCTCGCAGCGGGGCGCGGGGGCGCGCCCCGCCGCCGCCCCCCCGAGCCAGCCCCCGGTCCTCCCGCTCCCCAGGGGGCGCAGCACCCCCGCCCCGCCCTTGGCCCCGCCCCTTCCGCGCGGCTCAGGCGTCCGGCGGGCGGTTCCGGTTCCGGTTCCGGTGGAGGCGGCGGCGGGATGGACCGGGAGCTGCTGCGGCAGGCGCTGAGCTACCACGGCCCCGAGCTGCTCTCGCTGCTCCGCGCCGAGCAGCACGACAACCCCGACTTCCGCGGGCTGCTGCCGCCGCCGGGGGCCGCCTTGGAGCCGCCCCGCGGGGCTCCGCAACCGCCGGCCGACTGGTGAGGGTGGCGGGGAGCGAGCGGGCCGTGAGGGGGCCGCGGCGCGTTTCTCACCGGGTTCTCCTTCCCCTAGGCGAGAGGAAACGAGCCTTGACACAGAGATAAAGCGCTTCATTGCCAAAAAGGCCGATCTCCTCTTCGCCCACTCGTGGAAGCCCAACGGGCCGCCCTCCGACACCATCGAAGAGAATGAGGGTGAGCGGGCTCACGGGGAGGCCCGAAGAAATGAGGCTTTTCCACGTTTTCCCGTCGTGAAGCGTTTTGTGTGTTCGGGCTGTAGCTTGGCCACTTTGTAACCCTGAACTTCTCCCGTGTTGCAGAGTATTATGCTGTCATGCCTCCCCTGGAGCAGTTCATGGACGTTCCCAGGGAAGAGAGGAGAGAATTTTTTTTCCGAGACATCGAATGCGGTGATATCGTGATTGGCAGGATTACTTCTATTCGCGATTTTGGCTTTTTCATGGTGTTGATTTGTCTGGGAAGTGGTATCGTACGGGAGATTTCAGATTTAGAAATCACTGTAAGATATAGCTCTGATCAATATTTTATTCTTGATAAGCAGGAACTTTTAAAATGTCTTAGTTGTGTGTTGGAGGGGCCTGTGTAAAGGTGAAACTGAACTTTGGGGTGGTGGGTGGTAGCTGACCTTGTGGGCAGTTTATGGTGCTTTGCTGAGTCAGCAAATGCTTCTTTTTATGACTCGTAGTCAATATTTATAACTTTTGGGTTGAAAAGTTCATCACTTACAGATGCATAAATTTTTATTTGAACCGAGCCATGCTTTTGAGTGGAAGGCTCTGGCGTGCATTAAGATTAAACTAATTTTGTGGCATAATCTTTGTTGACGGGTGGGTGGGGAAACTTCTGGGTTTGTTCATGATATTCCTACTTCTGTTGCAGGCTCTTTGTCCTCTGAGAGATGTGCCGCCTCAAAGCAACCATGGAGATCCTTTATCTTATTACCAAACTGGAGACCTTATTCGAGGTACGCAGCTGCAAAAGTTGTCAGAAATCTGTTTGTTTTGGTCTTGAGATGTTTCTGTAATTTTATCTTAACTTTTATTGTTTCTGTAGCTGCAGTCAAGGATGTGGATCGTTACCATGAGAAGCTCACGGTGTCACTTTACAGCTCAGCTCTTCCACCCAATCTTTCCAGTACAAAACTAGGCGTAATTACTTCCGATGACTTCCCATTACATTATAAGTAAGATTATGCTATTTAGCTGTACTTGCTACGTGTATCCAGCGTGTCTGAAGAGAATCTTCATCAGACTGTTCTTTTGAATGCGTTTCTGATGTAATTGACTAATTATAAACTTTGTGCTGTTCATCTCTAACTTGCTTGTTTCTGAACATGTCAGGTGTTCTTGTTTCTTTAGCATCTTTCCCAAAATGTAAGGAGAGCAAAAAGCAGAGTTGAGGTATTTGTCACTGTGCGACTGTGCTAACAAAAAACCAACCAAACAAAACCAACACCAACGAAAACCTTGGGAGACTGGAATATGAAACTGTTATAATTTTAAAATTACCCTTAGAAGACAGAGGATGCAGCTATCTCTGTAATTATTGTAATGGTTTTGTATGTCCTGGAGATACCTAGATGGGTGCCAGAGTGGGTTTCAAAAGCTCGCTGAGGCCAAAGGATATAAGGGTTGATAAATAGTAGAAAAATACCTATGTGTAAAAGAGAACGGCCTGTGAGCAGCAATAAATATCAATATAGGCATTTTTAATCTGAATGTAAGCATAATAAAATTGTGTCTGTGAGGTGGTGTCTGTGTACACTGGTGCTTTTATTTTTTTTAGGCGAAGCATGGAAGTTGCTAATACAGGGGAGACGTTCGAAGAGGTTTTGCATCGTTCCCCAGGATTCGCTAATCCATCGTTAGTTGAATACTTAGCAGAAAAACTAGGACTAAGTGAATCAAATCCACCGTCTTTGATGAGAAGTCTTCAAATGTAAGTGATTTTTACATTGTTACTATCCTACAGCTTTGTGGAGATTATTCTTATCCACAGAAATAGAGTTGTGAGTGGAAGTCTGAGACCACTTAAACCTTTTTCATTTTGATTAGTGTGACTGCAGCTTACATGTTCTTAAATATTCAAAAGCAAACTCCCCTAGAGTAAGACATTTACGTTTGAAATTCTGTTGCTCTGAATAAACAAGACTCATTATAATGCAAAATGCTTGATACCAAAAGCAAAATGTTTGATACCAAATAGTTTAGGAATTTATTGCTTAGGTCTTTTCAGCACCTTTTGATTGAAATGCAGGATGTCTAAGTTTTAATGTTTTCTGTCAGATGTTTATTGACAATGTTTATTTTAGTAATAGATCTGACCTCTTCAGTAAAATAGGCTAAGACACATGGAGTGGTTGATGTTGCGAGCCCTATTACAATAGCTCTCAAAGCAGGCGGGAGTGTGGTATATTTCTGTTACGTGTAATGCAGCAGTACTCAGTACTAGTTCCATTCAGCACTTTTTACAATGGGTTAGGATGAACTGGTTTCAGAAATATGGAAGAACGTTCCTGAGGTAGGGAGAGCAGTAAGGCATTGTATAAATACTTCAGCTTATTTCAGCTGCGTTACATGCTCTGAGTTTAATTGTGTAGACTTGGAGGGCCAATGTGATATTTTTGTTTGTTTTTTCCTTAAAGGAAAAACTTTGACGAAGAAGATTTTGCTCCTGCATTGAGGAAAAAGCAATCTGCATCTTGGGCCTTGACATGGTATGCAATGCTTATTCTTGTCAGAGCTTACTGTTAGGTCAGATGAGGCTAGAAGTTATGTTTCTTAAAACAAAACACACATTGAAGCAGTTTTTCCAGTGCATGTGTGGTGATGTAACCAGGAAGATCTTCCTGAAATAACCCTAACTGCCAAGTTGGGTACGTGATAGATAAAGTCTCGAGATTCAGTTCTGATTCTGTTCCAGATATTAATAACGTTAAATTAAATACAAATTCTAATTCTTTTAAAAAGCCTGTAATGAAAACTTCTGAATTTCAGCTTTTATCAGGTCTCTTCCAATAAGATAATCGCTTGGCAAATGTAGAGCAAAGGTTCAGGCAATATGAAATAAAAAACCACAAAATATTCCAGTTTGAGATGAACTGGTTTCAGTGTGTACCATGTACCCATCTCACATCGTGTTGTTGGTTTAATGGTGATTTTTAGCTTTGGATGAAATTAAGCCTGTTCAGTTTAATGGTTGTAGGTCGTACATTAGTGCGGAAAGTGCTTAAGTATTCATTCTAGAATTGAGAGTCGGTGTAATGTAGCAGCACCATTTACAGAAATGCTCTCCAGTGCCTCAAGATTTTGGATTAAAGACAATATATTGTTGTGGCATTATGCCAATACTGCATTAATTTGAAATGCCAGCGTTAAGTACATGATAACAAGGTCAAATTTCATTACCTATTGCTTGTTTGGAACTATAATTTGTGAGTAATTGACAGTATAGAATCTGCATAAGCTAACTGGACATAATATCTTCTAAATATTTTTCTCCAGTGTGAAGGCTGGGGTTGATTATTTCAAGGTTGGGCGCCATGTGGAAGCCATGAATGAGTACAACAAGGCTTTGGAAATTGATCCACAAAATGTTGAAGCTTTGGTAGCACGTGGAGCTTTGTAAGTCTGCTGCTTTCAGTGGTTTTTCTACTTTGTGAAAGACAAACATCACTAAAACCTGTGTTTTTCTGTCGTTCCAGGTATGCGACAAAAGGAAGTCTGAACAAAGCCATAGGGGATTTTGAAATTGCTTTAGAAAACTGTCCTACCCATAGAAATGCAAGAAAATACCTCTGTCAGACACTGGTGGAAAGAGGCGGGCAGTAAGTGCTGGGGTTGTGGTTTTGTTTGATGTTAACGGTTTTTCTCATAATATTTTTAAAATATTATTCTAATTAGGACACAGACTGGCACCTTTCCTTCCTTCCTTCCTTCCTATGTGTGTTTTGCTTTGTTTTGGGGTTTTTTTAAAAAAATTTCTTTGTTTACCTACTTGTGCCATTGGTTTACACTTTCTCCTGTGTCCCAGCAAAAATCCTGGCAAAATGTTTGAGGTTTAATCCTTAGTATCCTTTCACTGGTAGGTTACCAGGCCTGCATAAAGTCTTGTGAAGTGTTTGGAAGTATTTTAATAGGTTTGTTGGTTGAGTTTTTTTGAAAAAAGTATTTGTAACAAAATGATGTTCTGTTACTCTTACTGAAGTATTAGTTAACCACTGTAACACAAAATTTTACTTTTGAATATTCAGGGAATAGAGGTTTTTTAAGCCCTGTGTTAAGAAGAGAGAGACAGTATTTTTGAAACTGAAATTTCAAAGAACAGTATTACTGATGATGATCAGGAGGTAAGGTGTCAGAAATACCATTTTATTTCTTTACTGGGGTGGGCTAAGATGACAGACAGAGCCTTGGACGGAGGCAGTGGTAGCGTCAGAGTGCACAGAAGAAAGGTAGTTCTAAAAATAAGAAAAAACTGTTAAAATCTGTGGCTTAATTGTATATGAATTATCACTTGAATTCTAGGTTGGAAGAGGAAGAGAAACTACTAAATGCTGAGAATTACTACAAAAAGGCCTTAAGTTTGGATGAGACGTTTCAGGAAGCAGAAGAGGCCTTAACGAAGCTCCATAAGCATATGCAGGTGATTCTTTACTTTCTCTTCATATAGCGCTCCCAAGGACAATGAATGAACGTGAAAAATCATATTAAATCTTTTGAAGAGGGAGAGTTTAAGTTGATGGTTTGTCTTATTCTCTGCTTCCCTTCTCCACAGTAAATATTTTATAGTGAGCATTATGGCTGTACCTACCAGAAGAAAGGCACCTCTTGATAACTCCAGTATTTTGAACACGATAGTAAACGCTAAATACGGGAGACAAAGGAAGAGCAAAGCCTGTTAACCCTGACAGCTAGAGCAAGGATGGGAATGTTCCATCACACGGGCATGATTAGTAATGTTAAATTAAAACATTCTGCGAATACAAACACACAAAGCGTAAGACACTTAGGCAACAGAGTAAAGCGCTGCACACCATCCTACCGACCAGACCCTTGTCATTTGGAGGAATTATGAAACAGTAGAGTAACACCAGCCAAAGCTGACTCGCAGGAAGGTCACACGAGAGGGGAGATTAAGAGGTGGTTTAAATGAAAACGGCAGGAGGTGGAGGGTGGGCAGGCAGTTCGGAGTACCTTCGCTTTCTTCTGCTTTCTTCCCCCCTCTCTTCTCTTGCATGCAGCATGTTTCCCAGGTGAGCCCTGGTGAGTCTCTGTGCTAACCTGAGTTGTCTTTTTTTCTTTTATTTACCTCCTTTGCTTGATTTGTCATTCAGAGAGGATCAAAGAGTAAAACAGAGCGTTAGGGAACAGGCCGTTTTGTTCTGTGATTCTTCGTGTAAGGGAGTAGAGCCTGGGGTAGTTGGCCTTAGTCGACACTTCTGCAGTTGGTGGAGCCATAATGCTGACAGGCTGTGTTGAAAGAAGGGGGAAAAGGAGATATGACGATCTTTTTCATAAAACTGAACTACATCATAGCCACTTGTATGGCATTTGACTGCTTTAGAAAAAGGCGCCAGTCTCAGTTAAAATGATGAATGTTCTCAGCAAGTGGCAGACAAATTTTATTCTCCTTTAGCCTTTTCTTGGTATAATGGGTCATTGATGCAGCAGATGAAAACCATGATGCTAGCTATTGTTTGATGGTTTGCATGGGTTTCCTTTATTGTATCTGTTAATAGCTGTTAAGTTTTGAAAATGATAATCAGACTTTCTGCTCACTCTGAATATGAATAGAGCTACTGTTTAGGGCTGGAGATGGCAGAAGTCTGATCTCTAATAGACTTCAGTAGCTTAAGGATTATTCATCTGATGAGATGCTTTTTTGCATGTACATGTGTTTTAATACGTCAGTCTGATGCTATTGCTGTTGTGCTAGAATGGCTAGAACAACACTAACGTGGGTTTTCCTGTAATACTGATTATGTGTTTTTCTCCAATGCGTTTTCTTCTGAATTGGACCGTTGCTGCTGTATCTGACATCTGGTGCTGCTCATCACCCTTGGAACATGATTTCTTACGTAAACTATGCATCAAACTGGTCTGTGAAATTGTTACAAAACGGTTTGTATTCAAACATGGCCAACTTGAATAACTTCAAAATGGGTTCTGCCATGTTTTACTACATGTAAACTACAACAATGATACTTTCCTTCAAACCTTGCAAACTTTTCTGTTTCTTTTTTTTTTTTTTCCCCTCCATGGTGCTAATATTGTGGGGTTTTTGCATATTCCATCAATACCTTTTGGGCTCTGTGCTTCACGGTGTGCTGGATCACGGGTACCACTGCAATGGCTGGGCAATATATTTCTTAACGGAATAAAACCTGCAATATGGTCCTTAATATAAACCTGATTATTACAATGGCCAATGCCAAACTCCTGAACAATATCAATTCTTGATCTGGGAATCCTGGTAAAACATCCCTGGTGTTGTACATTTAATGGGGTTGGGGACATGGGGGAAAAATACCTGTTTTAATGCTTACTTTTAATGTAATTTTTTTATGATGCTTGGGTTCAAAAAAGAAATCTTTGGAAATGAGGGAGAAACAAGCTGCCAAAGAAGAGAGACAGAAAGAAAAGAAAGTAGAAACAAGTGCAGAAAAATTGCGTAAGCTTTTAAAAGAAGAAAAAAGGTAACTTTGTTATACTCAGTGTATTGATTACATGGCAATAAGTGTGGATAAGACTATGAACAATCCCATCTCCAAGCTGACTGCCCAAGAGTAAGCTAGGGAGAGCGTGAACCGACGTAACCTGCTTTTCCGCTGGAATATTTTGTGGGTAGTGTCCTTCAATGCATATATCCCTTAATGGAGCTATATGTGGAAGATAAGTTGTTTAAAAAATACTTTGCAATGTGAAGTATTTGCAAAGCGTAATGCCAAATGAAACTCGCCTTTTATAAAAAACTGGTGGATTTAATCGTATTTTTTTGATAAAGAAATGACATTTGCAATTGGCTTGCCAGGTCAGGCTTGGTTTCCATTCATGACTTACAGTCCAATCTCAGCCAAGCTCTGGGGACTACAGATTTGCTTTCTAGGTATAATTTTTGCCTGATACTGAAAATTGTCTCACCGGTTAATTACATTTTTTAGGTTGAAGAAGAAAAGGAAAGTATCAACTTCCTCCTCTTCCTCCTCTTCCTCCTCCTCATCAAGTGATTCTTCATCAGATGTATCAATTTCTTCTTCTTCCTCTTCCTCTGATCACAAGAAACGTAGGAAAAAGCGTCGGAATAGATCTGAGTCTACCCGCAGATCCAAAAAAAGCTCATCTAGAGCTTCTTCCCATTATAAAGATCAGGTTAGGAAAGAGGAGTGGTATTCGCTTCCGGCTGATACCTCTGCTTCCTTTCTCAACCAAAGTTTTGAAGTGGAGAAACTGCTGGAAAGGCAGGACAGCTTAGAGTGTCCAAAAACAGAGGTAAAAGAGAAAGACAGACACTGCTCTTTTTCGAGGACTTCAGGTGATGATGAAGACACTTTTGGAGGTAGGTCTGAAGATTCGAGAGATTCTCACAGTAGTTCCAGAACTCTGCCAAGTAGTAGCAAAACTGAAAAATATGGTAAAACTGATAGATTTTTCTGCAGTTGGAGGGGTTCTTCAGGTTCATATCGTAGGTCAGATGATAAACCCAGGACGCATTATTTTAGGAAATTAGAAAGGGATGCAGAGGGGAGAAAAGAGCAGTTTAAAAACTATGGGTGGGGCCAAGACAGGTATTATATGTCTCCAGCAAGGTCTGAGTACTGTGGCAAGTCAGTGGGAAGGTACAGATCGTATTCGAGCACTTGCTTACGGGAAGGTGATAAAAGTTACGATAGTGATAGGCGTGTGCCAAGTCAGCATAAAAATGAAAGTGAGTATAAGAGCAGGGAGGGAAGTTGTGAGGAGACTAATAAAACAAAGGAACCAGACAAGGAAATGTCTTCAAATGGTACAGCACAAACAGAAAGCGGCGTTAAAAGAAACCTGCCCCAGAACTTAGTTAACATATTTAATCAAATAGCTGAGTTTGAGAGGGAAAAAGGAAGTAAGCAGAAGAAACAGTAAAGTACCTAAGAAAACTACTCTGATGAGTGTAGCTAAATGAACTTCTATCCGAGTATCTCTTGAGGAAACGCATATGAAAGTGACAAAGGCAGAATTCGTTCTGCTTGCAGAATGTTGAAGAGTTCTTAAGGTAAAGATTGCATGGTGGAGAGAGATGCGAGGCTGTCTTACAGAAAATATCAGTTATTTAAAATCTGAGTTTGCTGTGTTCTTAACCTGGGGTGTTCCTGTACAATATTACCTGTCTGATGGGTTGAAATCCTTTGATACCCCCGGACTGCAGTTAGTTGTGGAACTCACGTCAAATATGCACTTTAACAAGAGAAGGGTTCTCTTTGGTTTTTTCGTCCCCTGGGGTACTATTGACTGTTGATATTTTTGTATCAAATTAAACTTCCAGCTACAGAAAGGGGATAACTGAATGGAAGTCATATGCCATCAATGTATATAGCTCATTTGCTCATTAAATTTTCTTAATTTTTCTTAATTTTGTGTCTTGATGTTTTGTCTCTGGGACGTTTCATACTGGCGTAGTGGTTATACGTGCTGCTTAAGTGAATGCAGCCCTCCAGTGCTTCTGAGAAGGCAAGTGTATTATGTTCTTAAAATGCATCAAAAACGTTCTTTATGTAAAAACAAAACAAAAACCAAAAACAAACCAAAAAACCCAATTGAAGTAGAAGAAGAGAGGTTTAAAAAGAGAGAGGTTTATTGTCCATGTAAGTTCAGGTGTGCACCTTTTGGGTTTTGGGGTGGTGGTTACCGGGTATCTGCTTCAGCAGTCCCTGGAGGGCAGCGCTTGCACTGCTGTGGGAAAAGTTCTGCTCTCTCTACAGTGAGTTCTCCAGAGGTGGCTGGCAAAACACGCTCAGGAGCTCGTGTCTGGCAGGCCACCACACCAATTGTACTGCAGCTGCGAATTTTCAAGTAATTCTGTAGACAGAGGTCAGCTGCAAAAAAGGTACTGTAATTCTGAATAGAAAAAGTGCAGTTTTACTAACTTTAATCATATACTGTCGTATTTCTATTAAGATAAGATCAGAGATGACTGTTTGATTAATAGTCAAGGCTGATCTTGAAACGAAGCATACGTTTTCTTGCCTGGCTTGTTGCAACGTAATCTAGAACTTATGACAGCAATGAGGTGCTAGTTTACTAAAATTGATGGGTTTAACATAACTCTTGTTTTCATTATAAGAGAAGGCTTCTGAAGGGTTTTGCAAATCTCATTCTCCAACAGCAAAATGAGGAAGTTATTAAAGGTTGTTTTAGTATATAAAACATCCACTTAAGGCTCTCATAGATAATGTATTGTATACTTGAGAAGAAAATTAAAACATACATTTCTGATAGAAATTAATGCTAAGATTGCCAGTAGACCTTGATCAATTAAGAAGCCTTACCAAACGTGAAGCCATTACTGTGGCCTTCAAAAGATTACTTAAGACTTTTTTTGCGTTTACAAGTACCGGAGGTGCTTGCTCTGCTGGACGGCTGGGAACTGACAGCAGCTGCTCCCTCGGGAGTGCCCATGGGCAAGCTCAGATCTATGACTTTGAGTGATGGCATCTGACTGGAGCCTGAACTTGTGCTTCTGGAGGATCTGAAAAACAAAAGTTTACTCATCAGTCTACAGAAATCCCTGTTTTTAAACCAGCTTCTCATGGGGGCTTGCAATGAAGCCACCCAGCAGCAGTGGTCATTGTAGGCAAGATCCCCTACCTGGATCTCTCTAAACATGACCACTAACTGCTTAAGAAATGTGTGAGAATATCGTTAGATCACAACTGATTCAATATGTTACAGGCACTAGTAGCTGAATATATGTTCAAGAGGGGGAAGGTAAAAGCATCCGTGTCTGCCCTACCTTATGAGGAAGGGGAGCTCACACTACCATGTGCAAAACGTGGCTGGAATGCAAACTTGTGCTTTTATACCGTGAAACCACTTTAATTACAGCACAGTTAGCAAAAGCAAATGTAAATATTCTGTAATTAGTTTTATTTTAAACTGTGATGGATGCTGAAGTAAACTTAATTGTGTGCTAGAAAAATCTAGTAACAAGGTGGGACAGGATAAGGAGAAAGTTTGTTATAGTGTGTTCAGGCAGCAGAGACAAGATTGAGAAGACTTCAGGAGTGAGGAATCAAGTCATTTGGGGACTAATTTTACTGGTTTAAGCTCTTAACTTTAAAAAACAAACACACCACACCAACCCCAAAACCCTGCTGCTAGCGCTTACCTGGTAGAAGCTAGTGAGCTCTGTGTGGATGGTGAGTGAGAACTCTGACTACCACCAGTAACTGTAGGAAGCTCTAAATTTGACTAGAAAAATTGGAAAGAAAAAGGAAGTTGATGTAATGGTTGTATAATAAGACTGAGTATATCAGGAGAGTTTATAATCTTTTGTGTTTGGAGAGCTGCTGAAAGCAGATGAATGCTTTTTCCTGTTTTACCGTAAGTATAGTTTATTGTTGAATTTAGGAGCTGCCCTTGAAAAAGCCTCATCAGTAGACTACAGCTGTCAGTCAAGATTTTGGTGGCAATTAACTGGAAAGCTCACCTGGTGAAAGTACATTTGAAAGGGTGTAGTTAGATCAGGATTTGCTTCTAGAACATCAGCTAACAATTTGTCGACGGTTTTGCTGAAGCTTTTCAGTTCACGAAGATCAATGTCTCTTTCTTCCTGCGTTTCTGTTTTTGTTTTCTTCAGAGACTGAATTTCTCTGGAAAGTCTGGAACACTTTTAACACAAACATTTTAAAGCTTTGCTATTATGAAAATGCAACACTTTTTCATAAACCTGCTAAGTTTAAATTCTGTGGTTTTAACCTTACTACTGTGTATCACTGTGAAGTTAGAAGTTGTCATTAATGAATATACAGACCTGTTTTATAACCCTTTCGAGTTTTGGCTTCTGATCTTCTATATCTTTGTTCAGCTGCAAAATAAGAGCTTGTTTTTCCTTCTTCTGCTCATGGAAGAGGGCCTCCTGCTTCAGTACTGTATCAAAATTTTTTTCCATGCTCTGCAAATTCATTTGAAGCGCAGTTTTAGTTTACCGAGCAGTTCTGATACCCTTTCACTTTCTGTATTACTCTGTGGGAGGGTCTGTTCTGGATACTCCTCGTTTCTAAATGTAGCTCAAGCAAGTACCAACTTTCTGCCTGTCAGACTGTTTAGTGGATAAATACCTGGGTAAAGCAACCACCAGGTAGTTTACATATCTTTGAAAAACTCCTTTTAAGGGACTATTCATGAAGTTGTAAGTATGTATTTTCAGATGTGCCTCTGAGCAGTGTCTACAAACAATGTACTGGCCACAGCACCAACTTGCTAGTGCAAGCTGTCCTAAGAAAAATAACATTGTTTCCTGTGGGAAGATATGGATACCTTTGACTGGAATGAATGAAGTTAGCTGCTTAAGGGAGGCTCTGTTCTTTAAAAAACTAAATAAATAAAAAGGCAGGAAAGGGTATGCCTTAACACCTCGTTATATCCTAGGTCGTACTCCCTGAAGAAGGTATGTGTGTCTCTAAATTCAGAGGTATTATTTCTTAAGCAAGCTGTATGTCCTTCAGTGGTAGAATAGGCAATAGGAATGTTGGTTGACCCGTAGCCAGTGACTCAGGGCTTAGGATAATGCTGTGGGATGTAACAAGCTGCCTTGGATTTCTTCTGCCTAAAAAAATTTTAACTAAAATGTCACAGAGTTCAGTGTTGCTCTTTCTTAAGGGCCAAGCAGGCTTTTTGATAACATGAAGAACCAAGAGTAAGTCCTTCACGTGGAGCCTGATCACATGCTGTCCTTTACCTGGGTTCAGTGCTCAGCCTGCTCAGTTAGGAGTCAGCTGGCTTTCCTGAGCTACAGGAATGCCTTTTAAACCAAAGCACCCTGAACGCTAAGAAAACAGTGTTTTCTCCTAGAAAAATCCTGAGATGTAGATGCCAGAGGACGCCAGATGTGTGGATGTTAATCTCTGCAGTACTGGACAGGACGATACAGCATAGTGGTGTATGCTACACAAAACCAGCTGCTTTCTTGGATGCGAGAAGAGCATCTGTTGGTGTGCGTCTGGGATTTGGAAATTCTAGCTCTTTGTGACTAAAAAGCCTGAAGTTCTATTGTGAGTCAAGAAAATTCAAATAAATACTCAATTTTTGAAAGGAGAGGTAAAGCCTTCTGAAAAATCATATCCATTCATACAAAGCATAGGATATAAAAGAATGGGCTAAAATTTGTCCTAAAATTTCATGTTCTTTCAATAGGATGGCTTGCATGGATTTAGGTTTTGAACTTTTTTTTCCTGAACTCTTCTTATATTTTACCTGGAGATTTTCCTGAAGTTCCTTGATCTGTCTTCGTTTGTATCTATATTTTTCATCAGCAGCCCTTTTCTCCTCCTCTAGTTTCAATTTTTCCTCATAATCCTCACCTGTGGTCCCAAACAAGGAGGCAGCATTAATACTGGACGAGCAGTGTATGCAATGCAATTTTCACTTTAAAATAAGTTGCACTTTAAAGAAACTGCAGCACAGAATATTTCTGTATTAGTGTTGGGAGCATTGCAGAGACCTCAGGGTTTAAGGATTTTTTTAAATGCTCTACTACTAATTCCAAATCACTGTGAAAAAGTAACCGGCTTCATGAGAGAATGATTTAAGAGCTGCTGTTTTCAGAGCCAGCAGAGGGCACAGAAGTTAAATAATCAAATGTTCTTCTAGAATTAAGTTTTTGTAATTTCTCCTGGTGATGCTTTTTATACGCTAAACAAAGGAAGTTCCACTGAAGGAGAGCAAGCTTATGAAGTCTAAGTGGCAATGGAAACAACAGATGAAGGTATTTTTCAGAATTCTGAGGAATTTCCAATATCCAAAAACTCAGTTAGGTAGTCTGTATTTTAAAATCTTCTGACCCTACACTAAAATAGTGCAGTTTAAGTTTTACTCTTNCCCGCTTCCCCTGTGAAAATGGGAGATGATGATGGTGTGTAGCCAAGGGCTGGGTCTCCATCGCTGGAGTCCCTGTCCCAGAGCTGCTCTGGGTGCAGTCTGTGCCCAGGCTGGCTCAGGCAACCACCAGAAGGCCAGCAGTGGCACAGCTGCTTCTGCTTCTGTAACTGGAATTAGTGGCTGTGGGTGACACAGCACTACAGAGGAAGTAGCACTTTTTGTACTGTGCCAAGTTTTATCCACCAGACCTATGCATTTCAGAGGGCACTCCTTCCTTTCTCCCAGGAATGAATTCCCCCCGCAAGTAATTGTCGTTCTGCTTTGCCTCTTCTGAATGCTCCTATTCACAAAATTTATATAGGCTTAGAGATTTTCACATAAAGCAGATGTAAGAACATAAATATTAGTTAATTACGCCTTACTGCACTTTCATCTGTGCTTATTCTGCTGAACCAGTCCCAGTAGCATGTGAATTACACTCCCTTTGGCTACTGTCAGTTAAGTCTCTCCCTGTGATTCGTTCTCTTGTGCTGTAGAATTTCCCCACTATATACCTGAGTTATATATACAGCAAATAGCATTTTCTATTTTACATACTTGTCTCAGTGACTTCCTTGAAAGAGTTTCGATAATTGCTGTTGCAGTTATTAAGTACACACAAAGTGTTTTCCAGAGCTACAATTTCTTTTTCAGCTTTGCAGATCTTCGCATCTAAATCATCGCCTTCACGTTGAAGTGCTTCCTTTTCCTGTGCAGCCTGAAAAATAAAACTGATATTTTAGGTGACTGCAGGCACACTGAACACATCAGGACAATTATATAGAAGAATAATACCTGCAATATTTACGGGTTAAAATCCCAGGGAGATAAGGGGGCTTATCTGCGTTGTCAGGCTTGAACTGAGATCTGAGTTACTAGGTAACTGGAAGTAGTTATTTACAGTATTTGAAATTCTTTGAGGCATTTCATCCACGTGCATTTCATTACAGGTATCTGCCTCTCCACCTAAGCTCACCCCGTCCTGAAGAGCAGCATCCACACCGCACAAAGCAGTTTCCACGCTTTGCGCTGCTGATATGAGCTGTGGCACGTGCTTCCCGTCTCTTTCCTTTACCCACACGATCCAAGTAAGAGCTGAGATTACACATTACATAAAACTACTGAGTGAGTGTCAGAAGCCACCAGTTTGTCTGGGAATTACTCACTTGCAAGTCTCTATACATCTGATCGGTGAAGTTTAAGAAACGGAGCCAGGCGGTGAAGGAAAGTATTTTCTGTGGTCCCTCAGAAAAGCTGAGACTCCCTAGTTGTCAAGGGTATATATACGCCCACAGTGACCACAAGGGTTTTACTGAGGGTCTTTTGCTGTGCCAGATCTCACAGCAGCAGAAATACCACCATTAAGAAAATTAACGCTTAAGAATGAGGAAAAAGATGGACTTCAGAGCCAAGATCACAGCTAGAAGTGTTTTGCTTTAAGAGCAAATCAAAGAATTTCTGGAGAACAAAAATAATAAGATTTTTGTTCTAGAATCATGGTATTGCTTTATGAATACAGACTGATTTTTATTTTCCCAATAAAAAGCTGAAGCATGCAGAGGAAAGTTGATGTTCTGCAAGGTTTAGATGCCATATGGTGAAATAAATACCTAAAATTAACTCTGGAGGGTAGAAGAATTTAAGATCATGGGAGACTGAGAATGTTGTTTCCAATTTATAGCAGATTACCACATGACTTCTTGTGTGTTTATAAATTAATAAGCTCTGAAGTGAAAATTTTCAAACTGCTCAAAAATAAGGCTCCCCTGACATGAGGACATAGAGTGTGATGTGAAATTGCTGTAGCATTTAAATAACAAGTGTCAGATTTAGACTGAAAGTAAGCAGTAGGCAAGGAGGTTGTCTTAGTTACTTGAATAGAGCCCAGGGAAATCTGTAACTTAAATATTTTGCATTATAATGAAATATGTTAATAAAATACCTTAATTACATAGTAGGTAAGAGTTTTCTCCTCTTCTCCTTTGGGTGGCATCATGACAATATTAAGAATTTCGTATCTGCATCTCAGTTTATCAATTTTATTTAGGCGATCTTGAAATTCGGCACTAATTTATTTGGAGGGGAAAAAAAAGGGTTGAGAAGGGGTTTGTCAGTGGCGTTTTGTGGGCAGTTCTTGCTGTAGCACTTTAAATGACGGGTGTTATTTCAGCAGCCTGTGGGTGTACCAGGAGGCAGGGAGCCCAGCAGTTCTGCTCCTACTGGGTTTTGCTCCTTTCCATGTTCTCCCAGCCACAGGCACCCATTCTTCTGGTTACCCCCACTTCTCTTGCAGTTCTAAACTGTGACGAATTGCTTTTCATATTCCAGATCATTGCATCTCGGGAGGCCACAGTCCTGCCCAAAAATTTTTAAAGGTTTGGCATTTAAATCCTCCAGCTGCACAAGCTGCCCCCTGCCGATATTATCTTAATATTGCCGCTACTGGCTGAGCACGAGCAACAGTAGGCAACAACCCCAAATCAAATTACATGGAAGTATCAATTAGCTGTGCAATTATCAAAGGAAAAAAGCGCCACAGTCTGCACTCTCGGTGAGCAGTTAAGCTTTAGTCACACTAAATCATTCTAATTTCCTATTGCGTGGGGTGTGGTTAGCAGAGGAGTGAAGAAAAAGCTTGCCAGATTTCAGCAGTTCGGCTGCTGCGGCAGTGAATTTTGGCTGGATACAGATACTGGGATTGCAGAGCTAAAACTGTCCCAGGTACTTTGCACCAATTATTACAGAAGGGAAAAGTTATTTCAGATATGATTGCTTTATAAGAGGGTACATGTGTAAATTCAGAAGATTTAATTTTGTTGTATAGGGCACACAGTGGAGAGCTCATTTATTAAAAACGTGAAAAACCCAAACCAAACCGACTTACTGTATCAGTCAAAGAAATCACAGTTTTATCAAGCAGTTGGGTGTAAACCCTCTTTAAAAGCAACTTTTCTGTTTTAAGTATTTTGTCACACCTCCAGACACACTGATTTCACATTTCCTGATTATTCCTTGAAAAATGCACATGACATTTACTTTTAAAAAGATGTCTGCAGCTGAGCGTTCCTCTCAGTACTACAGAGGATCACCACTAACAGAATAAACGGCAATCTCTTGTTCACCGAGTTGTCAAAGCTGTAAGGCTGGATTTCAGAAGCGGAATCTCTTGCTAACCTCAGCTGCCTCAGTATTTAATGTTGAGCAAGCCTTACTTCACCCTCAGTTTTCTCTCATTGGTGAAATTGGGTAAAATGTTTCTCTTTTTTCAGTGAGTCCCATGTAAAATATACTCAGTAAAAGTTCCGAGTTTAATTTATATAAGAGTAGTTACCTTACGCGCTGCCGTTCCTGATCCACAAGTCTTATCTGGGAATCCAGCATTGCTTTATGAATCTTAATTTCCTCAGTTCTTTCTGCTATGGCTTTCTTTAACTCCAGTTTTTGTTTTTCCAGTGTTAGAACTTTCTCTGTCTTATTACACAGAGTATCTCGAAGACGATTCAATTCTAATTTCAAGAGATTATCTTCAACCATCATCTCCTAATAAATGCCAAAAACGTCTCAAAATAAGAAAGCATCATTTTTAATTAAGATGTTTCTAACAGTTAATAATGTTTTTTATAAAGTGTCCGTTATTTTATCTTTTATATATACAACTGTAAGACTCATTTTGCTCTGCATTTAAAAATGTTCTCAGTTTCTCATTTTACAATGAGAATTCTCTCAAATTCTCAGTTTACATGGTGAGTGCAGTAAGGGTAGACTCTTTCTTGAATGATTTCATACCAATTCATCAGACTTTCTAATTCAGACCGAGCTGTGGGTTGCTAGACTTTCCCATCTACAACTTTCTTTCAGTTAGTGTTATGAATGGTAAGACTATAAAAAGGGTTTCAAAGAAATTAAGCAGACCTTACAAGGAATTTTCTGAAGCAGTTAATATCGCACTTGAACCATTATAAGTCTTGGAGTATGTTCTAGATTCTGTACATCTACAAGTCATGGTGTTAGATAAGCAAAGTTATAGATACTGAAACTCATGAAAAGCAGCAAGTGGGGCATTTCATTAGCATGCAAACTTGGAAAAAAGATGTTTCTTATGGATTCCAAAATTTGTACCATTTCTTCTCCAAATTCTTTTATGCCATCGGCTTCTTTCTTTTGTTGCCCTGAATTTCATCCTCAAAGAAAAATTCCAAGTTAGGGAGCTTTCCTTGAGAAGCAAGTGCACTAGTTAGGCTGATAGCGAAACTGCCCCCTGCTACTTAGAGACTGTATTGTTCTACTCCCTTAGTGCTGCTTTGAGGAAGGCTAGAGCTTACTCCAGGAAAAAACATGCAATATTTAGAGGACTGGGAACTGGTTTTTCTGTTTATCAAAATATAGGGTGAAAGAGTTCCATTTTATCTCTTAATACTTTAAATTAGAATGTAGATAGATCCAAACCATCTGCTGGAAAAAGTCCCCCAATTTAATAACAGAACTGTGCCAAACTTAGTAGTTAGCATCACAGATTGAGATTAAAAATTCAGTGCTAGGTAAAGATGTCCTTGAATAGTAAATACATTTTCTATTTTAAAGGCAATCATTTCTCAGAAAAAGAATACCGACCGGGCGGATATTGCGGTACAAGTACAGTGTCATTAAATTGATAACCCAAAGAAACTTTATGTGGCATACACAGGAGATGTCACACTTTGCCCAGTAAGACAATAATGATGAAAGTGACTTCAAAGTTTGGGAAGGAAGCTGTAAGTCAAGAAACTACAAAGGGGGTTCTTGGATATAATGACTTAGTACTGTTGGAGGCAGGTAACAGCCTTCAGATCAACTCAGGAGTTTATGTGTTTCATCAAACAAACAAACGGGTCCTGTATTAGTAAAGTTGCAAAATAGTACTGTACCTGCTTAATGGCTTTAGCCTTTTTTAACTCCTGATCTGATCTCTCATTGAAAAGATTTAGTTCATCTATCTTGATCATCAGACCACTTGTTTCTTCTCCTGTCTTATCCATCGCCCTCTTGATGAAATGGACATCGCTCTGTTTCCAAAGGAAGTTATGTTTAATTTATTTCAGTGAATGTAGTTTGCACCAAAAACTACCAGTTAATTTTAAATTAGATATTTTAAAGTCCTGGAACCAGGAACCATCATCATTTTGTGTCCATATGCTGCTCTGCAAACAGTGCCTAGAGCATCGCAGTCCTCATGCAGAGTGCTGTTGCAGTATTAATATCACTGCTTGTTTTATTTGGAGTGTAGTAATTGTTATTTATACAATATAGATCTTTTAGCCAATAAGACAGTTCTAATATAATCATGTATTTCAGCTAGATGAAAAAAATCTCCTGGCGTGTCTGAGCATGACTTGGATATTCGTAGTTCATCTTCATAAAACCATCTGCCTTTGATAATTCTCCAGAGTACGAATAAACACCTGGAGATGTGTTTCAATGTCTGACTGCGCTCGCTGCTCAAATTTTGCATCTCCATAAAACTGAAGTGTGGGCACCAGTTGCCCGACATTAAAACTTGTCATTGCATGGATCTCCAGTTAAAGGGCTCTCCTATAAGCAGTTTCTTGCCCTGGCTAAATTGGTCAAATTTTGTTTTAACTGTCACTTTGAGAAGACAGCAGTGATGCTTTATTAGAAACCTGGCTTTTATCTTGGAAAAGAGGTTTCATAACTTTCTAAAATGTGGACGATTAATGAACATTTCTTATAAACAGAAATTATAAATTGGCTACAGAATAACTGACTGGTTCATATGTACAAGAAAGGTTAGTGCATTTTCTAAAGAAGTAATGATGGTCACTGGATAGTGGGAAACAAGACAACAAGCACATATATGCAAAATTCTCACATGGGAATAAAGACAGAAAAATAGTATTTCTGAATTACGTATCAGGATGGGGTCACCTAACTCAAATATTGTCCCTTCATTTCAGAAATGTAACTTTCTACAATTTTAAATGCAATTGTACTTAAAATTTTATGAAAAATATAAAAGGAAGTAGTAGCATTGCAGAATAAACATTCTGTTTCTACATGGTCCTAACAATAAATTCAGACATTTGCAAGACGTCAGTCACATCTTGAAATGAAAGCTCAGCTCGCCTTTCCAACATTTCGATGCTTGTCTTACTGCTAAGGTGCCTCAGTCATGCAGGAATGGCCTATTTTTCTGGAAGGCAGAGGGAACGTATGAAGTTTTCCGTACAGGTAACAAAAAGTCCAGATATCTTTTAATCTAATACCAAGTTATTAATTAGTAAGATCCAATCTACTCAATTCACTGAGGTTTCTAGCAACCTGATGTTTTAAGGAAGTTACCTGAAGTTTCTTGTGCTGTGCATGTAAAACATCATATGTATTTTTCTTTTCTTCTAAGGTTTTCTTAAGGTCAGTAATTTTTGCTTCCAAAACTTGTTTTTCATCTGCGTTAACTTCTCCTTCTAACCGTGACAGCCGTCTCTGTACTTGCTGAATATAAAAATCCTGTTAAAATAATTTTAAAGATAATTAGTAGTCTGAGATAAGCAATTATAGCCTTCCTATAAAGCTAAAACACTGGATCTAAATAAACTTGGATCTAAGTGTTGGCTTTAGGACAGTCACCCAATTAAGCTATTGTTTTCTAATAATTTATGGCTTATAGACCTCATTAACAAAATATTCTTAGATGACTGATGTGCACTGATGGTTTGGGAGTAATCTTCTAGAAGAGTAACAAAGCATACTCATCAGAGTCTGCTGTAGGCAGGCTTACGGTGGAGCTGCCATCTTGCTGTTCCCAGCGGATGCTGATATAAAAGAGCAAATTTTCAAAGTGGTGCATAGGAAATATGCACAAAATCCAATTAGTAAATAACAGGATTTTGGCATGTACCTCTTGTATTGCTTTAAAAATTTACCCTGAGGTATCTGGTTCAGAGGGATCAAAGTAAAGAACTGATTTAAGAAATTAGTAGGAAAAGGAGTGATGCAAAAAATAATGAAATACATAAGTGCGTAATGTAAGTAATAATATAGCAAGTTTCAGTAATTTCAATTTTATCCATACATCTAGAGACAGAAATAAATGCAGACCTGAAATTATACTGCATGGCATTCCCAAAATGGTAAGATGTTGACAAAGACTACAGAACTCAAGGAATTTACTCTCATCAGACCCAAGAGACAATCATACTACGAAAGTACGTTAACATTTTACCTGGTTATATATGAATTCTTGTTGTTTTAATGCATCTACATCAAGTCTGTGCAGTCGACTTTTCAGGTTTTTAAGTGATCTTTGACTTCCCTCAATTTCCACTAGAACACGCTTCTCCTTATCCTTCTGCACCTTTAACTCTTGAGTCTTCTTGAAAAGTAGTTCTTTTAGCTGGTTTATTTCTGTTTCTTTTTCCTGGTGACAAATTAATCATTAAGTAGTAAGAAATAGTGAATCATGTAAGAAGTATTTTCTGAGGAATTATTTGCCTTTATTAATTATATATAGGAAGATTTAAAAATTTCAATACTGTATCCATTAATATGAACATGGAATTTCACAGGTCTTCAAAAAGGTTGGCAAGAAAAGTCTTTGCCCTAAAGAGAAAAGAAATCTTTAAAATTTTTTTAACTTGGATCCTACCTTACTATTACATGACCTTTTTTTCTATTATGAGAACACTACCCTTTTCAGCCTTTCAGAAAACTAAATTCCCAACATCCTTTCAAAAAGCCCTCCTATTGCTTCCGGTATATGTGAGTATTTGTATAAATATAATACAAAGCTTTTCAATGGTTTACTAAAACTTGTAACTGTGTGTATGCGCATGTATGTAAATATGTGTGTTTGTAAGTCGGAATCATTTTGTTTGAAAAATTAATTGCACGTTTTAAAATCACTTGATAATTCTCAGAGGTAAGTTGCCACCAAGGCCTACATCAGTGCAGGAAAGGAGGTTTTAGTAGGGTCTGTTGTAGTAAGACAATGCTGAAACACACTGAAAGAGTACTGAAAACAAACAAAATTGAGATTACTTTCTTTTTATAATCCTAACCAGGAAGGCAACCTTATTCTTTCTCTCCCTCCTTCCACCCCCCCCCACCAAACAACCGAAGACCTCCCAAAGCTCAGGCAGGTCAGCATGTTAGTCTCCTGTGAGGCACATCTCTAAAACGAGTGATGTAGCATCACAATCCTGTTCCGAAAGACTCATTTACATTCAGCACGAGTCTGGTACAGAGTTTGGAGATGCACATTTAAATTAATGTAGCAAAACTCCTTACAATTCACTTTACTACATTGATTAAAAACGTGCTCATTCTTGATTTTTATATGTATACATTGTGAAATTTGCTTGTGAACCATCTTGCTGGCTTTAGTAATGGCGAAAGGTACCTCCTTCTTAAAGAGTTCATAATCACATTTTACCAAATAGGTTTTTTTTTGTAGTTGAACTTCCTCCAACTGCAATTCCAAATCCCAAACTCAGGTGTAAGTTTCCAATGAAATCATTATGGCCTGTAACATTTTACGCTGATGTCAATGGGCTTTGGATCATGCCTGAACAAAGGAACTGAATTTCAGAAGTAAACTGGTTTTATGCATGTGCCCAATTCTGTGCTGTATTTCTGAAGCTAATGACAATGATGAATTCATCTACTGAAACTGGATCACGATTTGACCTTCATTTTGTAGTCTTTCTTGCATATCTAAATTCATTTTAATAGAGATTATTTCTCTCCCTTGAAGTGAGGTTGTTACTAGAGATAAGATATGCAATAAGCTTCACTGTGCAACAGTATTTTGCTGCAGATTGAAGAGGGAGAAGTATTACAGCACTAAAGCGCAAAATGGTGACATTTCATCCACATTGTTTCTGTAAATATCTCTTCACAGCACATTAATTGATGCAGCAAATAGCTGTGTGTGTCTAATGGTGATGGAAAGCGTGCTTCTGACTAATACATCGCAGACATTGTTCAGGAACAGTTCATCCTAGTTATGATATTCCCCTGAAGCTGTGGAGCTGCCAAGCTCAATGTCATCTTAGGTTATCCGCCACAGATGCGAGCAGAGAAACCCTCCTAGTGGTTTAGCCACCCTGGTGACAGTCTTAAGGGGAAACAAATAAGGTTTTCATTTTAATGAAATATTGTATCATTCCAACTTGTTCTCAAATTATCTGAAAAACCAGAACAGTAAGTAAGGCTGGTAATTTAAGAAAACTCTTCATATAGGAGAGATATCCCCTCTCTAGTTTCTATGTGTATTTAAAATGTAGAGTTAATGCCTGAGGAGTGAAAAAACAACGCTCAGTCTACTGCATGGGATTATTTCACATACATGCTACAGGAAACACAAAATAGGAAGAGTATACAGTGGTATGCACAGATACAGCTTTGGCGTCACTTGTGTGGGAACACCTGCTGTCGCCTTCACGTAACCTGCTCATCTTACAGTAAAGACAGCTTCAGCCTATCCAATACTCAAGTGTCCTAACAAATGTAAAAAAAAAAAAAAATATTTGCAGCAAGTTCAGTCAGAAGCTAAGTAGTAAAATACTTTAAGAGAATTAGTAGCAAAATAACAAAACAATAGAAACATTTTCTATTTTCTGAAATGCAGGAAAGCCCAGATGACTGCATTACAACATTGCATTTATTCAAAATCCCTTTGTGGTGCATCAGATGATAATGAATTAGGATATTTTTATTCTTATACTTAATTTGCAACATAAAAAGTGAGGTTTGAATTTAAAAAAAAAAGTATTGGACATATTAAAATAACCAGTCACTGTATTAGAGCTTATACATGCCACTTCCCAGATAAAAATCTTTATTCATCATGAAATTAAATCTAAAGTGAGCCAGTAATTACTTAATAGTCCAACTTATCAGAGTTTCATGTAGTAGAATTGAAATAATGAAGAGGAGACTAGGCCAGCCAAATCTGATTAAAGGATTTCAAAATATGTTTTAATCCCAGTTTGCCAAAATCATAACTCTTTGCAGGTTCTTAAGTTTTGCGGGTGTTTTACTAAAGCCAGGAAGTTTTCAGTTCAAGGACCTGAAGTCTTCAGTTCAAGTTTTCAGTTCAGTTCAAGTTCAAGGACCCTTGTTCCTCAGCAGCCCATAAAACAGAATGTTTGGAGGTGTGAACTCCCAAAGGGCTAAGGAAAATATCAGATTTTGAAATTTTTCAGTAGTGTTACAAAGCAGAAGTAAAACATTACTCTATCTTAACAACAGAATTAGCCACTTTCCAGTAAATAACTTCTATTTCAGTCAAGCCAAGAAGCTGTAAGTAGCTTTTAGCTGATGTTAGAGGTAAATGCCCTCTTCAGTATGTGCACACACTCAGAATTCTGTGTTTAGATCTGTAGAATGACAGTTCCTACATCATATGTTAATGCACAGGAAATCCATTGTTTGAATTACTAGGACTGCTTATTTTCCTCCGGAGTTTTGCCAACACAGATCCTGATGTATCTACGTGCACGTTACTTCATCGTTTGATGAAATAGGTACATGTCATATTAATTCTTACATTCCATTTTAATCCATAAATGTTTGTTCTAGGTAGAGCTTGCAAATTCAAATGAATCCTCACTTGCAGAAACCATGGAAAACATTTTACCTTGACAACTTTTTCTTCCTCCTTTAGTATTTCTTCCATCCTCAGTGCTTTGTCTTCTGAACTGAGTGTCTCCTCTGTCACAAGCTTCAGTTTATTGGAAAGACTTGCATTCTTTTCATTAAGAAAGCTTAATCTAAACAAAATTATACGATTTAAAAAGTTGCATATACAACACTGCCAAAACCAAGCAGCATACCTTACTCAGCAGTTGCCTAATGAAGCAGGCTAAATTTCAGCCTATGATAACCAAGGCCCTCACTGATTTTTTCACGCCCTTTAAAGACAAGAATTATGATGAGTATTTCCTTAATAGCTCAGTGCCAGGAACTATCCAGGACATGAAGTAACCAGAAAGTGGGAGGCTTTCATCATCAACATTATTTAAAGTTCTTTGCTAGCTCAAGGATTTTATTATATTACTAATACTTACAAATGATATTTTAAAAGGTCTGTTTCTTACCTGGCTTGTTTTTTTTTAATTTCTTTCTTCAGATTGGTTACTTCTGTCCTCAAAGACTCTAGATCTGAAGCAGTTCTGTCCACGGTGGATTTCAAAGCATCCAGCTAATGAAATACAAAATGGAGCAATGAAGATCACCTTTGGTATGTGTTATGATGTCTAAAATTATAAGGTACCTACTTATGGGAAAGTATTCCTTTTCAACAGTGTTTGCCAGATGAAAAGTGCTACAAATTCTGAGGTGCTGCGAGTTGGCACAGCTAATAAACTCAATAGACTAATTTACACAATCTGAATACTGGGGCAAAATACTTAAGACTACAGAATACATTAGGAAGGTGCTGTGGGCTGTAATTCTTGTCTAACAGCACCTCTATACGTGGAACAATGGCTTTATAGAGGACAGCTGACTTTGATGAGGTTCTTTGTGAACATGGATACCCTTATGTATCTACTGAATCTTTCTAATACTTTATTGGGTACCTAAAATTATTTTGATTAAGGAACACTGTGACAAAAATACATGGACGTTTAATTTGGTAAAAAACGCATGACAGCATATACCCATTAAACAGGATAGGAATATTTTACAATTGGTAGCTCATTAGTCTTCACAGTATCACTTAACAACGTGAGTGTTAATTGTCTTAATTTTCCCAATCGAAGAAACCTGATCAAGTGTATATACAGCAGGTCTCTCTTGGTACCAGAATGAGAAACTAGGAGGTCACAAGTTGTCAGTTGAACTGTGAAGTCTGGTTTTTTCCTTGTTTCTCACTTGCACGCCACAGATGTTCTAACACCTAATAATGAGAGACTTTTCTCATTATCACATTATGTAGTATTAATTGTGAAAATTGTCAAGCAAGAATCTCACGTCTTAGAAATTAATACCTAGCAATTCTGTGAACCCTCAACTTTGTATGAATTATAGGGTAATCTAATAGCCTATACCTTATTTGAGCTACCTACAGTTTAATTAGGATATCAGTTTATGAACCACCTGCTACAGAAAAGCTATGCAAATTTGAGGCAACAGCACATGCAGGTGTTTTTTTTTAAATCCTCAAGTTTGCTGAGTAGCTCAGTGTTACCATTTCTTATTAAGAGAAAACTTACTCAGGTAATACAAGTGCATCCCTTCTCAACAGAACCACGAGACTTCAATTACCTCTTAGAAATACTTTTACAGGCATTTAAGTAATTAAGCAGTGGAGGTCATTCCTAGCTTTAAGTGCAGATGAAGTATAAGTAACAAAGTACAGACAACATCAAGCAGGGTTTGATCACAGGGCAGCCCTGGCCTACTGCCTCTTGATTAGAAAGCCATGTGAAAGCATTTGGGGGTTTTTCCAAGAATTTTAACCTGACTACAAGGGCCATCACTGCTCACTTCTGAGAGCACCAGATAGGAATTGTTTGGAATCCAGAAGAGATTTGTCTCATCTTTATACAATGCTGATGTCTACGTATGCTAAAGGCAAGAAACATCTCCTTCCAAATCATCTAATAGTATTACACCCTTTAAAGGAAAATTCATTTTATATCAACACAACAGAGAATACAAGCTAATCTCTTCACCACTATCAATGAAAGGATTAAACTGAGGGGTCAGATCCCAATAATCATGAGCAGATTGAGAAGACCAGACGTTTTGTTGAATTATTAAAGAGTCTAGTCCATAACCAGAGAGAAGTAAATGTTATTCCTGGTTTTCCACCATCTAGGCAAAAGTTGTAGTTTCAGTCTGTTTTTCTGAACTGTGTGGTCATCTTTACCTCATCCTGCAGCTGACCCCTGTAAGTGTCCTGAGCTTGGTACTCATTCCGGAGGTTGGTAGCTTCCCGTTCAGCAGAAGAAATTTTCTTTTCATATTCCATATTATTAACAGTTTCATTTACCAAAAAAGAAGTCTTCTCTTTCAGCACAGTTTCTTTCTTTCTGATCTCCTGTTTTATCTCTGCTATTAGCTATCAGGATAAAAACACTTTAGCTTTGCTTGCATTAATTAAGATGTGTTATGATTAATAAAAAGATACAAACCAGAATATATTTTGCTGTTAATAATAGTCTTTCCATGAGACAGCCCAGTTATATTACTTTAAATTACTTTAATTCCACTAATACATGACACCACCAAAGACTAAAATTGTTTCAGATTGCAAAATTCCAAAATATTCCAATAATTTCAAAAAAACACGACACTATAAACTTACATGAAATAAAAATAATTTTTGATTGATTGAATAGGGAATAAAAACCAAAGGAGCTATGTGAACAAAACTTCTGATGGACTTGAAATGAAGGAAATATAAGAGGAAAATTACCAACAGTAGTGGGTAGAGATACTTACTTTAGCTGATAGATTGATAGCCATTCAGTGAAAATTGTGTATTTTGAAAGTTAAAGATCAGCTACAGGGAAAATTATACTGTAGTTCTAATGTAAAAAAAAAAGAATCTGTTTACGAAGCAGATTACCTCAGTAGGACTATTCTACGAACTATTAATACATGGAAGGTTTACCAGAGCTGGGTTTTTGTTGCTGTTTTTGTAGTATCTGTTTGTTCTTTGCAGGAATCTATGAAATCCAAAATATTTCAGCTAAATTAGACTATTATATTTTCTATTTGGTAGTATTTCTTCTGGCTTGTCATTTTCTGTAATTTTTTTTTTTTTTCAGGGTTGTATTTTAAGTGTGTTTAAAGCATGTTTCTGCTCAGGGTATACGTAATACCTATATGGGCAACATAACGAAGCGATATTCTTTCAGCAGAACTAAGGATTTAGGTATAGCTTTCTTGTACACGCAATTACATTTCCCCCTGCCCCCTCGCCTTCATAAAAAAACCACTTTGTTACTTTGGAATCCGCATTTATAAAATTTTTCTCTACACTGATCCTTCAGGCTTTTTCTGGTCCATCTGTTCTATTGCCCTGCAGAACCTTCTGAGGAGTTGACCCTTCTGAAAATCAGGATAAAATATACTTTATTTATACCCCTCACTATTGCACCATCTGTGCATAAGACACTAACAAAACCGATGAAGACTATATCTTTCAGAAATTAATACTAAATCATAGTGCCTAACAGGATCTTTTGGGGATTAGAAGAGAGCTGTTGCTTCTCTCCATTTGCAGAATGTATTTAAGGACCAATATTTTTAACCTTAATGTGATTATTTATCAGAATTCTGACATAAATGTCAGTCATGCATTTGTTCACAGAGGTAGCAATGCCAATTCCTTCAATAATAAATCTTTTTTTATATATTTCATCCCAGACACAGAATCCTCCCCCTTACAGTTGACTGTCATTACACTCTAAGAAACAACACCCCATCTTGTTACTTCTTAGATTCTTAAATGCCAGAAAAGAAAATACTGAAACTGGCATGCTTTGTGTTTCCCAATGACCCGAGACTGAAAATTAAACCTTGCATAGTATCAAGCAGAGCACCATTACACCAGCAGAGATACTGCTTTCAAAATAAATTCTGAATCTCTTTCGGTAATATCTGATCTTTGAAATACCTTAATAAAATACAGAGGTAAACACAAAGAGAACACTGAACATCTAGAAGACTCAATCATTCTAAGTGCAACTGGCACAATTCCTATCAATATCATAGATACAAAAGTAGGCTGATATACTGAGATGGATCAGTTACAGCAGTTTTACCAAAGCGCAATGATCAATCTGTTGATCTCTTTTCTGCATCTGTTGTATTGCATTCTCCCACTGCCTGAGGACTTCTTGCCTTTCCTGATGAACTCTCCGAAAATCTTCAGCTGCCTTGTCAAGCTCTATCTGTTTAAAAGAAAGCACCCCCATTATTTCTGATTTTAAAAATTTCATATATAACAAGCTATCCCCAAGAACCTTAAGCACAAACCTGAGCTGTTATGGTTTCTGTAAGCTCATTATCAAGAGCTCTGCGCTTCTGATTTGCTTGTATGGTCAACTTCTCTACTTGCAGGGTTAATGCCTAAAATTAAAGGATACGAAAATACAAAATATTTGAAAACAAATATATAATAGCTTATAAATTCTTAAATCTCTGCTGTAAGTAGGGGTGAAATTACTGAGGCATCAATTTTATTGTGTTATAGAAAACAAAAAAACCCCAACCCCTGAGAATCTAGCCTCCCAGATTTTTGGTCATGCAAGAAGCCATAATCTTTTGTCAGCCCTTGGGACCAGCCTGGAGCTAGGCCATAGTAGCCCTCCACCACGGATAAATGTGTATGTCATATCCCCAGCACCAGCTATTTCACTTTACTCTTCCTACAATGCCGTATGACTTGCGGATGTAAACGATACGCAAGGCTGTTTGTGTAAGCTTAAGTTTTTGGGTTAAGTATTTAATGGGTAAAAATCAGTTTTCTCCTCCCTGTATTTAAAGGCTCAGAAGAATATTACCCAGAGATGATTATCTCTAAATTAATATTATACTTGAGAACTAACCCTTATAAAGTCTGAACTTGTAACTGGAGTGTCTATTATACCATCGTTCATTATTCTAGGCAGTCTTACTGAAATAGCCGTACTTTGTTCTCTGTAACATTAACAAATTCAGTTCCCATGGGAAAATCTACAGTATTTGCCCTCTCTTAACATAGTGGCAGTTTTCTAGACTTTGTTATCCATTTTATAATAGCCTCAGAAAAACTCAAATTTTACCCAGACGAACAAAAAAATGAATCTCTTTAATTATACCTTTTGTAAAACTTGTTCTCTCTGACTTTTAAAATTAACCTCATTTGGAATTGCACTGTTGTGCTAAGTGGAAACCAGTTTAGAAGCACTGTTGTACAAAATCTTGTCTCCATCTTACCTGACTTGATAACATAACAAAGTCTTCAAATGGTAAAACAGTTCTCTGTTTTGTTTCTGAAAATTGCTTGTCATTTCTACTTACTGCTAGTTTCCCTTCATCTTGATGTGCATACTTCTGGATTGTCATAGCATCATTATCTTTACGATTTGATTCCTTTATCCAGCTCTCCAGAACCTCCTCATCACAGTTCAACTGTTGTTTTAAGTTTTCCAGCTTCTTAGTGGTTTTATTTATAGTATTCTAATAAAATAAGAGATAAAGGGTTAATATTAAATGTTTAGTATGTTCTTTGAATAGTAACTGAAAAAAACAGTTCAAGTTACTGTAACAAGTTTGTATACATCTTGTTGTCAACAGAATTGCTAGTTTTCTTTTTTGTTAATTGTGTATTGTACTTAAGGAATGCTAATACATAGCCTGGTCTTAAAAAAAAGAAACAAGACAGTTAAAGTTACCTCAAACTTAAAATGCAAATAATTTTAAACAGAAAAGTCAACCTATTTGTGGGATATTTATTCCACATAATAAGCTGATCTGAGGCATCACAGGATAAAGTTTCTCCTTCACACACTAAGGCCTAGTTCTTAGATCCTTATCCTGCATATTAATTTACAAATGGTCCCATGTGACTGTGAAGAGATTTCCTGACACAAACATGAGAGAATCGGGATCCAGTTGAATAGCAAGGATATCTTCATCATGCTACCCATTCTGAGAGACTGGAGATTGCAAAAGACTTAATGAGAAGAAAGAGAGCAACTTAAAAAACAAACAAAAAAACCCCCCCAAACATAATTTAAATTATTTGTAGAAAGAAGACGACAGTTCCATTAAACAGAAAAACACCTGTAATTAGATAGCATTGGCTTACTTTTTTTTGTTTAACGTAAAGTAAATTTTTTATCTCAAAATCATGCCCCAGGTTTATTTTGTGGGGAAGATTTGCCACCAATGATTTGATTTTTAAAGTATAAATACCTGTGAGAATTAACAAGATGGTGATATGGATGCATGGCTGCGTATCTGGCATTAAGAACACTAAGAAATGTAATCTTTCAGTATCTACTTGGTATTTGCTAAGTCTTGACCAGTCTGTGCAAGATCCTCAGTGTCACTCTACTTGCCTACACAGGGAAAACTACATCCAGATCATTTATCGTAGTTTATAAGGTTTAATTATAATTGGCTATTCTTGACTTACACTGTTATTTCTGTAAATTCAAGTGAGGACAAGTCATAAAGTCTAATTGCAATATGTGTGTTCTTTTACAAAAATTTTAAACCTTACTTCTTGACTGTTTTTCTTTTCTTTTAAGGAAACAATCTCATCTTCCAGTCGTTTAATGTCACTTTTGAGACGTCCAAGTTCTCTCTCAGCAAGGGCTTTAAAGTGCTGTTCAGTTTCAATTTCATTCTCTCTGGCCTTGTAAAGAGACTAGAGAATAATGTAGGTCAGCATTTTTACAATAAACGAGGCATATATCAACAAAAACCCCTTTTTTACATGCAATGAAATCCCAAATCAGAGATGGTATGATTTTGTCATGGAATTATAGGAATTTTCAGAGCAACCTTGTTGTTTGTATTGTAGTATCTCAAATATATGTATTATTATATATATATACACACATACATTGTATTGTATCAGATATCCACAGATCAACCTGAGAACCCAATTCAAAGATATTTCACCCAAGATTCAGAATCTTAATCTTTCAAAAATCAAAACCTTATTCTCTTGATTACCAGTGGCTTTATGTCAGATTCAGGAGGCACAGCAAAAGAAATCATTTGATTGTTTTGTGTAGAGACAGAACACCAGGCTGGCCTATAGCAGTGTCTCTGTATTGTCTAATCTGTCTGACAAAAACGATTTATCAGGGGGTTTCTTCCTTGTATAATAACAAATCTATTACGTACTGAACGCTTCTCAAATAGAGACTACTATGTGCTGTCCCTTTTTTTATATGCAGATTAAAACTTGACTCTAGCACAAAATTAATTAAAAAAATTCTTAAGGGGGAAATTGAAGTTTCTTAAGACTAAGAGTAGAGAAGTTTCTTAAGACTTTTTCACCTAGGACACCTTCCTTGAAAGGTGTGCAGCTTTGACTCAGGACTCTTCAGAAATCTAAAGCACCCATTTTGGCCAATTAACTCAGTGTAAGTGAAGACTTGCACTTTAACCATCTCATTTCATTTTTTGTGTCCATGAATTAACCCTTCACTAGGATTTCACAATTAATTCTTGACTTTTTAAAGATTATAAATTTGTTTTCCCTTACACTGATGTTTTATTTTCCTTGACCAAGTTTTTCTTATCATCTACAGAAGTCTCCATTAATAATGAATTTTAAAATGCATCCTTCTTGGCTTTCTTCTAGGTACAGTCATTTGATCATGGATGGTCTTTTCAACAACTGTCACATGATATCACTGAGATATATAGTTTAACTTTTGTTGCCTGTGGAAGTGCTGGAATAAAGTCCTGACAAATCTCTAACAAAGCTGGCAAAATATACAAGGACACCAGGTGCAGAAAGGTCTGTCTGATCAAGGGGATCTGCTGGAGGCAGCGATTTACCTGAGTGAAGCTGAACTCCTGCCTTACGTTTTTCAGGTGAGATGTCATTGCTTCTATACGCTCTTCAAAGTCAGACAACTCATTTCGCAGGCTGACTTTTTCTTTTTGCATCTTCTGCAGCTGTTGAAGAGTTAGAATTGCCAGGTTAACTGCTTTTAGTCGAGCGCTTGTTACCTACAACTACTTAAAAATATCCAAAACCCGCTAGAAGCGTGCACTTCGTGCCTCAAAGCCGTGAAACGCGAGGTTCCAGAAGAAACCCCCGCGCTCTGCCAGGGGCAGGAGCAGCCCCCGAGCGCCCGCCATGTTGCCGGGGGTGGGGGGGGTTGCCCGCCGCCAGCGGGNNNNCGACCAAAGGGGAGGCGGCTGAGGCAGCAGCCGCCTCCCACCCGCCCCGCCTGGTGGCGGCCGCGGGCTCGGCCCGGTGTGACCGGGCAGCGCTGCATCTGGAAACGTCTGGTGGAAGCGGGCACATCAGCTCGCTCCTGGGGCTGTTAGCGGGGCTACCGGAGCGCGACTCGCCTGCATCCCTTGTGGCCGTGCTGAGGTGGAAGGCGCCAGCCGCCGGGCCTCCGGCTGAGGGGGCGCCCTGCCGCCGCAGCAGCCGCCGCCACAGCCGCTGGTCACAGCTGACAGCACAGCCCGGGCAGGCTGCACGGTGCGTGTTCCTGAACAGGCCTCTGGGCTATTTCCCAACGATAAACAGGTCGATTTCCTGCGCTACAGATGGCATTCAAGTGGCCATAAACACTAATACCATATCCTTTCTAAACTTGGCTGTTCCTTTTTGAACCATCTGTACTTCTGGGGTGCAAACCATTCTGTGCCACTGAGTTCCATTGTTCATCCATGGAGAGAAGCATGCCCGTCTTGCTGCGGAAACCCTCTCATGGTGACTGACTGTCCTGTTGTCTGGCTGAAACTTCTGAGCAGCCAAATTTCTGCGTCAGCACAAAGTCTGCTCTCCAAAAGAATAGAGGACATGAGGAAGAAATATCTGTAAAGACTCCAGCATGAAGAAGAATATAGCTTCACACTATCAGGAAAAGGCATCCTGAAAAGGTTGTGTGAATAATGCTTTCAGAAGGATAACAGGTGAAATGACATTAAAGGAAATAATTAAAGCATGATTAAAAAGTGCCTGAGCAAAACAGTAAGAGGTACTCACAATGGTTGGGAGGTGGTGAAGAGTTTGTAGTGAGCTTCAGTAGAAAACATTGGCCTGTGGCATAGAAGCAACACTGACCGTAGCAGGAGACATTGATTGTGCTAGATACCTGCATATGTTATGGAATAATATTTTCAGAGAAGAAGAGATTGCTGAAGAACAGTGAAAGTCAGGCCTGAGACGGATGCACCAGAATGGCAACTTACATTGCTGCTGGTCTTCCATTGTTCACTGATCATCCCCCACTGAGAAAAGTCTTGAGTTATTCTTAAAAGTGTTGCAAAACAAAAGAAGAACAATGTGAGGAGGCAACCTAGTTTCTTAAAGAAAGAGGAATGGGGCAGGGCTGAGTGCCTCAAGTTACCTGTGAAACAAATACAGAGGTCATGAGGAAGTTCTTTTTTGCCTTTGTTGTCTCACATGGCACAGTGGTTCTAAGATGTGCTGAGTAATATTTTTGAAGTAGCAAGCTTGGCAGTCCTGTTAAACATCAGGAAAATGTAGTGGCTCGAGACAGTAATTGGCAGCGAGCAGCCTTCCATCGCCTTCCTCCCCTCTGGGATGTGTGAAGTTGACANGACTTTTTCACCTAGGACACCTTCCTTGAAAGGTGTGCAGCTTTGACTCAGGACTCTTCAGAAATCTAAAGCACCCATTTTGGCCAATTAACTCAGTGTAAGTGAAGACTTGCACTTTAACCATCTCATTTCATTTTTCGTGTCCATGAATTAACCCTTCACTAGGATTTCACAATTAATTCTTGACTTTTTAAAGATTATAAATTTGTTTTCCCTTACACTGATGTTTTATTTTCCTTGACCAAGTTTTTCTTATCATCTACAGAAGTCTCCATTAATAATGAATTTTAAAATGCATCCTTCTTGGCTTTCTTCTAGGTACAGTCATTTGATCATGGATGGTCTTTTCAACAACTGTCACATGATATCACTGAGATATATAGTTTAACTTTTGTTGCCTGTGGAAGTGCTGGAATAAAGTCCTGACAAATCTCTAACAAAGCTGGCAAAATATACAAGGACACCAGGTGCAGAAAGGTCTGTCTGATCAAGGGGATCTGCTGGAGGCAGCGATTTACCTGAGTGAAGCTGAACTCCTGCCTTACGTTTTTCAGGTGAGATGTCATTGCTTCTATACGCTCTTCAAAGTCAGACAACTCATTTCGCAGGCTGACTTTTTCTTTTTGCATCTTCTGCAGCTGTTGAAGAGTTAGAATTGCCAGGTTAACTGCTTTTAGTCGAGCGCTTGTTACCTACAACTACTTAAAAATATCCAAAACCCGCTAGAAGCGTGCACTTCGTGCCTCAAAGCCGTGAAACGCGAGGTTCCAGAAGAAACCCCCGCGCTCTGCCAGGGGCAGGAGCAGCCCCCGAGCGCCCGCCATGTTGCCGGGGGTGGGGGGGGTTGCCCGCCGCCAGCGGGACGGGGAGCCCCGCTGTCCCCAGGCGTTAAGGCGAGGGCCTCGGCCTCCCTCAGCAGCTCCCATGGGTTCTCCCTCCCTCCCTCCATCTCCGCCCGAGAACCGGCGGGGTGGGCTGCGCGCCGTCCGGCGCCCTGAGGCGGCGGGGAGGGGCGGGACAGAGCCCCTCAGGGGTGAGAGGCCGGGGCGACGAAGGGGCGCCCTGCGCGGGTGCCCTCCGGGGCCGCCGGCCGATTCCCCCCCCTCCCCCGCGCTCACTTCGTCCTCCAGCGCCTTGTTCTCCGCGTTGGCCACGGGGACGGCGTAGCCATCGTCCCAGCGGAGCTCGGCCAGCACGGAGGCGGCGGAGCGGCTCTCCATGGCGAAGGGGGAGGGCGGCCGGGGC
>VXBO01007878.1:74449-128485 GCA_013400135.1 Rhinoptilus africanus | reverse complement strand
CATTCAAGTGGCCATAAACACTAATACCATATCCTTTCTAAACTTGGCTGTTCCTTTTTGAACCATCTGTACTTCTGGGGTGCAAACCATTCTGTGCCACTGAGTTCCATTGTTCATCCATGGAGAGAGGCATGCCCGTCTTGCTAAGGAAACCCTCTCATGGTGACTGACTGTCCTGTTGTCTGGCTGAAACTTCTGAGCAGCCAAATTTCTGCGTCAGCACAAAGTCTGCTCTCCAAAAGAATAGAGGACATGAGGAAGAAATATCTGTAAAGACTCCAGCATGAAGAAGAATATAGCTTCACACTATCAGGAAAAGGCATCCTGAAAAGGTTGTGTGAATAATGCTTTCAGAAGGATAACAGGTGAAATGACATTAAAGGAAATAATTAAAGCATGATTAAAAAGTGCCTGAGCAAAACAGTAAGAGGTACTCACAATGGTTGGGAGGTGGTGAAGAGTTTGTAGTGAGCTTCAGTAGAAAACATTGGCCTGTGGCATAGAAGCAACACTGACCGTAGCAGGAGACATTGATTGTGCTAGATACCTGCATATGTTATGGAATAATATTTTCAGAGAAGAAGAGATTGCTGAAGAACAGTGAAAGTCAGGCCTGAGACGGATGCACCAGAATGGCAACTTACATTGCTGCTGGTCTTCCATTGTTCACTGATCATCCCCCACTGAGAAAAGTCTTGAGTTATTCTTAAAAGTGTTGCAAAACAAAAGAAGAACAATGTGAGGAGGCAACCTAGTTTCTTAAAGAAAGAGGAATGGGGCAGGGCTGAGTGCCTCAAGTTACCTGTGAAACAAATACAGAGGTCATGAGGAAGTTCTTTTTTGCCTTTGTTGTCTCACATGGCACAGTGGTTCTAAGATGTGCTGAGTAATATTTTTGAAGTAGCAAGCTTGGCAGTCCTATTAAACATCAGGAAAATGTAGTGGCTCGAGACAGTAATTGGCAGCGAGCAGCCTTCCATTGCCTTCCTCCCCTCTGGGATGTGTGAAGTTGACATGGCCAAAGTCCTCTATTTTGATCTCCTCACCGTACGCTTTTATAGTCTGCAGCTCCGTGGTGATGTCTGTCTGATGCTGAGAGTGACGTGCAGAGCACAGTTCGTGTCTGCCAGAGGCATGTGGAATGATTTGACCCACATCACCAGCGTGGAGAAGACAAAAATGGTTATCTGCAGGAGGATATAAGATAGCTGAGATATACAGCCGTTAAGAAGAAGGGAAATTTCTGTAGGCAGAAAAATTAGGCTTCTTAAGATATTCTTGATTCTAGTATATGTGGAAGAGCCTTCTAGAAGATTGTCACATGTAGGTAGCTGGCTTTTCAGAATGAATCCTGAGGACCAGCAGCTCTCAGTACTGTATCGGGAATGGGGATGAGCAGAAAGGCATCGGTGCAGAGGTGACACGTTGGTGTGATGACGCGGTGGGAGCTCCAGCTGTTTGGAAGGTGTCAGGTGAAAGGGCTGCCTGCAAAGTACTGAGCTTTTTGACCTGCTGGAGGGTGGCGTGGCAAGAGCCAGGTATTGCAGAGGGCAGTTGGGTGACCTGAGTGAATGAAAAGGTTGAATTCCAAAGACACTACAAGCTACTAGAAATACAGCAGAGACTACAATGGCACATCACCGTGTATGTATTAGTAGCCCCTTCCTTTCCTAGCCAAAATGAGCACCTCCTTTTACTCACTGTATGCGAAAATAAATGCAGCTCACCTTGCAGGGATTTAAAATTAACATCTGCAATTCAATGTGGCGTTGCAGAGATGAGCATCTGATAATCTTGCTTTACCCAAACAGAGCTTGTGTGTTAAATAACACAGGATACCACACCGTGCACTAAAAGAAGGAAGCAAATTGCTGAACAGTTTTTTGTTATTAGGTGGTCAGTCCTATTTACTAAGCAAGACAGGCATCTGCTGAAAAAAATGGTAGTTTATAATCATTTACCATAATACATACACGCAAGAAACAAAATTAAATCAACTGTGATGCAGTTATTTAAAACATCTACTGAACTTTTGAATTTTTGTAATCATAAGTGGTCTAATCATATGTTTTTGTGAGTGCAGTATTTATACATAGTGTCTGAAAAGTATAAAGTGTAATATGAGTGAAGAGCATTATTTCACAATTTCCATGGCAATTCCACACCCCCTTGATTCCTCTTGCCTGATCTTGACTGAACAAATCTCCATGATATGCTTTTGTTCGTTTGGCTTTTCCCTTCTTTTGCCTGTGGTAATATATTCTCTAGGTGCATGAATGTTTGACAGCTGTGCTAATCCAGCAGATGGTGCTGCATGTCTGCATATTTCAAGGGGGTGTTTTTGTTGTTTTCTTTTTTTAACAACAGTTAAGGATTGCTCAGTTAAAAGGGGAAAATATAATTCCTATTCTTAAATATCTATACACACATAAGATTTTTTTCTAAATTATGTGTGTTATTTTTAAAGCTGTTAGAGAAACAAAAGTAATTGTAATGTGACAAACTATTTTCCCCTGTTAGCATTCCTTTTGGATTGATTTTTCAATTATGTAGACCACTGTGCCCATTTGTTCAAATTACATAAATGTAAAACCACTGTTTCTGGCCTTTAAAAGACTTATAGCTCCTCTTGTGCCTTTTAAAAAAAAAAAAAAGTTTTTTGTTCGTTTATGCCCATACTCCTTAAACGGTTATCTGTGTTAAAATGTAGATTTCAATTTGATTTTCTATCTAGCAAGTGATACTTTTGTTATCTAAAACAGAGGAAAACATTTTTTCCTGACTGTACATCTGAGCCACCTAGTGAAAAAAGACTCATTTAAAGGGTTATTGGATTATTTATAACTAAATTTATATAGTCAGTTAGTGTTATTTAATCACTATTTAGAATAAATTTTGCATGTGGACCTCTTCCTCTGGAAGTCACAGGGTGTTTTGTAATGGGACACGTTATATCTTTTCTTTCAGATGGGTGCGCTGAGGCTGCGAACAAGATGCAAAAACGGGAAGAGAGATTGAGGGGACTGCATAAGTGAGTGTGAGATCAGAACATGCGGGAAGTTTGAAGAATCTGGAATGATAATGACATGTGTTGACTTAGAATCATAGAATGGTTTGGGTTGGAAGGGACCTCAAAGATCATCTAGTCCAACACCCTGCCACGGGCAGGGACACTTTCCGCTAGAGCATGTTGCTCAAAATCTGATATATTTATTGAAACCTGGATCTCCTGACTCAGATAGGAGAAATGCAGTTGCATAAAAATGGAAATTGCTGATAATCCAGGTCTGATGTGCTATCAGTTACATATAGTCCATTGCTAACCAGTGAATGATATAAATTGACACCAGTTTCAATGCATTGATTTTAGAAAAAAAAAGAGACAACTGTAAGCCAAAATCAAATACCTCTGAAGTCTGACAAAGTTTGAGTTTATCACCAATAGATTCCCTTTGGCCTGTTCTGTCCTTTTTGCATGGTTGTGCTAGTGAAGGCTGTGACTTCTGCCCATGGAGTGCATGGGCTTTTGGGTGGTGGGTATGTGTGCAGAGGAGAAAAACCCCATCCTTTTTCTTGAATATTCACTTGAAAAATTACTATAAGCCATACACAGGGTAATTTATTTTACTTGTACAAGTGGAGTTTTCACTTTGAGACTGCTAGAGTAGCTGTGACAACACATCCCTTTGACTATAGACAAAAGCCTGGTTTATGTCAGCGGCAAAAGGTCTGCACAGCCCCTTTGAGCAGTAGCCAACAGAGGGCACTGCAGCCAGCAGCCTGGATGGTGCCCAGTGGGTTGGGATGTACGTTTTCAAAACACTGTTCAGAAAACGTTCATGTAAAACCATTACTAGGTTTTATTTAATAACCTCCTAACCCCCTCTCTCTCTCCTCCTCCTCCCCTGTGTTCCTCTAATGCCTTTTACAGCTCTTGCTGCACAGCGTGAAGCCTTAGAGCTGTATTCATCAATGACTCACACCCTTGCTTAGGGGCCAATTTTCATGGAAGCTATACAGGAAAATCTTGAAATGCCCCTATCTCATGCAGGGCACAAGATGATTTCTCTATTCATTACTATTCCAAAAGGACTTGTTGCCCTTTGGAAATGTTCAGATATTACTTACATTTTTGTGTGCATGTATATGTGTGCAGAGCTAACTTGCCTTTAGATTTGAGTGTTCTAAAAATAAAAATGTATTGTTATTATCATTGACACTAGTCAGCTAAAAGGTAACTAAGGATCTGCTTACGCGGAGTGGAAGCAGGCAAATGCAAAAGAAAAAGCAGCACTGTGCTTAGATGAGCAAATCCTACAAACTGGAGCACAAAACTTGTTTAAAATCACCCTCTTGTTTGATGCTGTGATTAGCAGCCTTCTGAGGAATTTGAGAGTAAAGCCAAGGACTTACTCTGAGACACCAAACTGTACTTTTGTCTCCAGAAGTTATTCATGTAGGCCAAGGTTATAGTAAATTTCTAAAACCCTAAAAGAAAACATGGTCCTTTCTCTTAAGACATCATTTGTTAACTTGAGCTTTTAAATTTGTGGGGGAGAGACAGATAAAATCAGATAAATTATTAGCCAAAATGATTTTTCTCTTTAAAACCCATCTGACAGGAAGGGAATCTTTACTGCAAAATTGCCAGTCATAGAATAATTATGTTCTGAGGGGTTGCTAATTATAACCAAAATTACTTTAAACAGTTTTGGGGAAGAGACCAAGACCTGCTCTTTGGCTTAAAGCCGTTTTATTTACGCATGTACGAAGTAGCTTACATCCCTACAGGATTAAACTAATTGCAATATTTTGCTGCAAGTTGTTGTAAAAACTGTATCATGCAATGATGAATAAGAACTGGTAGGAAAAAAGATGGTAAAATATACTTTTACTTTTCGTGATTTTTCTAACTTGGGCATTTCAAATCGTAATTCTAAAAATAGCTTTCTCCTTCTCTTTGTTCCTTAAACAGAATGGGAAAATCTCTTTCTGCAGATCAGGCCTATCCAGTGACATTAATTTCTACCTTCAGCTGCTCAGGTGAGTTCCTCAAGAATGCGTTACAGATCAGATTTGGTTTTTCCCTATTTGTGGATATTGTTTTGCCTAAGTGAGTTTTGCTAACATAGATTTTTGCTTGGCAGATCATTTTTTTTGATGTTAAGATGGCCTACCAAGAGAACATTGTTTTACAGACATGCATAGAATTACCAAGTTTCACATGTATGTTACACATAACAGGAAAATTCAAGATCCTATCAGACCCCCAAAATAGGCAGTGCATCCCAAAAAGGCAGTAGGCATGATCCTTGTTTTAAAGATGACAAAACAGAGGCAAAAAGAAGTTAAGCGACTTGACTCACATGGCCCAGAATACAATGTAGGAGATGAGAATTTTTAACAGCATTTTGTTTTCAGACACAACTTTAACACCTATGTGAAATTAATTGCTTTTTTGTTTAAATGGGGTAGCCTGTATCCAGTTATTCCTTTCTAAAGTCCATTTGTGCTGTAGAGAGTATGTAGGGATTGTGAATGTACCCGTTAAGTAGCATTCCAGAGTTGAACTAATTGCCAGGCCAAGTGAGGAACCACAGTAAATGGGTGAATAATTTGATCCAAGATGGATTTGTACTCTACCAACACAGCCTGAAATCTTCTAATGCTTTTGGATTTGACTGTGAGCTGTTCATTGTTGTTTGAGCCTGTTCTTTTCTATTACCATATTTTCTCTGGATATCGTTTCTGTGTACCTTATCATTGTATAAAAGGCCACATCTTTACCATATTTCCAGGGAGTAGTCAGTAGAAGCATACAAAATTTACTGCTGTAGTCCAAAATATGGCAGATAAAGGTAGTGCATTACAAAGTTCTTGCCCTCAATCACGCAGAAGGCTCTCTATGCTTCTGTGAGCAGTGGTACACACGTGGCTACACTGTAATGGGAGAAGGGTTAACAGCAAACCAAGACATTTTCTGCAGCAAAAGGAGATAAAATCTTCTCTAAGCAATTACCTTTTATGTAATAAACAATGCAGTGGTCAATAGAGGGAGTTTTCTTGCCCTAATCCCCTTCCATTGAACTTAAAATAGAAATGCTGTTGGTTTGACTAGCAGATTGGCGTATTGTGAAGCCTGGCTGTACATGGCTGCAAGTTAAATTTAACTGCCAGCAGAAGTGTTATTACAGTAGCCTTTGTCTATCCTTTCCTTGAATAAAATACAATCAACGAATTAAATGCATGCTAGAGCTTCAGTGGTGTTAGGTGCTTTAGGCAGATGTGTCTGTTGATATACTGCAGTCTCCTTGGAATACAGAGCACGTTGCGTTTTATTAAAGATTTTACTGGCATGTGAAATTGTGAGTAGCTTCTCCTGTACTTTAAGCTCCTATTGACTCTGAAAATTCAGCTCTAATTACTAATGGACACTTTCGAAAATAATTTCATTTTAGTGAAGGACACACATAACCTGTTATCATTCGATATCTACTGGCAGGAGAGATAGCTTGTGCTTTGACTAACGCTTAAAAGAGGGGAAGATTTGGTAAAAGAGAAATGCCAAAAGCCATGATAGTGGTTAAGGTAGTGAAGAATTTAAAGATTAGGACAACATATCTGTGTTTCTACATACAAGCTTTGACTTTCAATTAATGTGTTTTTCCTCATGGATGTGGTGAGGTTTTTGGTGCAGAACAACCACCCAGGTGAATATTCCATAGCTGCGTAGGCTGCAGCTCAGGTACAGGGTACAGAAAAGACCAGAGCTTCAAGGCAGCATGCTTAACGTTTTCTCTGGGTTACATATAGACAGGATCTCTCTCTACTGTTCTTTCTAGTGAAGTGCAGCTACTGGGAACTCTTTCCTCACCATCAATCTTTCTGTGTCTTTTTTACTTCAGAAATAAACTTCCTTGAAGAAGAGTTGCACTCAAAGAAAAACAGGGAACAGAATTCCAGAAAAGGAAGTTAGTTCTACTTAATGTTATCAAAGGTTATATGCAAAAGTAGTGGAAACTGCAAATGGATCCTTTAAATATATATATATATATATATATTACTTTATTTTTATTTTTTATCACTTTCTTTATAAGCAGTGTAATGGTAAAACAAGGGCAATGCAATGGAAAGCCTTACAGTTACAGGTAGCTCATCAAAGAGGAGAACCTTAGCCTGACCTTAGCCATAGCCATTCCCACTGTTTTGCTAAGTCTTGAGTTACTGCGGTTTCTTCTGTTCTCCGCTTGTGTCTATGAATCCTCGGTGCCTGCATCCTTCTGCTTCTGGCTTATAAAATCCTGTGTTTGTAATAAGATTCTTCATTTTGTTCCTCATTTTGGCAGCACTGAGGGAATTGGAACAGTTGTTGATTGTTTATTTCTTAGCAGTTCTGTTTTTTGTGGAAGGAAATTGGCCTTATTCCTACCGGCATACGTGGAGCCAGAGAATGCCCCAGAGTTGTCAAGGCAACAGCTTTTGCTTGGGGAGCCGCAGAGGAGAAAGTGACAGGAACATCCTCCAGAGAACCCAGGTCTTTTGTTGTATGTCACATAAACATGTGCGTGGTCCCTTTGCTGCAAACGGTATCTATTTATGGGTCAGAGAAAGTAGAAGTTACACACAGTGCAACATAGTGAGATGGAGCTTACGCTTCTGAAAAAACCATGCTAACGTATATGCAGGTATGTAATTGCAAGCCCAAACTGGGCTTCTCTTCCACATGTTTGTTCTGTTGTGCAAGTTCATTACATGGCCATGTTAAAATACTGGCATAAATTAAATATTTTTAGCTTTTTGGAAGGGAAAGGGCGCTTTTCTTTACTACTTAGAACTTTTAGCAAGCAGAACCTTCTACTTAATATTTTTATCACTATTCAGTGCTCCAGAAGAAGGGTGTTTGTTGGTCTAAATTACCAGCTGGATTCTTATGGTGATACTGCTTGCCTTCACTGGGAGATGTGCTTCTTATGCTGGATCAACCTTTAAAACAGTGAACAAGATCCTTATCTAGTATAAAGCACACAGCTGACTTGAACCAACAGGGCTGTAATAAATATTATCTGTGGACTGCATGAATTCAGCACGGGAAATGCCATTGCAAGAGTACTAGAAATGCATATAACCTAGCAAAAGTACCTGCATTCTGTCACGAGGGCAGGATCCAACAGTTCTTTCTGCATTGTAGTATTTGTGGAACAGAAACAGCCAACAGTTAGAAAATCTTATGCCTGTATATTATAGTGGGAATACCCAGTGCATATTTCTATGGAGGCATGAAAAATGATCCGTTTCCCATTAGACATGCAATGAGGCTATCAAGAGTTTAATGACATATTTTGTACGGGGAGATCAGATGGTGCTAAGACTTGTTGCTGTGCTTAGGATATATTACCATCTTCCTTCCTACTTGATATCTCTGAAGTGCATGTTTGCTGTCATGTTACTGCTGCATGTATAGTAAAATACTCTATAGGACGTAGCATAATCTTGTTTGATATTATGATCCTGTAATTTTCTTTAAAAAGATTAATCTTGTAAATACTGCAAAGTTATATTAGTAGTTGCAAAAAGCTGTTCAAGATTTATGTGCAGCAGCATTATTTATATTTATAGTCAGGAACCTTGATACCTTGCATTTACAGTTAAATTGAGATACTTTTCTGTTACTTTGTTTCTTTATTTACTTGGCCTTGGTTAAAAAAACAAAACAAAACAAAATGCTGATGTTAGATTTTTTTATTTAAAGGAACTTCCAAACTTTTACAAACTGTGATACACAGTTTCACATAGATTTCGGAGCTATTCTAACACTTATTCCCATTTCATGTAATCATTTATGTCACTGGGGAGTGAGTAGGGTACACCTACAGATACAAAACATTACCTATAAATCGGGCTCTTTGAAGTGCATTTCGTTGCAGTATCAGTCATTGCAGAATGAGGTTCTGAGCCTACAGATGAAAATAAACACAATCCTTTTAAAAGGTAGACTATGTGAATTTAGGTTGCCACATAGACAGTTGCATGAAATGATCTCTCCTGACATGTCAGCTGAAATATCAGAAATCCCGTTTCTAATCCCTGCCATGCAATATGGCAGGGGGACATAGATACGTATCAACCATACAGAGAAACAGCTCAGCCTTTCAGATGGACTCTGCAGGCTGCCTATAATTCAATCCCCTTCTCCAGCCTCTCCACCCACTGGTGGAGTCTCTCGTTGCCCTTCCAACACCTAATGCACTCCTGACACAATGGAGGGAGGGCAGGAGCAGTGTGGTGAAAAATTAGACGCTGCAGACAAAAACTTGACAGACTGTCTTTCTCCTGGTGTCACAATATGAACTGGCCAAGTGAAAAATAATGGCCATTATCCCGTCTCACTGAGTGACTTAAATGACTTACAGCCACATGCAGGGAAAGTTCTTTGGACTATTTCCATGTTGTTGTGGGGTTTTTTTAATTTAATTTGCATGATAAGATATACAAGGTAGATTTTTACAGTTTAAGCAGCTTCCTTTTTCTCTGATCCCTGTGTAAAGTAAGGATAATTTCACTGAACTTATTGGAGTAACTTCATTACCAAATGTATGTTGCGAGCACTTTCACAGTCTTTAGGTGACTTTCTGGTGGTTGCTCATGATAAGCTCCTATTTACATCTTCCCGAAGAGTGCGGTTTCTCAGCATGCTGTGCATCTAACCAGCACTGTATCCGTGACTTTCTCAGGAAAGATGGCTCTTTATGAACGGTGTCAGTCTTGTAAATGTCATAATTTGAGTCAACATCCAGGACTCATGCACTCAGGAAGCTTCTGTATTGGTAACAATCTGGAAAATGTAGGTATTCTGATAAGTACGGTGTTATATTTTCATCATGAATGCTGTCTCAGGTTCACTTGAATGTGAACTTGAATGCTTATTTTTGGCATTCCAGGCTAGTACCTGTCTCCTGGGATGCTGGCCAGGCTTCTCGTACCTCTATCAGAAATCCAGTCTTTGACTTGAGATACTTTTCCCTCTGAAAGTTTCGCTGAAACTAGTAAACTGGGAAATTCTGAGAACAGTTTTCTTGAAGAATTCCCAGCAAGTTCTTTACAAGAACTGCAGTAAAAGCAACTGTTCTCTGCCTCCATGTCCAGTTCCTCGTGCTAACTCAAAAGCATAGCCATGTACATTCTTCCAACAGCACCCTTCATCTTTTCTCCCTGCCTTCCCTTTTTTGGAATTTGTGGTTAGATAGAGCAAGGTGTTTTCTCAAACTGCATTAAAAAAAAGTCTTATCTCATCCTGGTTGTTATTCTCAAAAAAAATGCATACTGTATGTTGTCTGCTGGTATGGAAGTGAAATAAAAACAATAATCTGCTGCAATGAATATAAAACTATGGAAGTTAAGAACTTGAAATCTAGTGGAGTTCTGATTCTATATTTAATATGCATTAGAAACATGAATTTAGTTTATAGCAAAATAATAATTTTATGAATTATTACTTGCAGAAAGTCAAGTAATAATATGTGCTCTTTTCCTTTTTTCACGTTTGTTCCAATGTGCTAAAATCATATTTTTTTTGCAGTATAGCACTCTGTTGATGAAGCCTGAAGTACATGACAATATGACTGAAATTCATTATCAAGCAAATATTGTAGTGAACTTTGCATCAAATCATTACAAAGTAATCTTGCTTTTCTCTCTGGCCTTACTCAAAATGTGATTTGCACTCTTATGGAAAGAGGACCTTGTGCTGTTTTTGATGTTACGTACAAATGGCTTTGCTTTGTAAAATTTCCATTATGCCTGTTTACGTTTTGAAGCAGTGTTATTGATTCAAGCTGCAGTGGTTTGAAAGTAGAAGTCTTTAACATTAAGCCCCTTCAAAGTTTCTCATAAATTTGTGGCATTTTGCCAGCATTGTGCACAAAACAGCCCAGAGCTGCTGGGAGGAAATGCTCCAGCTGCAGGAATATGTGGAGCCAAAAACTAATGTCCAAATAGAAATTATCTGGTGCTTTGATCACCAGATGTTTGTCGTGTGGCTTCAGTGTTGGAGAATACGAGAGAGGAGAAAGTGGATGGTGTGATGCTTAGCTAAAATTTAACACAAGAGCTCGTAGCTCAGCAATCGATATACACAAACGGTTAATGGCTTTATCCATTTTGGTTGAGAGATTCCTTGTTTCATCATAACGTGGATTCGAGCAGACTATGTCCCCATGCAACATTTTGGGTTGGTTTCTTAATTCTTTAAACTCTGGAAGATTATGGAAGCAGGGCAAGGTACCCTCCAGATTAATAGTAGAGGTAACTCTGTTGTGATAGGTAACTTGTCTCTATCAAGGGCCTAACTGCTCTTTGTGTCCTCGTTTATAGTGACGTTCGTAAATTATAGAGTACTATTCTCAGCTCCTGAGGGTTGCAGAATTGGATTTGTATCTTTTTCCTGGTTTTGGCATTGCCATTCATTTGATTTAACTTCCTCCAGTACAGTGTACTTGAAGGAGCTTTTTTCATCTTCTCTTAGTTATGGATTAGTTGAGCCATTTCAAAATGCATAGAATTGAAAGGACACTTTTGAGTTTTCAAGTCGTAACCCTTTATCATCGCTGTCAACCATCTCATATAATGCAAAGCTCCATCTAAAATCTCCTTATGATTTTTGCTCTTATTAACCTCGCAGGATGGCTGACGCAAACTTTTGGTGCTCTGGGGATTAAAAAGTCTCTTGAAATGTCCATCCGAAACTTATTCAGGATCTGTTTATAGCTACTTATTCTGATAATAGAAATATTATATGATGCATACCATAGAACTTCTGAGTGAATTTGGGTAAATGGCTTAATCTGTGTGTTTGACTGTCCCAAAGCACGAGTCCGTCCCCTCTGTCGCGTCCCACCTGGCCATACATTTGTGTCCCCTGCTGTCCCAGGTAATTGTCAGTTCCTTTACTGAGCTATGTCAGTACCTTAGTCTGGCCAAAGCGCACTCAGTTTTGAGATATATGCTGGAATACTGAACTAAAACAGCTCCGCAAATGGCCCAGGAAGCACAGAGAGAGGGGAGGACACAGGCAGGGCTTGGCAGTTACATTTAGTTTACGTTGCTGTGGAACTGTAGCCTCGATTCTAGTTTAATAAAGCTATGATAATACTTTATTTTTCTATATTTTGTCCGTATTATCTGCTTAGTTTTTAAGCTCTCTAGATCAAAGACTGCGTATTTTAGTGAATTGCACAGTGACAACACAATGGATGCCCCCATTTAGGTAGTGAGACAGTAGTGATACAAGGTCACGATAGAAGCAGCATCCTTTTTTTGATTGTTATCTTCTAGCACACTTTTTGGGTTGTGCTGCAAACATATCCAGCTGTAGTCAATACAGATTGTATTCCCTGCAGATTATAGATTATTTCAGACTATTTCAGATTATTATTTATGATATAATGGGAATTTTTAATTAGGTGGTGTTTGGTTTTTCGTAGTGTTTCTTCTGAGAAGCATGGATTTCACTATCTGTATAAATACCCACTTTTCTTTACAAAAAGAAGGTTTTTTACTTGTGAACTTGTCCTAACAGAAATTCATTTTCAACCCATTTTTCACTATTAACCTCAGAAGGGTGTGATATAGGTTTACATTACAACATAGATTTTTAATGTAAGAGAAAATAATGACACCTATTAGTTTGGAATCTGAACAAAACCCATGTATTTTATAATAGGTGCTTTTATGTGAAACAAAATATTCTTAGGATTTTTAACAACTTCTGAATGTACTGTCTCCACCCTTCCCTGTAATATTTTGCATACGTCTGGTATTTCTGGGTCTGTTTCTCACAGCAGTGTTGAGCAAATTTCATGCTTCCACATTTTTCAGCTGTAATACTATTTACTTCGAAGAGAAATTAATATCCTTGAGTATTCTGCCAGGTCCCTCTCTAGACTTCCACACTGAGGTAGTTTTATTTTATCCTTTTATGGCAAAGATTAAATTTCCTTGTGTTGTATGGTGAGATACCAGTGCTTATTTTCAGGGAATAATCTTATGGAAAGTTCTGTGTTGGAAATTGTTTGCACTCAAATCCAAAATGCCAGTAGCCTTTGTTTCAGTAACAGAACATCTGATCTGCTCTTGTGCTTTCAGAGAAAGCTTATTTCCCAATATGTACATATATTTTCCATCTTCCATTATGGGGCCAATCCCTTAGTTCTTACTAAGAAAAATTAGTAGTAGTTAAGAATAGTAATATTTCAAAAATAAATGTATAAACTTATATTGAGTCCACTGATGGGAAGGAATTGACTGAGGAATTCTGAATGTTCATTCAGCTTAGGGTGTATAAGTTTGAACTGTGTTTAACACATTTCTTCCATAACTTTATGCAATTCAGTAATTCTCAACTTTCTGAAATGTTCATTTAACTCACCATATAAGTGCTATAGGTGTTGCAGAGCCTGATCCATTGTCTGTGTTCAAATGCCCACTGTCTCCAATGAGGAATTCAAGGAGGTTGCCCTGTGATAGGAGTTCTGCTGGAAGAGAGGAAGCTGGATCAGTCCCACATGTTGTAGACTTCAAATCAGGAATTAATATGCAGTAGCGCTATGACAGTGGCTTTAATTCTACTCACATTAATTTTCACTGTTATTATTAATTAAACCCTGAAAATCAGGGATTTAATGGAAACTCTGACAGACCTTTAATTATAGCATTTCAACAGTCTTGTAGTATAGGATGTCCTCTACTAGTGCACAGGACATTCTGTACTTGAGAGGGTACAGAAAGGAGTCATAGATTCTGGTGGTTTTTATGTTCAGAATGTTTTTTAATTCATGACAGGCTTTTACTCAGTGTTGTCTGCTGCATCTGGGTAAGTTATATAAAGTGAATTCTTTGTTGTGTTCAAGAACAATTTGGAAACAGAGCTTTTACATTTTTTTTTAGTGCAAATGCTCATTTTTTTCAAAAGTATCTCTCATTGTTTCAGGAAAATGTATTTCAGTCTGTGGGTTTCTCACAAACTGTTTAGTTTACTGCGTTATGCACACAGCTCTGGCTACAACTTACATTATTTAGATTGCACACTTCTGGCAGGACCTTTTTTTCTATTCCTAGGTGCACCCATAATATAAGCCATAAATTACAGTAATTCATCACAGGTGATTTGTATCACGGTGTCTAAAGCCTTTGCACCATCTGTGTTCCATTAAGGCCTCGAGATGAGCTGCTTAGGCCTTGACTGCGTAGGGTTAAGAGTTATATAAAAATATATGGTGTGATTTACAGGTACTGAATTGTCAGGAGGGATAGGAAACTGCGGGGAATAATCAGATATTGTGGACAGCAGTGTTCTGTAATGTTTAGTACATTGCATTTCAATTTATTCAAGCATATAACCATTTAATATGTAGTTTTATTGTGAAACACAGTATTACACCCTATCTGCTCATTTTTACATTTTATAATGAATTTTGCAACATACTTTCCATTAAAGAACATTCCTGGATTCACGTGAATTTATGATCATTTAAATTATCATTGAAGGGTGGAGGGAAATGGACACAAAGTTTTAACTCTGGAGACTACGAAACAAATACAGTCTAAAGGTGTCAAAACCAGAGACAAATTTAACAGTATTTGTAGCTATTAACAATATTTGTAGCTATTAACAATATTTATAGTTAAAACAATGAATGATTTTGGAGAAACCAAGTAATGAGTTTTTAAATGTTTTTGATATTGGTAAAAACTGGTGTTTAATCAGTTAGATACCTGTCCTCTCGATTAGCCAACAGAACTATAAGAAATGAGAGAAAATGCCTATGTTCTAAAATTAATAGGGAAAGGGATTTGAAGATGTTCCATATTGGAAGGGATTTCAACTTTTATGTGCCTCATTCTGAGATTTCTAAATGTTTATTGTGTGCAATAATGTTTGGATGTGTATATACGAATCAGTTCTAGAAACCTTTTAGGCAACTAAGAAAAAGTATTTTGCTGGGAAACCAGCGAAAGCTACGTGCGCTGGTTTGCATTTGCATTGTATATTCTAGCCAAGTAAAAACTTTTTAAGATTCATAATGTACCTTGTACAAGGTTTGTTTGACTCATCCCTTTTCTGTAGAGCTGCCTACGTAGGAATGTGAATTATTGAGTCTCTGCCTTAGCAACTACTACAGAGCATCAGGAAGCATTGTGAAGAGTTAAAAACTTCTGGTTTACTTTAGGGTTGATAAACGCATGAGTTCCTGCGACCAGAAGTTGCTCTCTGAGATCCCAGTCTCAAGCACTCTATTCTCTGTGCTACCCGGTGCTGCGTTCACATGAAATTAAGACCCAGAAACCAAATTAGCATAAACTATTCTGATTCTGTCTTTCTTTACTCAACTTTGTAAAGAACACAGACTTCTAGCTATGCTTCCAGCAGATTTCCAGAGCTCCACAGTTTCTTTGCAATCCAGGTCTCGTTTTACACCTACTGATAATTTTTCATTCCCCTGTTTATCTGGATCTTTTTTTCACGGATGGACTTTCAAAATACCTCATTGAGAAACCAGTGTTCTTCACTGGAGTTTAAATTTGCTGAGGAGAGCCAGGGAAACTGGTTTCACATCATACCTAGGTCAGTCTAACAGCTACCTGCTGCTTAACAGAGCTATCTGCTCCCCCTTCTCTTCTGTCCCCTGTCTGCTTCTCTTGCCCCACTCTGGCATTTATTCATTTCCCTGCTAAACCACTGAAGGAACCTCCACTATCAGAAAACTAACATTAGGAAAAAAAGTAGATGTTTTTCTCCTGGCTTACTTCTGTGAACTGCCTCACTGTGGGAGCTGGTGCAATGGAGGTGAGGAAGAGCAAGACGGTCCCCCTCCTTGTTGGCAGGGAGCTGTTGGGTTTGTAGGGCTCAGATGTGAAACACCAGCCTGAGAGCTGCCCAGCATTGCATGTCCATAAAATAATACCTATAGCACATAACAAATAAATATGCATTTTATGTAAATTTAGTGAAAAATGCCTCTGAAATAATTGCTTCAAGTTGTTGGGAAAGCCGCTTTGGTATAAGAACTACAGAGACTTCTCAGCAGTGCCAGCACTGACTGGCTGAGGTTAGCAACGTGCTGCCGATGTCAGCGACGGGCAAAATTGTTGTTAGCATTAGAAAATTGCCTGCTGCGTGGACGGGCTTAATGCACTATTCTATGGCATGGGTGGCATTAATGCACTATTATATGGCATGGGTGCAAATTTAATGGGCTTGAAAATGGAGAGATTGAGCCTGAAACCTGTAGGGCATGTCCTTGGCCCAAACTAACCCACGCCACTTCTAATCAGGAGTCGGTCTGCCAAAGTGGAAGGCATTAAACCAGTAGCTGATTAGAATCAGGACCCAGTTACTTAAAAGGGAGATCTGACTGAGCAGGTGACCACAATGGCTTTTTGATTTTTTATGTTATATTTGTATTTTTTTTCAAGGAGCAGAGTAGCTATCGGTTTAAATGCACATGAAATACAAACCTCAAATGTTAAAATGACATTTAAAAATAGCATAACGATCCAGACAATATTAAAAGAATGCAATTTGAGAAGGTGTCCTTCCTCACACAGTAATGGGATTGCCACTGCTGCTCAGCACATCACAAGAAAGTTTTATCTTAAAAGACCAAAATAATATCATTAACAGAAAATTAAACTTAAAGTCACCATGAACTATGGACTTATAAGACCCTCAAGAAATGAAAACCAATTGTCTGTAGGAAAACCAGGAGGTCAAGTAGTCATTGACCAACCAAAAGCTGCACCGATTGCTGAAACGTACAGTACTTTCAAATCCAATTAACTGTTTCAAGCAGACAGTCCTCATTTTCTCTTTCATCAGGAAGGGAAATTCGCAATCATATATTCCAATGAAAGTTAAGTTGTTTTGATCTGATAATTGTCAGATGTATTTATCTTAATTTGTAAGTTTCTAATGCTAAAGCTCCAAGCTGTTCAGATATAACAGAAGTACTGGGAAATGAGGTACAAAATGCTGGAATTCAAATTAACCAATAAATATATTTTAATATATATCAGCAGGACTCTAGAGGATTCCATTAATGTTGAAAAATAGAAAGGATTTAGGTTAATTTGGTAAGAAGGCAGGTCAGAACGTTTACAACAGTGGCATAGAATTGTATAGAGATGCAAAATTTTTCAAGAGAGCAGAATTTTTTCAAAAACGCTGACTCTAGCTGTCACAGCCCTGCCTTGGTTAAATCCAGTGGAGAGATATGAGGACTTTCTAATTTGCTTTCCCTCTATTTTAATAATAGCTGTGCATAAGTAATTTATGAAAGGCCAACCAGGCAGTGGGCAACAGAAAATTAAACTCATTTTATCTGAAAGCAGGTGGATTTCTATATATCATTAGCATGCATAGAATTCTCACAATGTTATTTCTCATACTGATGGAATGTAACCAAATAATATATGAGTTTTTTGCTTATGCACGAGTGAAATTTTTAGATAAAAGTGCCAGCCCCAATGGCAATTTTCTGCAAAACGAAAACTAATTCTGCGAAGCTTCTTATTACTGGGAAGACTCATTTGGCTTGCATTAGAGACTGACATAAGTGACTTTAGGATTTTACTAACAGATTAGATGAGATGTGCTATATGCAGTAATATCATTAGAGAATGTAGCAGCAGAAGCAGAAGAGTTTGTGGCACTTAAGGACACTGGCACAAGTAAATTGTTTTCATTTATGACAAGCTTTTAAATGATTTTTTTTACTCCTGATGAGAATGTGTTTTAGTTTTAGGTTTCCATCACCCTTCCCCAAGATTGAAAAAAAAGCTGCTGCCTAAATTATTCCTCATGTTATTGCACCCACTGATATTAAATCTATTGTATGTGTCTGCCTTATCACCTGTATGGCCTCGAGAGGGGCTAGATCTTTATGAAGAAAACAACACTAAAACCAAATTAATGTACTGTTGATGATATTCTAATCTAAACAAGGAGAGAGGAACAAACCACGTATTTCTCTATATGCTGTATTTTCACTATTCATTAACAGAACTATATTTGGGGTCTATGCACACACTGTTCAAAGTATTTTAAAGCAGCAACAAATATGCTACAATCATTTAAATGAATCAAACGGAGCTTTTCTTTTCTTACCTCATATTATGTTATAAGAGCTTTTTCTTTTAATTATGGTACACAAAGGTAGATCCTGCATAAGGCCATATCATATTATATCATGTTTTTCAGTGAGGACGAGGGAACAGCCAGGTAGTTTGTCTCAAAGTGAAACTTGCCATTTTAGTTTCTTTTTTAATTCAAGAAGAAGTAGTAACAGCTACCAGGAGTTAGCAGTAACTACTCCTGTAATTGATTGTGTTGTGGTTTGTACTGATTCTTTGTAGTTGGCAATATATTTTGTTCACATTTGAATTTCAAAAAAGAGGGAAGGTGCGACTGTGCTGTTGGAGCCAATAAGACTGATCCAAGTCATACGACAGCGATAGTGGTGTAGCCCTTTGTCACCCCGGCCCATGTGAGGGGACCGTGTCCAGCTGTTCTTCAGCTGCTTATTCAGTTTTTTATATCAGCACTCATGTATGTCACACTTACATGACTTTTTTCTATTGCATTACTTTTTTCTTGGTTTACTCTGATAGCAAAGTTTACATTGTCCCCCATACTCAGTACTTTCACAAGCTATCTTGACTACTAAAGGCCGTAAGAAATAGAAAAATAAAATCCTCAGGTAAACTGCATGGGTATAAATGTAGAATGACTATGTTTACTTCAGCGAAGCTAATCCGAGTATATAATGCTGCATTTAAAAAGCTGAGTTTAGCCCAATGTAACCAATATTGAAAACAGACTTGATATTAAAGAGAACTGTAAGTTCTCTTCTCAGGTGAAAGTGCTGGTCTTGGCCATACTGAAGCAAATGCAAAATCGTTCTGCTGAAGCCAATAGATTTTTTTCAGCCTTTGCTCAGCACAAACAGGGACAGAGTTAGGCTCTGTTGTGACATGGGCTCAACTAGTGCATTAAATGATGGTGATTAGAATTCAAATGGTGACATTCAAGCAGATGATTGCAAAGCTCTTCACACTCTCTGGTTCATAAAGTCTTTCTCTGTTACAGTCAGTGGCCGCTGTTAGCAAATGTGTAAAAGAGAGAGAAGAAATAATGGAAGAAATAGAAAAAACCTGAAACTTACGTACCAAGTGGACAGACATTTTGCCACCATCTGCTGAGATCTGGCTCCTGCAAGCATGGGAGAGCTGAAATAGAAGGACAGGGACATGTGCTCATTCCAGCCCTCCTCTGTTCTGTGTGATCTTGTGCCTACCTCTCTATCAAATGGTCTGGTCAGTGCTAATTTTTATATGATGCTAACACCTAGCAGAGAAACTTAGGACAAGGCTATCTGCAGCATCTTAGACGACTGTATGTTGCAGTCACAGCTCTGTCACATAATTCTGACCATAAATGTCTGAAATTCCATCCTAAAGCAGGGTAGGTTCTCTGCCCCCCACATTCCCTATTGGAAAGCTGATCCAAGACCTCTTTCCATGAAAAATTTTAACGACAAACCAAATGTAACAGCAAGTTTGTTCCTGTGCTGTCTTCTGCAGCTTAATTAGCTGATCTTCTCCTTCTGTTATTGTTGTTTTAAATTCAGTATTAATTATGGAAGACTTGCACAGTAGACCTGGAGCTCTGTCCTGCTATTCCGTAGTCTGCCCAGATACTTCCCAAGTCTTCTGGCCTTATCCAATTGTACATTCAAACAAGTAACTCTCAGAAAAGCCAGTCCAGCTCCTTCAGTACTAGGAAGTGCTTTTTCCTGTGCAATATTCCCATTTACCTTTGATGCTTTGTGGATATGTGTACCAAGTGCTTTAGCACCTGTGGCCTTCATCATAAGGCTTCTGTGGGGTAGTAAAAAGTATTTAAGTCGATTATAACAGCAATTAGGGCATAGACAAAAAAAAGGAAGTGAGAACAAAGAAAATAGATAATATGGTGGAAGAACATTAGAATAATTTTTCATTGCAAATGGACTAAAAGAAGGTGTAAATTTTTCTCAATTTGCATCTTTTTTTTGGTCATATTTTATTTTCTACTTAGAACGTTAAAGTCAAAACAGGCACATGGATATGTCTTTATTTTTCCCCCATTTTCATTTAAATATACAACATTTGAGGGCATCTGCTTTTCATTTGCAGCCAGCAATCAAAAAGTATTTTCACTGTATTATTAAAAACTGAAAAATAAATACTATATTTTTAATCTTAAGCGTTTTAAAAATGGAAGGAGATACTTTCCAGTAAGTGTCAGTAAGTCTAGTTCTAAGTTGCTTGTGTTGACATACTGCTGAAGGCTAAAAACAGCTTATACAGATTTTATTTGTTTATAGGGCAAATTATAAAATGTTCCACCAAAATAAGTAATGACAATTTTTGTCTACATAAATGTGCATGTAAATGTAATGATGTTTGTTGTCATTTCAACATGACTACCATTATTGAAATAGAAGAGCCAGTACTAATTCTTGCTGTCATATTTCTTAAAAAGTGAAAATAAGGCATTTAAAGAAGTGTCAAGGTTTTCAGTGTTGATCATTCATCTCCTGCATGCTCTTAGAATAACACCCTCAGCAAAACAGACAGACAAAAGCGAACTAGAGTTCTGCTTTCTAATCTCTTTAAGAAACATACATTTGAAGATATTTTCCAACTTCAGAGTGCTCTGAAACTCAGGCAGACCTTAATGAATAAGATGTGACGTTTTGTCGTTGTCTTAAAGGTCGTATAACCTGGGCACAGGGTAAAAACCCACAAAAATCTTTCTTTGTTCTCATCAACCAAAGGAAACCCTTATCTTTTAAAATTTAATATTTGGAGGTTAGAAACTGTGCCGTGATGAGCTCTCAATTGCTGCCTGCATTTACCCACACTTCCTTTCATGCTCTACAGAAATTTAGTGCTGGTTGCTTAAGAAAAAAAGCGAGTGTGTGGCAATAGATACTATTTAAAACTTTTCAGAAGTTTAATTTCTGATTTTTTTCATGATTCCTACAGCTGTCACCAGACATTCAACTGGGGCTGGTAAGACCTCGCGCTGGCCATGACATAGAGATGCCATCCACTTTTTGGGAATGTCTTACTGTGGGTTTCCTCTGCTTTGGCAGATGGCTACAGCATGATCAAGAATGAAACCAGAAAGTATAATTCATAGATAATAATGACTAATTTAAGTAGGTTTTATGGATAAATAGATTTAAGACTTGAGAAATCCTGAGTTCCAATCCTGCCTCTCCCACCAAAGTGGCACGTGACCCCAGGTGGGAAGTGTCGCAGAGGGGAGTGGTGTCGTCTGGTTTTTGAAGGAATGTCAAATATTTGTGCCTGACTAGCCATGCCTTTAAAAGGCCTGAGTATTCACACGCCTTGAAAATAATTTCAACTTCAAACTGCAGACATGCAAAGTCTTGAAACCAGATGTCTCACAGGTTCCAGAAAGCAAAAGCTGGTTTTGAAACATTTTAATTTCTCCATGCCTCAGTTTCCCCCAGGTGCTGGCAGGATGAGATAGTACCTATGATGTGAGGGTGAGAGGGGTACTAATTTATTAATATCTGTGAGGTACTTTGAAAATGTGACTGATACTAATTACTGTGTGCTTTTCCATTGTGAGGGCTCTCAAAGAGTTGGGTGATGGGACAGGCAGAAGTCACGCTGACTATGACCCAATTGCAATGAATGTATTCTGCAAGGCAGGGGCTGCCTCCTTCTTCCCATGACTTTCTGGAGCAGGGGAGAGAGGTCAGGAACACTCATGGAGTAGAAAGGTGGAAAATGCAAGTCTGAAGCTGTAGGTTCACCTGAATCCAGGAGCTCTGTGTGGGATTCTGCCTAGCTTAATCCCACAGACGTTCTCTAATTAGAAAACATATCTCTAAGAGAGAGGCAAACACAAAGCCAGCAAGCTATGTGGCATTACGAGACTATTTGGGGGAAATAACTCTAATATAGGTCCTATACATAGCTCTGATCATAAAACTCAGGAAAATATTAGAAAACTTTTTTTCTTCCTTTTTAAATTGATTGAATCCCCTGATACTGCTTTAATTATTCATGCTTATGGTGCGGTATTTTGTTCAGTGGTTTCTGAGAAGCCAGCACCACAGTATGCTCACCGATTGTTACTGTCATCATAAACTTTCCCACCATCTTTCGTCTTATGTAAATTTAATTCCAAACACATCGCTTCATGCTTTATTATCTCACAACAGCAATTGCATTTGGCCCTTTGATTCATCTGTGGAGAATGCATTATGAAGCAAAGCATAAATATCATAAAATGGTTAGTTCATGGGGCTTCTAATTTCAGGAACATCACAAAATGCTAATTCGTAGTCTTCATACTAGCACAAAAAATATATTTCAGTCAATGTCGTGAGGGTAAATCCCTGCTCTCGTCCTTCACTTGGAAAATGCTGCAGCTTAAAGAAACTCAAAAGCTCTAAAAAAACTTACAGCAAACCAACTTGCTGGACTCTTCATCTACACTTCAGTGCATTCTGAGTAAAAAAATATGTAAAGAGCCTTCAAAATAGTCTAGGATGGGAACTAAAGTAATGAGAGAACAGGTTGCATTTTATTCTCTTTTACCTGCCATATATTGTGGGGTGCGGTTGTTTTCCCGTTGGTGTAGTTCATCTTGGGCAGTGGCGCAGCTGTACCTTCAAGGTAATTTGCTAATTGTAATGGTGCTGAAGCACAGAAAAATCAACATGGTTTAACCGCGTCTGTCTCTAGAAAGAGAAAAGCCATTTGGGCAGAACCCGCAGGCGCCTGCGTGCATTGTGGGGAGCATTCGGCGTGGGTGGGAAGTCTGGTCTGCAGAGAAGAGAGCAGATCGAGCAAAAAACTATGAAATACACTGCTTCCCAAGCCACTCCTGCTAGGGATGCAGGAGGCACGCAGTGCTTTTCTGCTTTATGGTACGTACGTGTGAAAACTTCATCCACAGATGTTGCTCTATTGATTTGTCCCTATTTTCAAGTATAATTCATCTTGAATATTCATGGACTAGGCAGATACATAGATTTATTTTGGCTTATATTTAACACTGTAAGTAGCAGAAAAAGTTTAGACAAAATTTTACAGCTGTTAGAGGCAAGTGTGGGGTGTGCCTGTGTGCAAGAAGAGGGTTGAGGCAGACTGAGAAGCTTCACAGCTGGGCTTCACAGCACATCTATAGGTCTTGATGCCTTGTTAGAATTTACGAAACGATCTTTGCAGAAGATAATTTCCTTTTCGTCAGTTATCAGCCCAAGACACTGAATACTACTTTTCAATCTTCTGACATATATTTGCCTTTAAGTCCCCTTTTTCCATATTTTAACAAATATGTTGTTTAACGTTTGCATCTTTCCAGTAGCAACATGAGGTCATTTCTGAGATGATAAAAAGCCCAGAGCATATTGAGCAGCTCAGCGTGAGCTATTGAACGTGCCTGAGTCACTGAGCCATGGGGCTGCCGCCCCCTGCAAGGGCAGGCCCAACGTGACACTCTCCTTGTGTCCCCTTTGGTCCAGTCACCGGCCTGGTGAGCTGTGTGTGAGCCTGCGGGGAGGGTGCTGCTTCTCTGAGTGTACATCATGGAGGTTGCACTTTGGGTCTGTTTGCCATTTGTCTCTGTAGACGATAGGTAATCTGGGGCCTAAAGACCGTGCAGGCACAGCAAAAGAGTAGTTAGCTTCTGCTTTTCCTTCCAATTAATTATAAAACTTTTCTTAAGTCAGGATTAAATCATCTCATTACACAATAAAATTTGTCTCACCTTCCATGTCTGGTGACTAGCACGGCAAGTTGAGCCCGCTGCTCTTTGTATGGATGTGGTCCTTTCAGAAAAAAAAATGCAGGTTCACCACTTAATTCATATTTCTGGCAGTCTAAACCTGAAGTAATCTCTTCACCATAATTTTCAACAATAAAACCAGTATTTTTTTGTAACTCATGCTCAGAATTACTTGATAAGTCATGAAGTTAGATGATCGTCTGGTGCAAATTCAACCTAGTTTTGCTAGGATGCACAGAGATATATTGATTTCTGGTGGGGTCTAGTTCGTTGCCTCTCAAGACTGTGTGTGCAGCAGGACTAGTGCATTCATCAGTAGTCATTCTCATAAAGCACATCTACTGCCGTCCTGCAGCCAGTGGTAATTGTACGTGTATGTAGGAAAACAGAACTGCTCCATTCTTCTTTTATTTTTTTAAGTTGGGAGCATAGCAATTGGAATAGGGAAGAAATGGGATCCCCCACCTAGTGCAGGCAGAGCTGGTTTTAATTTTTGGATCATGCTTCTTTAGGATCAGGCCATTTCTTTCTTTAATGTGGCAACCTCGATTTTTGTACTGGCTATCAAAACTGTTGAGTTAGTGATTTTTTTTCTCTGCAAATCATCATCATTATTGACTCTTAGATGAAAAATCTAGATATGTTACTTTTATGAAGACTGGAAGGAAAATTGAGTCTGTATCTCCAACACCAGCAGAGAGTTTGTAAATTGTATTAGGATGGAGTTTCTGAAATCCGGTCAGTGCTGTAGATTATTTTATATATGAATGGAAAGGAGTACAGTGTATTTATTACAAGGTGCGCTTAAATTTTCAAACCTGTAGGTGAACTTTACCTTCTTAATATTAATAACATTGCGTTGGTAGGAAAACAAACTTGCTCACCTTGTGTTTTTATATTTTCTTTAATTTTGGATATTACAAACAACATAGGCATGGAAAGCCGTAATAGCCCATGATTTCTAATATTGGGTAAAGCACAAATATAAAATATACTTGAAGCTCAGCTCTAAGTAGATTATAAACATTTAATATAGAATGTTATCATAATATTCAGAGCACCAAATTGCAGACTTCTGTCACCCACTTTCAGGCATGCTTCTGAAGATCATAGTTAATTCTGCTGATTTATGGTAATGCTGTAGCACTATCATATGCAGCATCAGAAACCACTAACAAGCTTAGTATAAGCTTGGACTGAAATGGTTTGAGGTTTAAATTTCTGTAACGATTATAAACTAGAGGGAGTGAAATCCCACTTCAGCAAAAAAATAAAAGTGTCTTGTTACAATTCAATATTGCATCCTCTCTCTTTCCCCCTCTCATTCCAAACCCCCCCCCCCCCTTACTTTCTCTTCTCTCTTTAGCTTCTCTGAGGAGCCATATTTGAGAAAAGTAATTTTAAATTGTGACTGGCATTTTTAAATTTAAAAATAATCCTTTTTGTATGGTAATGCATTTTATAATTAGGAGACACAATGTTAGCATTTATTGGAAGTAGAAAAAAAAAGCTAGGCTGAAAAGTATTAAAATCAACTAGATTTTTTTTGCCTGTTTCATTTGAAATGATAGCTATTTATAAAACAAATCTGATGACTTTGCCAACCCTTTCCATAAACATTTTAATAACATATGTCATCTTTGACTGTCTCAGGGTTACTACGGACTGCAATTACCATAAAATCTGTTTCAAAACTCACTCTGAACTTAGGGTTAGTATGAAGTTAATGAAGGTGGGCAAAGAGAGAACACTGGGAACCAGAAGTTTAAGGGATGTAAATTTCAGTGGTGTTGCTTCAGAATTAAATGAAAGGCCGTACAGTAAGTTACAGTTATTGAGAATCTGCCTTGTGTGGTTCTCCTCTCTCTCCCGTGCCTTTGTGAGGGCTGTGCTCAGTAGCCATTTTCGGCAAATGGCCACCACTGCACTACAAATAAAGAAAGAACTTTAGGAACCTTGTCATTGGGTTAGGCAAAATTGTAGATTCCCTACTCCCAGCAGCCAAAATTGCTTTTTCTTCCTCTAGCTTTAAGAAAATGTAAAAATTGCCCAAGATTTTGAAAGGATTTGAAATGTTTACCTTCTGGACATCAAATTCGATAGCAACAATCAAATCATGATATGTGAGTATAAAATCTTAAAGAAAGCTGTTTCTAAAAGTTCCCTCAGTTTGTGCAGGTAAAAAAATTATAAACCATCCCTACCTTCCCCTCCCTCCCCCATACCCCAGTGCTGATATTCATCAAAATTAAGGACAAGCAAAACCATGCACTGGAGAACAGCTACATTTTTCCTTTTTTTTTGCAAAACTTGTACTGAACTGATTGTTCAACCTCAGGGCAAGCTGTTTGATCTTGTAGAGCTCTGTTACTTGTTTCCTATCTTTTAGAAAACAAATAATGATGAAGTATCAATGAGAACTTTATTATATTGGGCCAAATTCAGGCATACCTGTTGACTGCAATGGGGCTATGAAGTTTTGTAAGGCAAGAAAAAATCACTATCAATTTCTTGTAATGTATTGACGCTGAGCCATGTTTTGTTTACAGTAAGCCTGATTGTACCTCCATATTGCCTTTTTCATCCCAAACGCTTAAAAATAGGAATCGTGACTTAAACAAACCTCTTGATCATTTTCACTGGCACTGTTTCCCAAGGACGTTCTGTAGAATTTGTCATCTGAATCCCGCTGCGTCAGGAGGTGGTACAGTAGGTGGTTGTATGGCGATGAGTTTTACCTTCATCATGGGGAAATTGTCACTAAACCTGTCAGATGATCAGTGTCCACACAGATCATGGGTTTGCGTACTTCAGTGCATCTCCCATTTAAAGGAGCACATGGAATCCACTGCCTCTCTGTTGAAAAACTGAGAAAGGCGATCAGCCCTTCTGGGATCTGAACCCACGTCTCCAAGTTGTTCAGCTGGTTTGCATCTGCTGCCAAGGCTACCGATGTGGCCAATGGTCAAAGCTTTTCATTCTAAAAATGGATCTAACTGGTTCTGTTTCTTTTCCTCCATCAGCCTAGCAGCGATGTGGAAAGAAAGCCACCAGGTTCTGTGAGGTTTGGGAGGGCTCATCATCCGGTGTTGAAATACCGACTCCACATGCTACAGCTTTCTTTTCAGGATGTCACTCTCCCGCCTCCACACTCACCACCAAACAAACATAGAAATCTACTACTGTTCTCCCCATGCACTCCATTTTCTTCCAATCTGAGAGCCATTTGTGTGTATAATTGAAAATTAGCAGTGCAGCTGTTTGAAGAGAGTAATTTATCACAGCACATTGTTCGCTCCTGACACTTTAGACCTGGCTCTAACAAGGCAGTGGTTGCTGGGGGTTGAGCTGCAGAAAGTGATTCGGCTGTAATGCCGCGTTTCCCCTGCTTTGTTGCTAATTGTAGCCTCTTTTTCTCCATTGAATTGGGAGTTGAGTAAAAGAGCTTGTTTGCTCTGTGCGATGAGGCTGCCAGGGCCGCTTGGGCTATTATCACAAGATACTCTTGATCTTTTGAAAAGCAGGAAATAGAATTTTTCTCCAACAGGGAAAGTAATTTGCGATGCGTCCATTAGTTCTTCATTAAAGCAAGATTAAATTGCACGGCAAATCACATCTGTGTTTGGATGATTAAAGGGTGGCATTTTAGAGGCCAAAACTAATTACTAGCCAAAATGAATGGGAGTGAAAAAACAGTCATGTTTTTACATTAGATAGTGTGGCTTGTAATTAGATTCAAGCTAATTCCACTATTTCTTCTCATTTAATGAGATGAGCCTGTCCTCATCTTTTTCTAGGCCATGCTAACAGCCCCAAATGTATAATTTTGATAATACTGAGAGTTTACTTTATTGAAATTTCTTAGCTACCTGCCACAAGTGACTGTTCTGTCTAGTGGTGCTTCATTATACATCGACACAAGCTACCATGCATGGCCCAAGCGAGCATCTCAAGCAATCTCTGTACCTTTATATGTATGTATACATACATAACTACAAATTTCTGTGTCTGTATATACGCACACATATATAAATATAATGCCCATGATATGTGTATACAGTTTTGCTAAATGAATACAGGAATTTTTGAGACTATTGAAGGAATGGAAGGTAAGCCTTTACATATCTGGAAAGTCCGAATCTCCATGGAAAATTCCTTTAATTATGGAGATTTGTGGAGGTAGGTGTTCTTCAGGCAGGAGAAGAAGGAGGTAAATAGGCAGATCAAGTGGTAAATGAAATAACAAGGTTATTTCCTAGATTTATAAAAGGAGGTTCTGCCAGTTGTTATTAAAGCAATAACTCTCAATAGACACTTGAAACTGATAGCTGATTCCAAATGACCTAGTAATTCATTAACTTTAGGATATACTGTATTCCTAAGATGAAAAAATCTTGTTTCTTATAAAGAGATGCTGCCAGTGGAATGCGGTGCTATTTCTCCTCTTCTTGGGTATCTGTATTGAGAAGGAAGGAGATGGAAAGGGCCACAAATTGGATGACTGTGAGGCCCAGAGAACAGTTGTTGTCCCTTGATTCTAGTCCCTGGAGGTCCGCTGGAGAACAATAGTATGGAGGGATGTTACCTCTTTGTGAAATGTCATTGGAGTTACTCCCCGAGATAGACGTGGACATGGCCAAGTGTCTGTTCCCAGACCTCCAAGAGGGAAGTGCAGAGTGGTAGCTGGAGTGGGGCAGAGAGGAAGGAGAAGGGCAGAGACTACTCCATAGAATGCCTCTGATCCTCCAGTTTCCAGAGCCATCACTGGAATTTTGGAGTAGGCCTGTAGCTAATTCCTGAAGACTGGAGCACTTCTCACTTCTGTGCTCCCAGCTCTATACCCAGTACAGCGTTCAGGAAAAAGCTTTGAGGAGATCAGGCTCTGAGGGGTATGTATAGAACAAACACACAAAAGAGCGTGACACAAAACTTGCCATCAGGAAAGCAGGCACCTTGAAGAATTTATAATTTATAATTTAAAGGTCCATTCTGCAAAAGTTTACCATTACTGGCTGCTCATTTCTTTTCATGAGCATCATCATATTGGCATTTTAATACCTTTAACCTAAGTGCATAATCAGGCAATTGCATGGACTTTAGTACCTTCTTTTGTGCATACATTTGATGAATAAGTGGACTGTATATTTCCTTTCTGTTCTATTTCCCCAAGTGTTTTTTTTAGAGATCACCAACACCATTCTAAGGGGAATTTGCCTTTGTCTATATTTTTCCTATCCTTACTATTCTCTAACCATTTGCTCTTGGCCACTGCCAGGAGAGAGAAGTGCAGAAGAAACCTTTGGTTCAGTCCAGGATGGCAATTCTGTTCTCAGCACGTTCTGCTGCACTGGTCACTGCAGGTTGCTCCATGTATAGCATCATGGAGGACTTGAGAAAATGCTACAAACAAATTTATAATGCGTATGTGGAGCTGTACTTTTATAAAACAAATACTCATTTGAGCAATATCAAACAGTTTCCACTCCCTGCAAAATTCCTCAGTAATTTATTAGGGCATTTTTTGATAACTTTTCTTTCGATGCCTTACTGTCTTCTGTGAAACTTAGGACAGTCAACATTGTGGTCCATTTGTGTCTTGCTTTTTTTTTGCTAGTTCATTGGTTTATATTCACTATAGAGATTTCCATTGAAGAGGATATTTGTAAATAAGAGACATGAAACTGCCTCCAGGCAGAATACCATAGGGGCAATTAAGCTCACTTCTGATTTTTAGAGATTCAAGATTTCTTCTAAAGAAAGCAATGTATTACCTGATTGCCAGATTCATGTAAGTTTACTCTTGACATTATGCAAATCAAATTGTGAAAATACTGCAGAAGTTCTAGTGAAGGAAAAGGTAAGCTTCTTGACTGCACAACTGAAAACACAGTTACAAAGCAGAGAAATCCCCCTTGATCATAGGGTCCTTTCCTGCTTCTCACTCAGGAGCTTTCAAACACCTCAGCCACAAGGGCTGGCATCTTTGTACTTTGCCCCACAAAAGTACTTTTAAGTACTTTTTAAATTTTTTCTTCCTTCTTTTTTTTTTCGATCTGATAAGAATTTTATCTTAGTGACTCAAGTCTCTACTATGTATTATTTGTGTTATCTCTGGAGATCAGTTTCTGACTAATGGACATGAAACTTGCAGCTTGGTTTTAATGATTATTTAATGTCAATGTAATAATCAGGAGTTGCAAATGGGACAATTTTAAACAATATTTCAAAGTTATGGTACAATTTTATTACACGTATAACATAATGTTCACTCTACATTACATCTTATCAAACTCATAGTCATCTTTCTTCTCCAATCCACATATTATATTAAGAAAACAGCTGAAAAGCTTGGTATTTTGAATGTTTTGCCTAAAGTACTTTTCCCTACCCTTTATCAGTTTTCGGGACTTATGCCATTGCACCTGTGTTTGAATTCTCTTAATTATAGGGAACCTTGCTTGCTAAAACAATAAGAGAAATGTGTCCATTTATCATTGCTTGTAGCTAGAAAAACTATGACTGACATTCCTGCAGGTATTCTGGCAAGCTAAAAGGCTTCTTACAGCTATCGGGAGTGGCTAAGAATTCATCTGAAGACAGAAGGGTCCTATTTTGTTCTAAAGACAGTTTATATTTTCTAAATTGCAGATTGCAATTTTCAAAAGTTTTTTGAGCCCTCTGCTGACCTCGCAAGCTTCCTGCAATAATGGCACCGAAGTCGGGAATAACAAGCCTTAAATTCTGCTTCAAATCCACTTAGATATCCCTTATTTTTGGCTTCCTAATGTATTTCTTTAGAACAGTATATGCAACCCTGGGCCGTGTAGTTTTCTAAACAATATACTCAAAAATGAAAGATTTGCATGTTCTGGAGAAGTTAGTTTTGGCTGCAGCAGTGGTTCCCAGAGTGTTTTCTACCAAATATCACCCTCAGTAGCAATTGGTGTACGTTTTGTTTGATATTTCCAGACTCCCTGAGACTGATCTATCAAAAGGGAAGCCTTCCAGATGAATAACCAGCATTCCCACTTTTTTTTTTCATCTTTCTGGATGAGTAGTAAGCAATAACTTTGTGGCTCAGTCATCCAACTCTATGCATGCAAGTAAGTCATCCAAATAACTTCACTACAGTGAGCTTGAAAGCCCCAGATAGGATAAAATACAGGTCGTAATTTTTTTATCTATAAAAAATTACAATTAGTTCTGAGACCTAAAGAAGTAGTAAAAGACCAGATTATCTTCCTTCTCCGTATATATAAAGGTCAATCATTCAAATTCTCTAGTTGTTTCTGGTTGTTTTCCAGAGAATGAAGCATAACTTTTAAGATGTAAATACCATTATGTATTACTGTATATATATGCATACTTTTATTTTTTCTTTATTATAATTAAAGAAGTCATTACATTTGAGGACCTTGTAGGCTAAGTGAGATACAACAGGACTTGACAAAGAAAGAGATGACATCTAGCAGACAGAGAACAGGAAGAGAAATAAATGCCAGACTACTAGATGACTAGATTTTTCAAAGGATTAACAGTTCACACACAGAGTTGCCGCGCTTCCCATGGGAGTTAGGTAACCAACGGATGAGTTGGTAACAGGGACCTCTTAATCTTCTTGAACTGTATCATAAGTATTTGTATGATTGTGTCTGTAGGACGGATAGAAAGTTTGGTCATAGCAAGAGAATGGGAGAATGGGAGAAAAGTGAGTTGTAAAGAGAAATTTTTAAGAAAATAGGACAGTTTTCTGGCCTGCAGGAGCAGGAAAGGCTTTCTGGGCACAGATACCATGAGAGGCAGTAAGAAGGTAGAGTAGCTTATGAGGACAGCAGCTGTAGCAAGATTTAGCTGGAAGCAAGGAGGGGGAGCCAGCATCAACTGACTACCAGCTTTCATTGGTATCATAAGTGAAATCTCAGGAATAAAATTTTATTTGAGACAGAATAATTGATCTAAGTCATGATCTTGGCATTTGGGGGAGACGCTACAATTTAAAAAGTTGATCGGCTCTTCCAGTAACCAATTCTGTACTGTGACAAGTAATATTCAGGTCACACTTCTCCTTTGAAGTTTTAATGGCCACTACAATTTTCTGTTAGTCACTCACTTATGTTTGAAGTAAGCGTGCAAAGCCTTGGCTGTCTCCATTTGTCTATAACTACTTTAGAAGCTTCTGAAGGCACCGAGCTCATAAAACTGCAGGCTTCAAAGAGCTTATTCAAAGATTCTATTCTGCTGCTGCCATTTATCAAAGGGGCACTTTTAAAATATATATCTCTTTATAATAAAATGTTTTTTAAAATATAAACCTGACAGTGAGGATGATTGAAACAAAATCTCCATTGGCTTCAATGGCAGAACTGAGCTCCATAGTTTTAAAGGTAACATTTATATTTCTACAAATAATGTTATATTTAAGTAAGTTGCTAATATATGGAATCAGAATTAATTTTTTCCTCTTATTTTTTTTCCCCTGTCATAATTTTTTGGAACTTCAGTGTGAGTTTAACCTTGAAGTTTAAATAAAATTTTAAATTTAACCCCATAATACTGAAAATTATTGTCTCTCCTAAAGAAAATGGAAACTCACTGTTTTTAAGTAGAATTCTATTGGGGAGATGTAAACCTGAAGAGTCAGTGGAATGCTGAAGTTAGATTGTGATTTATTAAAAAATAGGACAAGAATTCTGTCATTTATGAGTCCCATGACAGATCTTTCGGAGATCTACTACATGACGTTGAATGCCATGTCGCATGGCATTTTATTTTATATCCCCTTTAAACAAGAATATTACTACTTAACTACATCACATTCGTAGTGACCTGCTCACTTATCCAACACAGTTCCCAAAAAGCCAGTTGAGTTTACTGTTTGTTAGATCAGCCCTTTAACCTATCATCTGTAAATAATCGTGGCCTGGGGGGGAAAAGTGGTAGTGGATGTCTATGAAATGGGTATGATGCCAACCAGAAATGAGTTTAGAGATGCATCTTTATGGTCATAAAGTGCTCCTACTTCGTCCTTATCCTGACAGCTTGGTCGCCTGTTTTGTCTGCTCCAACAGTGGCTACCATAACATCACAATCTGTTGCCATGGAAATAGCTGTGATTTTGCAAATTCAGCTTTATGTCTTCACGATGAAATCAGAAAAAAAAAGAAATGGATAATAGGGAAAAAGCCCTTGTTTAAGGAGAAAAACAATTTGATTCTAAATTCAGACCTAGAACCTTTGACTTCAGTGGGTTAACCCCCCATAGCAGCACCTTTTGAAGTTACTACTTTTCCATTGTTACTCCCTGGCTGCTTTGGGAAGGGATAACTGCATCAAGTCTGCTCGAACACTGCCTAGCAGAGTGCCCTGATTCCGGTCTCTGGACTTATTATAGTACAACCCAATAATGATAAAATTATCATAATGATATCGTAAACATAGTGTGGCAAATATCCATCCAAACACAGGACTTCAGTGAATTTTCTGCGTTTCCACTGCTGAAATTTATGTACCACCTCAAGCATGTAAGAGCCTGCATTTTGGGCATATTCTGTTGATGCCCACTTGGGCTACATTTCGAAATTGGCTTGCATAACCATCCCAGAAGAATTATTTTACTTTTGCTCTTCTGGAGTAATTCCCCCATGTAAGTAGTTTCTTTCCAATTACAAGTGACTTTATTCTGAAATAACTTCCCTAGTTTGGATAACAATATTTTTTCATGAAATAAAATTATTATTATTTTAGAATAAAATTCCCTACAACAGAAAATGTATTGGATTACCTAAATGATACATATCTGGTAGATCTATTGTTTAGACAAAACTTTAGAATCTGGACTATTTAAATAAGTGTGTCAAGCATTTTTTTTTATGAAGTAGCACTGCCTCTTTGGTTTAATAGAGGAAGAAATTTGAGAATTGCACTACATCAACCAATCATTGTTTTTCATCTGCTAGTTGGCTTTCCAGGCTGTTATTTTGAACTCCTGGCTATTCCTGGAATACATATCACTGCTTGGAAAAGCATGACTCTCTTAGTGGCCGGCTCCAGAAGTAATGCAGTTGCCAATGAATAAAAATTAGCATTGATGCTATTTGATAATTTCCATTCTGAAATATAAGAGTAAGTTATGAGCTTGCTGGGTGTGTTGTACAAAATTGTGTTTTCATCTTGGCAGAACCATTTAGGGAGACTGACATGTCTTGCACCTAATATTTTAGACTGGACTTGGGTTTAAATTAAAGAGTTTGCCTTTGCCTGGTGATGAAGTTGACTATTTTTTGCTGGATAGACAAAAGTAAATTCTATAAGCCTTATAGTCTTGCCTTTGAAATAATTTTGATAAACTACTGGAACTCTAGGGCTTTCTGACCCTAGATTATTATTTTTTTAACTCCTTTTTGAAACCTCAAGATAGCTGGAATTGGAAGGTGTCCCCTAGTTTACTGAGTCCAGCCCTGCCCAGCTGTAGGTAGCTATAGATAAGAGTTCACAGAATATCCACTGAACAAGTGGACAAACCTAGACACAAACTAAGACCCTATGTAGTAAAATTGAGACATTTAGTTCAAAATCCAAAGTTCTGAATACTGCAATAAACCAGGAAAGGCCTTCTTTTGGAGACTGGTACTTTATTCAAAGCTAATGTGGATACTGACACCCCCCCACACACATACTGCCTGCTGTCAAGCTTTGCTCTTCTCTGTGAGACAACCCCAAAATAAAAACCTAAGATGTGTAATTTTGATAAAATCTGGGGTACAAGCTATGACTAGTTACTTTGATGAAAAATCTCAGGTGGAATTAATCTATTTATTGTAGAATTCAATCTACAGAGGGCTTTGTTTTTAAAGTGGTATTTAATGATCAAAATTTTCTTAGATCTCCTCAGATGCTCCGTGTAGTCACTGTTGGGCGTTGGAGACGTATCCCCCAGCTGTGCACACTTTAAAGTTCTCCAGTTGCCTGAAGTTCTGCCTGAAGTTGAGCCTGTGCGTTCTGCTGCCCCACAGGCAGGACAAGGGAGCACGTGGGCTGGTTCCTTCTGCGCAGGCTGCTGCAGTTTAGGCATTTCTGGAGCCAGAGAAAGGATGCTCTTTAGTCCAGTGGTTACATTTCAACCCATTGCAGCCAACAATATCTTTTTCAACAATCAGTCATGGGATAAAGTACTGAAATAAACCCAGGGATGAGAGTTGGAACATTTTTTTTTTTGCTGTACAGTGGTTTTCAAAGGGAATATATTTTAAGACTCCTTTGATAAACACTTGACAAAAATACTTTTTAATAAAATGTTGGATAAGATCATTGATCATTGTGGTCCAGACCTAGCTAATGATTCTATATAATGTGAGGTTGATCAGACCAAATGTTTATGGTAGAAAGAATATAGAGTCCAAAGCAATTATTGCAGTAAATTAACAATATTTTGAGAGTTACTGAAAAAGACGTCTTTACAAATGATAGTGTTAGCAAACAGTTACAGACTTGAACTGCATTCACTAGAAATATATACCTCGGCACAACTACAGAAAACAGAGTTAGAAAAAGGTGAAAAAGAAGGCCAATTTGGTTTTCATAAATGTAGGACAACTGTAAAATATTTCAAAACTGCTCCATGAAAAGGGATGCAATAATGTGTCTAGCTAAGCTGGCACAATTGTATTAAACCTCAGCTTAAATTTCCCTGTGTCTATTTCAAACCCAAAGACAGGGATATGCACTGAAAAGCTTGTCTTTTTCCCATTTATAGCATTTGGTCTAATAAATTGGACTGCCTTTCTCTGCTTTGTATGACTTGCTTATACAATGCAAACATGCACCACTCAGGCAAAATTGTATAAGAGCAAACACATATATGAACAAACAGCTTGAGGACAAAGCTGTTGTCACACGGGAGCAGTTCTCTCTGAGGCTCTAAATACATTTTCAAAGCAGGATTTTGTACCTGATTAGTTCCTGGATGTAAATTTCAAAATAAATATTGGTATTCAGTGAAAGATAATTACTAGAGGCATTATGAACCTGACCACTTACTGTCAAAAGCAAAAGCTATGCTTGTTCAATAATGTACACAGAATGGGAACTCTTATGGCTGAACCATTTTGAATCGCATTACAAGGAGATGAAAATAGGGCTTGAAACAATGCAACAGGGATCCCATGTGAATTTGGATTGAGGAGCAGGCTGCAGAATCAAACCATCAGCTGTGTCTATTGCGTAGACCTTGTCCACTGATCAGGATTCAAATGCTTTTCTTAAATTTCTTACGCACTTTAAGTTCTTCATGTGCAAAAGGTAACACATTGTATAAATTCCATTGGGCTGAACTGTTAACACTGAAAGAAAGTTAAGTGGTTAAAATCATAGTTACTGAATAAATCTAGACATCTACTAAGGTAATAATAAACTCACTGTTGAAAAAACAAGATGAGGATCCAAAGACAGTGGCAGATACCATGAGTGTATTTTGAAATGTAGAAGTATTGTAATGGCAAAAAAAGCCATTAGTTTGGGTAGAGCCAACTTAGTAAAGGAGGTTCAGAAATGTTATGTCTATTTGTAGTAGATACCTCTTTCCAAATTTTCTCTTTAGCCATAACCTAGCCCAGAAATTATAAGCCATCACAATGCCATGACCTGAATCTTTAGGGTTCTAGAAGAAGAATAAGTAATTATCTCGGGACTGCTTATCTGAAGTAAAACTAATTAGTCCCCTATTTTGAGAGACAGACTGTACTACACAAGACAGCGACCAAAGGTTAGAAAAGGATTAACGATACTAACTACAGAGAAGTTGTATTCACTGGCAAATTCATCAGAGCACCAAAAGGGACAATGGCACACAACAAGGTGACCCCTTAAAAAAGACCATTACGTGCTGAGGTTCCTGAGCAACGACGAGTTGCATGTTCTGCCCAGGCTGATGCTCGAGGACAGTAACCACCAGGATATGCTACAAGGGGGGCTGGCCCAGGCAAAAAACCTTGGAAGTTAAAAAATGGAAAAGTTACACCAACAAATTATTGGTTATTTTTAAGTCAAAGCACAAAAAACCCTCAAGAAGCTTATATTGGATGAATCTTTCTACTAGATGATCACCCAGTGGTGCAATCTTCTGATCGATTCTCGTTTTAAATATTGAGTTAGAATAGAATATGCTGAATGACAAAGTCTTACCATAATTTGGCCAAGATGGGATTCCACGCCAATTCATAGATAATCGCTTACAAGTTACAGTTGCCTCGTTTTTGTAATTCGCTCTTATATCAGTGGAAGTATAATACACCCTGGCTTTTATGGTCACAAGTTGTAGAAGAGAAATCAGCATAAATACCAGACAAATGGATTATTTTTTAAAAAAATAACAAAGTATCAACAACATAATACCTTTTTCTTAAACTGAGAGTATCACTTATTCAAATTACTAGATCTGAGACTTAGAGGCCAAAGGAAAATAAAAATATTGCCAATATCTAACAAAACCAAGAGGTCCCAAAATGATTGTCACTGCAGACCAAATGAAACATGATAACAAATGACCTCTATTTCAAACTGAAAAAAAAAAGATAAATTTCAGACAGTGGTTGCTAACTGGGGAAGATAACAGATAGTCCATTCTCATAAAAGTCATGTATTATCATTCACCCCTGGGTCACTTTTACAGGAAGAATTGAAGCTCCTTAGACAAAACTCACGATAGTCTATGAGGATACAGACAGTATGAGCGAGGGGTTACAACAGCTACTGCAAGTAGTGATTATGTAGTTTACACATCTTTTTTTTTAATTGTTATTCAGATATAGCTGAGGTTAGGAGATAACAACCGCCTATTGCCAAGGCTTTTGTTATACCTTTAACACAAAGGCTATTTCGAAGCTTGCATGGAATTATTTTTCTTGTATAATCTCGCAAGGCAAGCACTGTTCATGGTGATGAATACTTCAGGAGACTGCTTTTTAGGCCTTGCCTTACATTAAGCAATTGTTATATTTGTCTGTCTATCATATGAAGGTCCTATCCACCACCTTCCCAATCTGTTACATTTTCGGGAATGCCCTGAACCACCTGTCTCCTTCATTGTGTCAGATACTATGGGTGCCCTCCCAGTGTCCGGACGTTGCCAGTGGTGAGTCCTTCCTTCTGGCCTCACGGGGGCTCTTCCCATCCCCAAACCATTCGCTCGTCATCCTTTATACATCCTGGGTTCTTGCGGCTCTTTCCTCCACACCTATCTTTCACAGCATTATTAATTCTCTTATTCCTAAAGTGAGAAGACAAGCAGAGACAAGATATTTTGTTGTTACACTGCATGCTGTTAATAGCTTTGATCTGTAGACAATTACAGATCATATTGAAGCTTCTGGTTCTGACAGCTCTATATCTGAGCTTAATATATTCCCTGATTAGCTTTCTTTCTCATTTGATTCTGCTTAAATCTGTAAATACCTATGCATTTCTACCTAGGACGTTCTTTGAGGAACTGTGGAACTGATTAGATGTATTATTCAAAAGTTTCCATGTTATAACCAAAAAGACAAATGACACCAACCTGAGAATAAAACCTTGCTTCATTTGGCTACCTGTGTCATCTGCAGCAGTTTGCCTGGGGTGAGCTGTTCCGAGGATATACAGAAGCATGTCTGACTTTCATGTTGCTATTAAGGTGAAGCCATTGTGACAAGAGCTGTGACTAGTTTTCATAAAGATAGTTTGAAAAGACAAAACCAGGACATCGGCTTTACTTCATAGGTAGGTGAAAGAAGGCAAGGGACACAGCTAGAGGAACTGGGAACCAAGAACAGCCAGCTAGAGAAAGTTCAGTGATCAAAGTCCAAGAAAAGGGGGGTTTTTTCCATGAAATTTGACATTAGAGATATTGAGGAGGCCTATGTATTAAATTCCTGAGTTTTGAGGCACTGTAATAGAGCTGTCAAACAAAGATATAGAAAGTGCTACTGTTTCCACTAGACATGACAAGCTGAGGATTCCCAACAAAGTAAGCTGTCCAGGCCACCTGAAGAGGGATAATGAAAGTGATTACATCAGCAAAGAGGAAGGAACAATCCAGGTAAAGAGTTGGTGGCTGTTTGATCTTGGAGGGTTGCTGTTACCTCCAGTGCAGTCATCCAAAGCTGTCTAAAAATTAAATAGGCTAAAAGAACAAGAATGCCTAGGATTTCTTCCAGGAATTTCTGTAGTTACCTACTAGGCATCAAAGGAGACTTCTTTTGAACCTTCAAATATACAAGGAGGTCAAATGCACTAGTGTCTGCGGATTTGGTAACCTATTATTCATTATTTTATAGAATCATATTTTCTTTTATTGATTGTTTTACAGTCCCCAAGGCATGTGTGTTGCTTTCTGTGCCACAAAAAAAAAAAAAAGCTTCTGTAAAATCTTGGGGTTTTTTACAGGAGTAACAGCAGCTGCCTGTCATTAATGATAATGGCAGCCTATTCTTTTCCCTATTAATTCTGATTAGGAGGTCTCATATGAATATTAAGTCCAATTTTTATGATTAATGATGTCCTGCAACCAGGAAAAAAATGTCAGGTTGGCCTAAGATATTTTCTTACTTAAAGATTACCTTTAAAAAGCTAAAATCACAACAAATTAATGATTTGGCTTAACTGCTTTGTTAATTTTTTAAAAAGAGGATCTTAGATCCAATACTTGGGTTATACTGACATTCGGGACAAAGAGACAAGCCAAAGCAATGCGAAAATTGTGGAAAGGTAAGGTATAACCCACAAATATCAATAGCCACAATTAAATAGCTGCAGTTAGAAAAATAATATACTTGGTTTGTAACTCTAGGTGGCAGCAGTGGAACAAAATAGAGAAAAAATGTATGATTATGATTATACTTGATCGCTGTTAATACAAAATACATTAATTAAATACTGCTGATGGTGTTTCTTGACACAATATTACTTTTACACTCTAGATGGCAGCAGAAGCACAAAATACAGAAAAATAAGATTCATTGTATGCCTGCAGTGTCCAAAATGCAGCCCCTTCAAGTTTTGGAGGTTAAAGTTGGAGAGGTCGAAATGCAGATTTCCTGTAGGCACTTGCCCACCACAAAAGAAGAAAAAAAAGCTAAGAATGACTGTTGAACATCATGTGCAATTAGAGGTAAATCACTTCTGCAGTGAGGCTACGTTTTAGCAGTCTTAGAACGCTCTGGGTTTTACTAATGGGGAACTGATGTGCAGAAAACATAAATGACAGCACCTCTCCAGCTGATCCTTAAAAATCTGTGCCTGTGCATACCTGTCATGGATCGTGCTTTTGTGTGTTGGGAGAATTACAGCTTTTGCTAGAGAAGGCAGTAACAGGAACCGTATCCCGTATTCAGTCTTTAAATTGTAACTTTTTACATGTATCAGGTCAGAAGGACTTCATATGAGTTAAGTCTGGTCAAAGGGCTTTGAGGGAAAAGAAGGCATTTGCTTTAGGTTATACAAAGTTTTGGTAAAACCCTTTTTGAACACTGTTTGACTAAAAAGCATCATAGGTGCCAGCTCAGCAGAAGGCTGATGTGGAGGTAGCAGCAGGAGGGACTGGAGGTGGAACCACATAACTTCAGCCTCTCTGCTTTCTCCTCTCCTGATGGAGACAAGGCCCCAGCTGGATGGAAAGCTCAAGCAGTCCAGGAAGACCTTCATGTTCAAATCATTACCTGCCCAGTGAGTTTACATAAAATTCTACAGGGAATTATTTACGTGTAGCAACTTTGTTGTTCAGATGGTTGTGGGTGTCTACCCTGTGTAATTTTACTGCTGTTATGGCCAAAAGAGTGCGTATCCACCAGAGACGGAGTGATAGGCAGTGTAATGCACCAAGTGTAAACACCCAATATTAATGGAAATGCAGTGTATGAAGAGATTCTCTTCTGTATGGGGAGTAAAAAGAATTGAGTTTACTGCAGAGGTAGAGGATGGACTTAAGGAGAACAGGGCACTCACTTTCTCCAGCTGGCTCGTGTTCTTTAGGGCTAAGAAGGGTATCGCCTGGTCCAGTTTTAACTGCATTAGGAGCACATTTTATCAGACACAGATTATTGCCCAGTGCCGTGGCAGGGTCACACTGTGGAGGTGACTCCTTTGACATATTTTCGAGTGTGCCTTGTTGGTAGGTACAAGTCTGTGTGCTGAGCGAAATGACCGACTGCGATCTGTTAGTGTGATCTGTGAGTAGGACAATGTGAGAGACCCAAACAGTAATTGGCGGCCAATCGGGTTTTGCCTTGACCACTTAATATTCACTAAATATAGAAAGGTTCTTGGTCTGTGCCGCTTATTGAAAAAGAAAACAGGAAACTAAAATTGAGCTGGTATCAGCAGTATTAAGCTAAAGTGAAAGTTAAGGCAAGCCACTTACTGAGTGAATACTAGTGGAAGTATTTTGTTTTATAAACAGATGTTTGTCAGCTATTGATATATCGGATTGGAATCAAATAATAACATTAATTAAATCATCAGATCATCAGTTCCACAGACTGACTGTAAACTCTCCATAATTCATTATGAAGTCTTTGATTATAAACCCTGAACAATTTCATCTGCTGCATCTGTAACTCAAAAGTGGTCAATATTTTGATAGGGAAGTTAAAAAAAAACCTTTAGCACCTGAACTAAACTTTCTAACAAAGCTAGGAAGGTGTCCTTTCATTTCAGTTCCTCTATGGTGGCTAGTACCTTCCTTTTCTCAAAAGTAAGCTTATCCAACTATTGTTTCAGACTACTTAAAACTATTATAAAGTTTTCTGGCACTTTTCCCAGATAAACTGCACTTGATTGTGATGAACTGGCCTAACTGCATTTTCAAATACTAAATTTAAATTTAAAATATTTTGGATATCTCTCACCAAGGGAAAAAAAAAGGATTAAAGCAGATAAAGGAAAAAGCAAATACTGAAGATTGCAAAAAATTTGCAACGCTTCTGTTCTTACAGTCTCTTGGAAGAAGAGGTGAATCAATGCAAGAGGCCAGCGGTGGTGCTGGTACAGTGCCTCTTGCTTCAGTCTTCCTTCCCAAGCCAGGGAGAAGCCCATGTGCTGGGCTGCACAGGCTGCTCTGAAGCTCTGCAATTAGATGCGCTGAGGCTTCTATTTTCTAGTGAATACCGGGTGCCACTTGGACTGTGAAGCATGCTACAAGCTTTTTGTCTTGGTGGTCCTTTATAATTTCATGGTTGCAAGCCAGTGATGTGTATGAGATCAGAGTCTTCTGAGGATTAGGCAGGGCTCAGCCTCTCGTCCTGTAGGTACAAGTACCTGCTGGGGGGGTTGTTCCCGGGAGACAGTGATTCCATGCAATTAGGATTTTTTTCCTATTAAAATGAGATTCCTGTTGAACTTAACACTGTGGCATTAATTTTACAAGATGTGTATGTGCACATTCTCTCTTTTACTCCCTCCATGCTGTAGCCAGATTCACAGACAAAGCTGTTCTACTGGTGGGATGAAAAAGCACGGTGAAAGTAAGGGTGTTGTATCCTTCACCTGGGTAACAGCTCTCTGTTCCTTCTCTGCTTTGAATAGATTCTTTTCAGGCTTGGACAACTCTTAATAGTAGAGATCCCATTAGCTGGTGCCAGCTAATGTTGCTGATGGGATGAGGGCAAGGACTGCTGCTGCCTTCTTCAGAGTAATATTAATATATATATAGTAGTAGTAGTAGTGTTCTTTTCTGCCCACCATTTAATTTGTCAGCTGAATAGCAGCTATACACTACAAGAGACTAATAAGCAGCGTTTCTCATTTTGTTTATTTCCTCTTCATTGAAATGACTTTGAGTATTTCTTTAGAGGGGAGTTCCTGTGCCTGAGACTATAATACACTTACCTACTGTCTGACCTGCACACAACCTTAGTTGTGTGGAGAAAAGACTGAAGACACGCTCTAGAAAGAATGTCTTGAAGTGGAGGAATGCAGGAAGAGGAGTGATAAAAGAAGGCTATAGAATCTATGTTTACTTTGGAGAGGAAAAAATGCATTAAGACACAAACATTTTCTGCATGTGCATGAGTGCCCGGCTTGCTGATACAATGCCACTTCATTGAAGTGGTCCTCTCAGCCTGTGAGGTACCATCGTTAGCCAGAGAGACAGAAACTACGCCTTGCTTTGTGAACTACTATAATAATCAAGCATAGAGGTGTCTTAATTTACTGAAAAGAGACAATGACTGAAGAGGCTGAAAATCACTGGCTGAGATTCTCACAGAATCCCTGCAGCAAAACCTGGATTCTTCAAAGTATTCTCCAGCACTTCTGTAATTTGTATTTTTTTCTTATGCTTTGTAGATCATTCCTGTGATTTCTAACACACAGGCCCCCCAGTCACAGTCTCACACTGTGTGCTACACTGGGTAACCATAAATCCTAAAGAAAGTGATTCACCAGCATCTCGATCTGCCTCTAGCGGACATTCACTAATGTTAGTGTCTTGGAAGTATCAGTAGGAGCAGAAAAATTCTCCAATTAATATTTGATTAGTAAAGAGATTGCTGCTTAATAGCATGGGAAGTTAATGTAGTGAGAAGGACTTCTGTGCAGGTAATATAAACTGTTCCCTGGTATAGATGATTATGACAGGATCTGTCATTAGAGATCCATGAAATAAAGGAGGCAGAAGGTCTGGGCAGGGAAGGGGAAAAGCTGGAGCTGGGATGGGAACATCTTATGGGCCAATTCCAGTATAAGAGCTGTCTCTAGATGACAATGGACTGTAGTGTTTTCACATATGGACAATGAAGTTGGCCTTCTCAAGGTACAGGTTAGATGTACCCTGACTGAGATTAAGTTCTCCTTCAGTCCATGTTCTGGTGAACATAGCTTGGGCTCAGTATTAACAAACATGGTTTCTACTTAGTGGATTGTAAGTGTTTTTTTAAAAAAGCTTCTCCTCTGAAGCACACAGGCAGCACCAAGTCACCCCATATCCCAGAAAATTCAGTAGATCTTACACTGATGGAAACACCAAAAATTTCGTTGCTTGTTTAGTAACCAAGTTTGAGCAGTATGTTTTGAACTGAAGAGCTCAAACCTAGGAGAAAAAAATCTCAGCATTTCATCCTGAAAGCGACTGTTATCTGTGAAGCATGAAGAAGCTGCAGCAATAACGTTCTCAGCTGAGCACGCAGGTTCTTAGTTTGGTTTTGCTGATAACTAAAAATTAACTATTCAGCATAAGTCTTAATATAGACGTCTCTGTGTCTGGCACCTGCAAGGCTTTCCTCCAGTCCTTTCTCTTGATGCTTTAAATGTCAGTATTAGCAATGACTGATTCAGCAACATATACCTTCCACTTTGGAATAGCGACTTGGCACCTGCGCACAACAGAGCTTCAGAAGGACAGTAACCCCCTGCAGCTTACCAAGTCTTCTCTTAAAAGGCTACACATCAAAATCTCAGCAGGCCACATTACCAGACTATCCAGAAGATGCAGAGTATCAGAGTAATATTGGATATTTGGTTTATGATACTATTTCTATTTTGATAAGGGGATAGGCAGAGCTATATTTTTTTCATAGACAAGTTAACACTTGCTTTATGTTTGGTCTTACCTACTGCCTTCTAGCTGCATTTTACTCCAGCTATTTTTTCCAGACCCACCAGGTAAGAGTGGGACAGCAATTTTTCCACTTTTCTGTCCTGTCAACAGAATTGTTTACCAAGTTTCATGTAATTCCATGTAACCAAATGTATTGAAAGAAGCTGAGTAGGTGACACAAGTTGAAATTTGAAAGGCAGAGGTCTTGACTGACTGGAAGTGAAAGCCTAAAATACTATGTATGCACAACATGATTAAACACCGGAAACACAAGCTCCAGCTATAGTTTCAGCTCCAAAGTTATGGTGTCAGGTCTTGGGTTGTAGGTTTTCCAAAGGCAGTGGTACAAAAAATATATCCTTTGCTTTTAAACTGACTGAATTTTGTGCAGAATCATTGGCAGACAGCGGTACTGCATCTACTCTGCAGAGAAGAACATGTAGAAAATCAAGTCTGATGTATAATCTCATTATCAAAGAGAAGCCAAAGCTTTGATGTCAACAGGAGTCCTTCTGTGGTCTTTGATACAGAATTAATTTCTGTAATCTTAATTATTTTTCCTCTGTCTTAATATTTTTATCGCACCATGAAATAGTGCTTTCCTAAGAGAGAGCAAACAGTTTGGGGATTTCCTTTTCTTTCTTTTTTCAATTTGTTTTGGTTTTAGTGGGAGTATTTGTTGTTAGTTGAGTTGCTGAGAAACAGGGAAATGCCTCTGCCCAGAGGGACAGTAGAGGAGGTATTTGTCTTGTAAGAGAGATGTAGTTGGCATATTGGCCTTATGATGGGTGCACGGGAATGAAGAGTGATAATTCATTCAAAATCCCCAGTTGTAGTATTTTGATGTATTATGACAATATAATCTTGTGTGTTAATAACAGATTATAATATGTATATTTATAGGGCAGTATTTAGACAGATGAGATTGGCTTATGTAAATTCTACTACCTGTGTTTGAAACCGATAGTGGCTGTTACCGATAGCGCCTCTAAAAACAGGCATGCCGGAGCTTCAGACTTAGGTGGGATTGTGCTTTTGCTTCCTCCTCACTCTCTCTTAAGGATTCCTAGAAAAATATATTTAATCCAAGAACTCCAGTGTTCTCCTAATTTTCTTCTAATTTCATCTAGTTGTGTGCCCTTTTCACAGGCTCAATTTAATATGCCGTGCTCCTCTGCCACACAGAACAGGGATGAGTAAGGGAGAACCGAAACTTTTCTGCAAACAGACAGAAAGGCTTTATTACATGAAGCTTAAACAGAAAAGCAAGAGTGACAGGATTTCCATACAACTGAAAGATTATCTTCTTTAAATGTGTAACTCATGTTTGCTCTTTATGGGTAGATTGTTAGACTGTATGCTCAGCTCTCTCAAGAGGCGTTTAGGACTTCAAATACAGTAATAAATTAATTTGCAAGATAGAGACAATAATGAAAGATTAGATTTCAAACCACTGTTGTGAAACTTTTGTGGAATTTTCAAACATTGAAAAGCATAAATGACAGCCTTATGTACTTGTGTAAATGAACCCACCAATGAGGTAAAATGCACGATTGACAGCATTAGGAAGAGAAGCTCATTTTTTTATCTACAGAGATGTGATTTTCAGCAGTGTTATTGCTAGCTTTTTCCATGTCACTTGGACACGCAACTTCCCTCAGAGTCCGATCACACAAAGCGAGGGCAGGTTAGGGATCTGGTGTAGGCAGTCCTTGCTTTTTCTCAGATAACTGAGGTTACTCTTGGCAACAAGGGAGTGATGAGTTGACACCCATCATCTAAGAAAGGAAACCATTCGTTTACTCAGAGGGCAGTACAACGCCACCAGATGGGAAGAGTTTTCTGTCCCTATCTCTGCAGCTCGAGCACAGCTCTCCAGCCTTCTGTGACAGCCGTTCTGTGCTGAGAGCACAGCAGTCTCCAAAAACACTGAAGAGCCATTTACTGGTAAAGCATAAGACACATCTCTCAGGGGCTAAGAGTGTTACAGAAATACTTAACTGCACATTGAGTTGGCAGATTCTTAGGCTCAGATTGCAGGAAAAACATTAGCGGTGAAAGTCCACAAGATTTATCCTAATTTATCAGATTACTTCCTCAGAAACTCTCCTTTTGAACTGCTCTTCAACAGAAGAACAAATGTGTAGACTTCAATGCTTAATAAAGCTAAAAGCTTCTCCCTGGGGTAATTGAAATTTTTCTATCAAAGGCTAGATAGACCTGGTTGCAGCTGCAACAAAGAAGAAACATATAAAGCCAAGTGGAAAGCAGTTAGACAGCATTGGTGGTGTAGGACCATTGAACATGGTCTTGCTAATTGGAATCTATAGCACAGGACATTCAACTACATGCTGGGCAAATGACCCTGAAAGTTTCAACTCTATCTAGTATAAAAAAAAGTTCAGATGTAAAAATAATCATACGAATGATGGATTCTGTATCCTTGAATGGGCATAACCAACCAGAGATCTGGGTAACTGGCAAATTTCTTTTTTAAATAAGGCCCTTTGAGTCCCATATATGCATCTACTTTCACAAGCATTTCAAAACCTGTCTTCTAATAATTTCACACAGAGCTTTCAGAGAAGCAATGTTCAAAAGACTGAAAGTAATGAAACACAGCAAAGTTTTACATTTTTATTTCTGTACTTTGGGAAAATTCCTATTGAAGACAGAAGGCAGTTCAAATTGGAATTGCTTTACTGCCAACAAAAATGTGTGACTCTTGATCTAATGAAAAATTAGAGAGATTGAAAAGCAGAAGTAGACTTAGGAAGGATTTCAGTTACAGCAGGATGCAGCCCTTACTGCATTTGTAGTTCAAACTGTTATCTCTAAGGAGACCTAAATTGCTCCAGACTGTGGAATTTAGGGTATTTGAGACTTTATTTTCTCAGAGGAACAAGTATGGGTAACTAAGACATCAGACTTTATTGTCATGCATTTACAAACATATTTTAATTTAAAATAAAATACAATTTAACAATAAAAATGTTCAGTTCTTCAAACATTTGTCACATGAATTAAACATTGTTCAGAACGGTTCCATAAAGTGGAACTTGTGAATTTTCTCAAAGTTTCCAGTCCTGCAAACTGATTTGGATAAGCATACTTTCCTTTTATACAGGAAAGCCATTGTATTTGTGAGTGTTACTGGTATGCAAGGATTCACTGTCTCAAAATCTAAAGTGTCATTCACACACACTCTGTAGCTTTGTGAGCACTAAAGTAGTTTTGGGAGGTGAAATGGCTTCAACCAAAAAAAAAAATTATTACATCTATATTTCAAAATATGCTAACATATAGGGATGTCAGAACAAGCCACCTTGGGCACTGGAAACTCTTTGCCCACGCTGCTTTGTTGTTCCTTGGAGGCCAAGTACCCAGTGACAGGCAGGGGATCTTGGCTTGGGTACAACACCCTGGTACGTGTCCCATGCAAATACTACTTCATTCAGAGCTTGGTCCAGGATCCTGACATGACGCAGCATTGGCTGGGTGGTACAGACATGCTCACGCAGCCCAGGCAGCAAAAGAACTGTGTCACGGTTTGAAAAACCCACAACAATTTATCATTGTTTAGACAATTATGCTATCACACGATGACGCCTCCCCACCCGGGAAGGGGAATCGGGAAAAACAAGGAAACCCGAGGGCTGAAATATAAACAGATTTAATAGAGTAAGACTAAATAATTAACATTAATAATACTAAAGAATCAATATTGATCCCGATACTCAGAACCAGAGATTAAATGTGCACACTTTGATGTTTGCAAGAAGTAGCTAGGAATTCATATCACAAAAATCTACATTACCCGAAACCCTGCTCTGGTCCAGTCCAACACTGGAAATGCAGATATCTCTTTACACGACACTGACACTAGAAGTTGGCCCAGGTGTCAAGTCAAAACAAAGGCAGTCTAGATTTGTCTGAGGATCAAACAAGGGACAAAATTAGATCAGCAACAGAGAAAAAAGTAATACTTTCCTGATTTCCATTGAAAGTATTCAGACAACAGAAAGTATTCCTTTGGGTTTGTGTGGGTAACAACAGTGATAGGAAGGATATAACTCTCAATGCTTGGAGATAAGAACTTCTAGGCTTGGATGTCTGAAGCTAATGCTGTGACAGGCCTGTCCACGCCACTACGTCACCGTGCTGTCACACCGCCACACAGGTGCCTCTCTCCTGCTCAGTGCATTGCACTTCCCGGCTTGGAACAAAGTCAAGCACAAGCCGGGTTCTTTTTGATTGGCTGCATCCACACTGGCATTCAAAAGAGGCAGATGTAAAGTGCTAATGAAAATAACCAAACCAAGCCAACCCATGAAAAGCTGTATTGCGAAAGGATGAGCTTCCGACCATTGCATAAAGTCCATTACACAGCAGTGTTCTCGTTTAAGTTCATTAAAATTTCAGTTAAATGATTTTGCAGTTTCTTTGCATTGTGCCAGAGCGAACACTGCGCTTACAGCAGGCATTTTCTGCTGCTTTGCTTTGCTCTTAGAACAAAATCAAACTTTGAGTTTTATTTTGTTTACTCTCCTGTGCTGTTACTGACAAAACCAGGAAGGCCAGCCAAGCAGTGGCAAGCCAGAAGTTCATCCACTGTGAAAAAACAAGTTTTATATGTTATCATTCGGTGTGAAATTACTTTCACAGAGTAGTCTGTTGCCTGGATGTATATTTTTCTTCTGCTGAGCATGCACATTATCTTGTGGACTTTGAACAAATGAAACCTGAATCGTATTACTCATCATTACTTCAGCACAAATACAGATGGTAGTCAAAACCAATTTTCCTTTAATATTGGTTCTTAACGTCTTCCTTATATAATTTAATTAGCTCAGTGGCTTTTTCTTTTTTAGACTGCAGGAACAGGAAGTAGAATATAATAGTAAACACCTACTGCATTCTGTGGATTATTAATACTTTTTATCCATCTAAACATTGGAGGTTTTCAACTCTTTTACTGTGGAAGGTTTTAAGTTCATTGTGCCTAGACCCAGACAGATTAATGTGAGTGCTATCAGCTGTAATATACATAAAATAAACTAGCTCCAAAGATTTTCCCTTCAAGGTAGGTGTAAATAGCTACCAAAGTTAATTTACAATAATAGGAACACTTATGATTTCTTCTTCCTCTGATTTCCATACCAGGCGGAGGGTTTTAAACTGCACTCACAAAAATGTTTTCACATACACTCACTTAGCAACACCTTTTGTGGATCCTATTTTCAGAAGCGGTGTCTGCTTACAGCACTTGCAGATGTATCCGGGTATGGCACAGGCAGCCCAGCGAACCTCCAGACAAATATTCATTCATTTGTAAATGTCAGGAGTGCATTTGTAAAAGGATGCTGAAAATTGGGAGAGATTCTTCTTCAGCTCAACCTTCAAATAGTGCAAATAATGACAGTGAAGGACAAAATAAAACACAAGCTTTTCTTTAGGAGATTTCTTTCTGTTTTTAAACAAACCACTGGCCCTTTACACAGTGGCAGCCCAACAGTACAGTCTGGATCCAGACCGTATGCTTTAATACCAGTTCTGTGCCACAGAATATTAGATGCCCCGCTCGACTTGTGCAAGTCTATTGGATTTTACATGTCTCACAAACTTCCCTCTGCTACCCAAGTAGAATACATGGAATAAAAACCCCAGACACATAAATGAGTAACCCCCTCGCCACTCGGAAGCATGTAATTTTTCAAAATAACTTCTCCAGGACTTTTTCTGAGTTGTAATGTTTTGTCGTTTGGTGAGATATGAGGCCAATCTGATCTTATCTCGTAATATCCTTCAAATGTTCATCTGTGTTGCTTGTCTCCACTGAGGATTGGGGATGCGCAGTAATTTACAGAGGGTCTCAGTGCTGCCAGTTGCCCAAGCCTCTGCTAAGGGTGGAAGTCTCTGGATGGACGTCTCTCATAGGTATCAGCCTTCTGCCAAAATTTCAGAATGAGCAACTGAACCAAAAAGGTTTTTACCCACTTAAAGGCAAAGCTAGATTAATATTTTATCATTATTTTATTTTTTCATGGCACAAGTTCCTAACTGTTAGCATTTCCGTCCACTGAATGGAATGTAAGAGCCAGGTTATTACATTCTGCATTTGTAAGTAAAGGCACCAAGCCTGAATTTAGTTGACTGATTTTTGCCCAACTATTTTTTACAAAATGTGCTAAGAAAGTATGCTTCTGGGTTTTTATTTTACTGAAGGGTAAGGAATATGTTCTGTAAAACACAGCAATACCCCTTGTTTTGGTATCGGCAAAGGCACTAAAGTTAATTTGCAGAGAAGTAACTGATTAGTTTAAAACTACAAAATTTTTTCAGAAGTAAACTCTCAGCCTACGAGTAGTTTGAGACAGCTATCAGTATGTGCATCTTTTAATAATTAAATATAATCTTAGTTAAAAAGATCACTATTCTGAGGAGTTACTTTGTTGATTTCATAGTTGTCTCACTCTTGCCCAAGTCCCTGAAAATGGCTAAAACGTGTCTGGTTTTGGGCAAGATCAACATTTAACAGAGTCTTTAACAGAAGGTCCCAGAATGACAATTCCACTCTGACCTTCAGTTACACAGATAATAATATTTCCATGAATTCATTTTTGTATGAACCAGAGCATATCCAGTCTTGGATGACAGGAATCTAAAGAGGTTTTTACAGTTTTTTCTCGTACCTGGCTACTTGCAGTTCGTGACCAAAAATCATTCTTTCAAAATATTAAAACACTGCTATGATACTGAGAGTTACATTTTCAATCCTTTTTTTTTTTCAATTCCTGAATTTTAGACAATGGTATTTGGAAAGATGAGAGTGGGGGTTGGTTGTTTATTTGTTGGAATTTGGTGGAATCAATACTTTCAAAGTTTCCTATCTTGAAAATATGGTTTACATTGTTCATGATATATCACCACTATAAATGGTTTTTCCATCTTAAAAGTAGGCACGCTTTATTAACTTTCATTATTTTATTTTGAACGCCTCTTCCAGAAATTTTCTTAACCTCACACTTTAAACTTTTACTTTCCAGATTGAATTTATTAATGGTCAGCCTATACCTGTTTGGGAATCTTTTTGCTAATCTTGTTTTCTGCCTTTTATAGCCTTAGTCTCTCAGTGATCGGTATCCCCTCTGTGTGCCTTGATATATTTGAAGACAACAATCCTAATCCTTCAGCGTTTAATCCTTCACCCTTTATTTTGCTCACTTGCCAACCCTTTTTCTGCTCTTTCTGACCAGGCACCCCAAGGCTACAGAATCCTGGTATTTCTTGCTTACTGTGCTTTTGGCATCGTGATCCTTGCTTTTCCTCCTGCGCTGCAAACTGAAAAGTAAAAAATAACCACCTTATGTAGTCTTGTGGAAAAAGTTGTAACTAGCTACTATCAGAGGAAGAGTCTCGAGTTCCTGAAGCTGGGTAAATATCCTCCCTTTTCTTATTTCAGTAAATACTTGAAGTAATTTAATTTAGTAGTTACTTCTAATTTACATTGTGATAGCTAAACTTAGAACAGATTCAGCCTCGCCAGTCTGGCTGATGTGCTGCAAAGTGTTATGGCCCACAACCCAGTAATACCCTCTTCTACCCCCGTTTTCGCATAGGTATAGCAATCTGCCCCAATATTAATCTGTAAACAACCCTGGCACTTTAACTATCATGTGCGCACTTCAGAAAAACAAATTTTATCAGGCAAATTCAGACTCAGATTGGCTCAAGCCAATTCTCGTTATCATTATTAACCAGAATCGTCCGCCATTTTGCAAATGTGGGCACCCAGGCACCTCACACAGTTCTGAAGTAATTTTTTTTTATCTGTGTCCTCTTTTGCTTATGCATAGTTTGCCTTTGCTTTTTTTTTTTTTTTAAACCCTGAGCACCCTTTTTTAGCAGTTGACATTGAGAGTTTGTGTTTTGGAAGGTGAATAAACGAACCTCAGGGTATTCAGTCTTGGGGCAATGAAAACTTTTGACGTAGAATTTTTGTAGCACAATTGTTTGCTTCATTTTATCAGGTTTCATACTTTATCCTGGAAAGCCCCGAGTGCCCCCTGCCAATAGGGAAGGGGGCACCTACCATTTTGCATGAAGGGCTCTCTTACCCCTGCGTGGCTTAGGCACCATTGACAGAAGAAATTGTAGGTAATTTCTGAAGATTTAAACAATATTTATAGCAAAAGGTACCCTCCAACATTCCTGTGGAATACATCTTATGCAAGAATGAGAATATTCATGAACACAGCATGGGAAAAGAGGAGATCACATAATTGCTTTTTTTTCTAACCACTACCTCACACAGCATGGGAAAAGAGGAGATCACATAATTGCTTTTTTTTCTAACCACTACCTCATAGTCAAACAAAGACATGAGTTATTCACTGGAAAAACATGGTGTTCTCTGGAACAAGCAGAGCCTATTGGGGTTTTTTTCCAATTAATTTGTGTCTCATTTCCCTTCATGCTTCACCACAATGACTCAAGGCATTACTGTCCACAGCGCCTAGAACTCCAGCTCCCCTTATGATCTTCAGTTCTTCCCCAACAGGACCCTCCCAGCCCATCCCCATCCCCTGAAATTACACCCTGCGCAAGGCAAATGTGCATAAATGGCCAGGGCATGGCGTGCTGGCCATCTGGCACGCGCAGGGCCAGCCAGCGGCAGGCGGGCCCAGCCGCTGAGGTTGGTCCCCATCACACCTTCAGCTGTGGCCCGTTTGAGCTGCCTTAACCCAGCCGCCTGCTTTTGCAAAACTTTCAGGCCTCCGTCACCTGAAATCCACACTCCTCCCACAGTTAAAACGGGCAAAAAAAGCTGCAGTGGGAGATTAACATGAGAAACTAAAAATGGCAACATTTGATGGGTAAAATACCATCACGTGCTCCTGTTCCATTTGGGTTCCAACATCTAACAGGAAAGATCTGCAGAAAGGACATTTGAAAGTATGGTTATTGATATTTAAAGCTACTGCAAAAAAAAATATATGTGCTTGGCAAAGATACAGGCCTTTCATCCAGCTCTGCATGACTAAGCTTTTGTGAGCATTGAGCTCATAGCAAAATTCGTCTCTGATTGCGTTGTGAGGGTCACCAAATAGCACAGTCATTTTATTATTATTTTTCCCTCTGCAGCAGCACGCGGAGGACGGCCAGACACAGACTGCAACCGGGCGGCTCCCCACTCCGCGCCGGGGGCCCGGCCGACCTCCCCCGGGCCCTTTGGGGTTCGGGGGGGGCACTCGCCGCGGGGTGCAGCGCGGACGGGAGGGCGCTCCGCACCCCCGGGGCCAGGCCGGGCCCCGGGAGACACAAAGCCAGCCGAGCCGAGGGCGCACCGGCTCCATCTTGATTGCATCGGGCGGACAGCCAGGCCGCCTGAGGCGGCGCGGGAGCGGAAGGTGTCCCCTAAGGCCCGGCCTTTTGAATCGTTACTCATATAATAAATTAAAAAAACCCCAACAACAAACAACACCAAAACACCGCATTTTCCCCTGCAGCGCCGACTGCGGCCTGCGTTACCCGAAGGCGGCCGGGGCCGCCGGGCCACCTGCGCCTCAGGGCGGGCGCCGCGCGCCCCCTCCGCCCCCCGCCG
>VXBO01007878.1:25543-74298 GCA_013400135.1 Rhinoptilus africanus | reverse complement strand
ATGGGAGGGGGTATTGTGGAATAACTAGGGGCTTTGAGTGGGATGTGGTGAACCGAGCAGAAAATAATAATTTAAAAATATTTAAAATAATTCTTTAAGGATTTCGAGTTTATTTATGTCATCAGAAAGCTTCCTTCACCATCACCCTCCCAGGAATGTCAGGATGTTACAGGATCAATGCAGAATACTCTCAGCTGTTGCCCGTCAGTCATTTTCCCCTAAGCCTGGCTTCAGATGTTTAAGAATCCCAGCTCTTTTTATGGCAAGAGCCTTCTATCTTCCTTTCCAGGAGGGCTGATTCCGGCCGGTATTGTGAGCATGCAGCGTAGCTGTATTCGGGGGGCACTTAATCTCAGGACTCTCTTCAGCTATTGTGCCTGACCACATACACAGTGGGGTATTGCACATGCCACATGCGATAGTACACTGGGGGGGTGTCCTTTCTTTTTTTTCACTCTGATTTTCCTGTGTGCAGCTGTGGATTTTGCTTCGAAGTCATGTGGTAATTGTACAGTATGTAAAGGCAGTTGGTGTTTAAAGGATTGTAACCAGCTGACTTCAGGAGTTAGTTTTTTTCAACTGGCTGTCTATTAAAAGAGACAAATAGGAGATACTCTTATGAGGAAAGAATTTGATGGGGGTAAGCTATATGCCCTTGACATGTAAACCTCTTAATTTTTTACCAAAATCAGTGGATTATAAATTTTGTAGATCAGACACGTATTTAGTTGAAATACCACAACAGAAACCCACATCAGAATCGTTTGCATTTAGAACCGAATACTCCTAAATAGAACCAATTACTTTTTTTTTTCCTGTCTTTTTCCCTGCCCATTAGGAAGCCTAGAATTTGGAGACACTCCTCCTAGCTTTCCTTTTTCTACCTTGTGATCTTGGACAACTGTATAAACTAGGGATTAGTTTTTTCTCCTACCTAAGAGGAGTATGAGACTAGTGGGAGTATTAGGAGGTGGACTGAATTCTTGGACTGAAGGGATCTGCGTACACAGAATTTATTATGATAAGCCTGGTTTAAAATCTGCAATGATGGCATCTCCAAAGTCAGTGAGAATTGTCAGGCTTGGATTAACTCTATCGTGTGTTTTGGCCCTGTGAACAGTGGCTAACAAAAGCAGTAGTTTTGCTTAAAAATGGCATTAATGGCTTTCAGGTCAATGAAATAGGGATTAAATCCAGCAATGGCGTTTTCATGGTGGGTGAAGTCAGGTTAGAGTGATTGGACCCATAGAGACCAAAGCCCCAACTGAGAATAATCCATCGTTAATGTGGAGGGGGAGGAAGGACAGAACCTCCCCCAAAAGCAAAACTGAATAAACCAAACTGAAACCCAATTCCAAAGATTATTCTTGTGAGCCATATGCAGGGAAATGCGTGTGTCACTGACTCCATTTTGTGAATCTTACTGTGGGCAGTAGGTTAGGCATGCATTTTGGAACTAAATAACACTACTAGTAACTTTAAAGTTTCTGAAGCAAAGGAGGGAGGTATGTCAGTCTCCATTAAAAAGTATCCTATTTTGGATACTGATAATAGCATTTGTGAGATATTGAGAATGGGCTCGGCTAAGCCCCATGTCACTGTATAGAAAGTGGCAAAAATTTTTCTGAAGGGAAAAGCAGAATTTGTAAGATAGGATGAAATTTGAGGTTTGCCCTCAGAAGAGCCTGAACTCGGACTCATTAGCACAGCACACCTCCCAGTAAAGCTGAGAAGGATCCTGCTGTGCCAGCAGAGTTAAAAAACAGAATAATTATGTAAACAATTACATGACAGAATTAGTTTTAATGAGTTGTTAATATCATCAGCAACTTAACTGTAGTAGAACAAATGTAGTAATTTAATGGAGCATTATAGTGGGTTTTTTAGTAGTTATTAGAGATATGACCACAGTAAACGATACTCTTTATAGGTTCTTTTGCTCCTCTAATTGTTCTTCATGTTAGTCAAATTCAATTTGAACAGGGAATTCTTTGTATGTGTATTTATGTGTACGCGATGGTTGATATAAATTAGTAAGGAAAACGATGTTCTTTATTAAAATACATGAAAAGGTAAAATTTTTTTATGATGCGTAAATCAACAGACAGTAACTGTGGTTATGGTAGGTAAGATAATTTTTTTATGCTCTATCCTTTACAAAAATACTATAATCTAAATTTAACTTTTTATTTATAAATTTCCATAGTAATTTTGCTTTAAAGAAGTAATGAAATCTTCAGAACAGGACAGGATTTATCTTGTAATTTACCCAAGGTTCTCAACCAGGATACAGCAGAGCCAGTGTTCAGCCACTCCCTGCAGCTGAGGAGACTTTGCATATATCATAATATTGAGCACCCATTGTCTTTAGAGAACAGATGGCATTGATGGGGCTCAAAGTGGTCATGGTTTTCTGAAAAACGATGAGGTTTGTGTTACGGAGCAGGGAGGAGAATGGGCAGGGTTGATGCACCCTACTAGTTAAGGGTTTGCATGTGTTAGAGGCGTGGTGAGGACTTCCTGAGAGCAGAATGGTTGATGCTTTCTAGGTGAGTGCTAGATTGCGTGTTAGTTTTTACCTTTGGGACATTAGAGTAGACTTTCTTTTTTAATGTGAAATGGACAAAAATATCTGTACTTCTTCAGGCTCTAAGTAAGAGAATGAAAGTTGAATACTCCCAGCCTCATCTTGACCCGAGTGCAGTGTTTTCAGGATGCTGAGTGTCATTAAGATCACTAAGTAATTCACAGAATCACAAGTGGCTGAGGCTGGGGGAGGTCATCAGGTCATCTGGCCCACACCCCTGCTCAAGCAGGGCTACCTAGAGCCAGTTATTTGCCTAGGACCTTATCCAGATGGCTTCTGAATATCTCTGAGGATGAACACCCCACAACCACCCTGGGCAACCTGTGCCTGTGCTCTGTCACTCTCACATTAAAAAAAGGAGTTTCCTGATGTTCGTACAGAAACTCCCATGTTTCAGTTGCTGCCCATTGGCCCTGCTGAAGGGTGTCTGTGCAGCTTTTGGCAAGAACAAGATGACAAGCTTCTGTTTTATCCAGTATCTCCCTCACCCTGCATATGTTCACTTGTATGCAAACTAGAACCCTGGTTCTGCACATTGTTCATGAGTTCAGATGTCAGTGTATGTGACGTAGGTTGGGCCTTACAGTACAATGAGACCAAGGTACATAAACTGAACTCCAGATAACTACTTCTGCCTGAATCTTTAGTGCCATCTGAATAACTGAAAGATCCATTGCATTACTCATTGTAGGGACTTACATGTGCTGAAAAAACAACTCTGGTGTGTGGCATGCCCTTGCACTCTTCCTGTTCTAGAGTAATAGCTGTTTAGATTATGCAAAGGCATGAAGTGGATAACAATGTGAATTAGGATGAAACTCAACCTTTAATTTATGGGTTCAAAAGTGCTTCCTTCTTGGTCTGTTCCTCTTTCAAGAGGTGAAGTTGTTGTAGTAGGAGGACTAACCAAAGCGCTGGTAGCAGAGCTGGCATAGTCCTCGAGGTAGAGACTAGCCGAAATATTACTAAGGGAAAAAACGACGTAGTAGTACACAGCATTCATCCACGTGTACAGTGTGAAAGCACGATGAGCGGTTCTGCGTGAGAAAAAGTCTATGCATCAATAAAAAAAATATAACAGCTTCTTAATTTTTCTTAGATTTTTTTAATTAGTGGCTTTGAAAACAACTCTTGAGTTCTTTTGAATGGTCTTTAGCTTGGCAGTTATTAAAATCGGAAACTCACTAAGCGTATAGCTTACACAGCTGTTTGTACCCAGTTACTACACCAGGAAACATAGTAACTGGAGTGACTTTTTTTTTCTTTAAGGATCTCAACTGTCTTACAATGGTCAGCATTTATTTATTACAACCAGCCGAATAGGTGGGAAATTTCAGACATTTTAAAGTTGTTACTGATCTCTTGAAAGTTGTGTAGACTGGTGCAGGAAGTATCTGTAGTCATTGTTGCTGTTGACAGCCATTTGCTTGCTGGTAGAAGGGAGATGCCACAGGCAGTGGTTATTGATTGCTCATGTACATAATTGGTGGTGGGTGTCTTTCAGAAGTGTTGCCCTTTGGGAATATGCAAATGAAGAAAGCAGTAATGTGACTCATTTGGGCTTTCATAAACAAGTCTAAACCAGGGGGTTCAGTGCTGAAGTTCTCGTATAACTGTCATAAGGACCCTTGAATTTACATATGATAATTATGATTGTGAATGGAAATAAGCAATAATGTCATAGGTTAAACTGTGGTTGCTATAATGGTTCGGGATCTTTCTTACCTGATGCCTGCTTATAATGTTTGTGGTTTGCAGCAAGCTACCTCTGCTTTCTTTTATCACTTGTGTAAGCAGGTGATCACTTCTACTGAAAATAATACTTTATGGAGTTCAGTCTTTTTTGTCCAGTGATTTGATCATTTGTTCACATCCTGTGTTTGCTTTTAGGGTTTTTTTTATTTTTTATTTTTTTTACTAGGGGTTCAACATTGGATAATCCCTTGGTAATAATTCAGTCTTTCATGTATTTGTTACATGGAACAGTTTTATCTGAATGTTAGTTAAGAATACTAATGATTCTTGCTTCTGAAAGGAGTGAAAGGATTGGTAATTGGATATAGGCTTCTTGACCTTTATATCAGTGATTCAGAATCAGTCCTGGTACCAGATGCCAAAGCGTTTACTGTTTTAAATTTGCTCAGTGGTGAGTAAGGTTATATTAGTATAGTTTTTAGTGCACAGGTATGTGTGACTCAAAAGCCAACACGGTGGGTATCCCTGGAAAGACTGTTTGGAGTGGAACTAACTGCACCTCGTTTTTAGGTTGGACTGTCCCGTTTGGGGATCAGATAAAGTTAAGAAAGTGGAATGAAGAGCGAACTTGGATTACATCACTGAGTTACACAGATTTTGTGACTTTGCCTGGAGCTGGATTTAAAAAAAGTCTGTGTGTATATATACAGAGGCATACAGTTCACTGTAAGGGCACTTCAGTAAGTCTTGATCCGTTTATGTTATCAGCAGATCCTAATCCTAAATCCATGAGCAAAACCCAGGTAAAAGGGAAAGAGAGTGTGTGTGTGTTGTGAGATGAAGAAGTCTCAACTGTAGCGATATTAGTGGTAAATGATCCGTTCATAATTTCCTATCCTTTTGTTCACACTTAACACAGCGTGACCCTGTGTTAGATTTACTGGATCTCTGATCCCAAACCTAGGCAAGAGCCCTAGCGATATTACCCCTGGATTTACAGGTGCTAGCACTGGGAGCCTGGCTTCTGCCAAGTGAGTGGCAGAGACAGGTCTGTCCCCGAGTGCCTGGGGAGCCAGCGGGACATTAATAGCTGTAGTACAGTATAGGCTCCTGCCTGCCTCCTGAGCAGGGCATACATGGGCTTGCAGAGATCCAGCTCATGGCGTAAACTGAGTGACTGACACTGATATCTGCACGCCCCACATTAGAGGGCTGGCGAGATGAAGTCACATCAATTTTTCTTCCCTTCCTGCCCTCCACAGTTTGTATGTGGTGTAGAACACACAGAATGTTAAGTGTAAGCTTATTGCTGATAACACAATTAATCACTGTGTGGTTTTGATGCCAGTATTTTTATCGATGATGTGTTTGGTGGTCTGTTGTTAGCTCTGCCTCATCAGCTGTGTTTGGAATGGGGATACCTGGAACGATGTGTAAGGAATATAGAGCATTCCAAACTTAAATATTGACATTGTCTATCTTGGGCAACACTCCTAAATTAAATTTCAATAATGGAGTACCTTTTTCATCTGAGCAGAAGTTAAGATGATGTGTCATTACTTAGTTTAGGAGAAAATGTCTTTGATACAGTATCAGACATGACTAGTGCAAGCTTAGAGTACAAATCTATTTATATAGGCTACCTCACTGTTAAAGAACTCAGTCAAAATTCATAGTTGAAACCCAGGATATTTACTTTTCTGTTTTATGTTCATCATACCCTTTCTGAAGAAATCCTTGTGCATTTATAGGATGTAAAAATGTAAAAAAAAAATAATCTGCATTATATTGCAAAATATCTTGTCAGAGGTTTTTTGTAAAACCTTTTTTTTTCAAAAAAACCCCAAAAATGTGTAGGCTCTTCTTTAAAAATTATACTGAATCTCATCCTGACGTGTATGAAATCTGTTTCTCCATTTTTATCTTGGAGTTGCAAGGGACAGCTGATAATGCTTGTAGTAAAGGTCAGGGTTGTACGTAGGAAAGTGGTATGCAAGAGTTTTTACTTTCAGCAAATGTTTTAATGCTACTTAGGGCATGTTTCTTGGCAGTAATGGAATAAAAACTGTATTTAAAACCTGTATTGAGTTCTGATCATTTCTAGTTGTATTACAAGTGAAGCATGCAATCGGTAATGCCTCATAGACTGCTATGCTTCAATTACTGTAAATGCAATTTCTTCCCCACAGCTGTGGAGAAATTGATAATGGTAGGAAGAATTATATTTGGGATTTTTGACTATTATGTTAGTTGTCCGCTATTAGTCTTGTGTTTGTACAGCTAGACTCTGATCAGACTTCTTTCAGGCCTCACAACAATATAATTATTTAAATAAATTTGTAATTTTATTTAGTGCTTTACGTATGTCTGTTTGTGACCTGGAGTGCATACCCGGTAATTGTTATATTTGATTTTGAGTGTTTCCCATATCTAGATATTGTGGAGTGAAAGAATTTGAGAATGCCAATTGAAAATGCTGTTCAGATAATTCTGAGCAAGTTACTGCATCCATGTCTGCAAGCCATGAGTCTGCATTATGTTCTCTGTATAGGAGGAGCAGCACGCACACTTTGAACTGAAAGACTTCCTTGTGTGCAGGAGTTCCTGAAACCCACACGGTGCTGTAAAATGTACAGATTCTGGGTCGAATTTGTACTTTCGATTTCATTAAAAAGTGTTCAGTATTTCTGTTTCTGGAGCTGAGGTTTGTGCAGTGTCAGCTGTTAGTCTATTGCTCATCATATCTCTGCGTTATTGTCCCACTTTGACTTTCCCTTTCTTCAGCAGGACTTTGGCTTGAAAATCAGTTGTGAATATTGAACCTATTTGTACTGTTACACGGAAAGTCAGACTTTACCGAATAATGGACTAATTGTCTGAAACTCTGGGAAGTCAGTGCTGTTGGGATTCCTTTTTTTGCACTTCTTTTGTCTTATTAATGAGACCTACAGCTAGTCAGTGGACTTGGGATTTTCTAAACTCTGCAGAATATTTTTCTGTTCCGAATGTTTTTTCAGGTGTTTTATAGTACATGATTTTGAATCTCTCTTGATTCTGAAGATCTGGTTTTTAACAAAGGAAAGATAACTGAATTCAGATGTGCAGAATAATTTTTTAGCTTCTGCAGTCTGAATTTAGGAATGAAGTACATTTCCCCCCCCCATGTTGAGTACTGTTGAGAACATGCAATAACATAAATAAGAGGTAAGGTTCGGCCATCAAATAGAGCAGCATAATGAGGCTAAGACTTAATACTGAATCACAGACTCTTGGAATGCAGATAAATGGCTGTCCGTAGCAGGGAGTTGTGCCTCTGTAAGTACTGCTTTCTGTTGATAAGTTATCATTCAGCAGAATGTTGGACTGCAGGAACTCGGTGCACAGTGCTGTGACTTCAGTGTTTTGTCCCTGGATAGAGTTTGAATGAATTGTAGTAGAAGGACTTTTGTTTCCTGTACTTAATGTTGTGTTAATTCCTTCCCATGTTGGGGCATGTTTAAAGGGGACATTGGTAGCATAAATATAATAAAATTTCTGCTTTACCTTTGTTGTTAGCTAACACATACTTCAGGCAGTAAAATTTTGTGTGCTCTTTGCAGTTTTAAACAGACATAACTTCAGTATTCCTGTCCAGAAACTTCCTTGAAACTAAAAGTCCCTGATGACAGGAGTATTTTCTTGCCAACTGTTCAGTCAAAGAAGGAGATTTGCCTTGCCTTCCTTGTGGTGGCAGGACAGCCTTTGGAAGGGTTCATTTTATTAGGAACATGCTAGGTGGTTCAGTGAGATTTCCGTCATTTCTGGTGGCCTGCTTTGTTCAGCATTACCAGTATGCTTTCTGATAGAGCCAGTCTGATTTGCTGGCAGATGGTTTTGAGTGAAGGTCAGGGAGCAGAAAAGCAGGTTTTGAGCAAATTCATTCTAAGCATCACCTGAGTACCGGTTCAGGTAAAAGGAGGTTTGGTTATGTAGGCCCTTTACGACCAGCGGTCAGTAGGGGCTCCTTTGCTGGCCATCATTACATTGAGAGATCTCCCGTGTCAAAACTTATCTTTCCCTGAGCTGACACGTAATACCTCTGTGGGCTGGTTGCTCCTTGCACAGTTGATACGTTCTTCAACCTCCTCCGTTGGCAGTCTCTTAAGTGGATGTAATCCATTCAGCAGATTTCCTGGAACTTCTCTTAACATAGCTGTGCAACTCTCTTACTCCCTTAAAACTGCAGGTTCCTCCTTGACCTCCTCTGCTTGGGCAAATACCAGGCTATAGCAAAAGCAGGAGTAGTTTGAAAGATCTTTCTTGTCCCTTTATCTGCTCCTTTTGTAACATGCCTGCCCGCCTTAACGGAGAGATGTAGGAACTCACTTTCCGCATGGATACTTGAGTACAACTGTATCTATCGGGTTTTTGACGTACACGATGCCCTCTAAAGAAGCCTCTTGTTTTTCAAAAGAAAGAAAGGGGAATAGGATTTCCCCTCAGTTGTTCCTGATATCATCATAATGTGACACAAAAACCCCATGAAATACTTAATTTTCTTTGTTTTCCTGTGAGGTGCTCATGCAATCCCCAATTTGGTAGCTGTCAGATGATACCGTAAATAGCTCTGTGGCAGCCTGTATTGCCAGATTTTATCCAAACTTGCTGTCAAACTGTTGTGAAGGACAGTTGCTTGGGATTCAGTTTTGTGTTGAGAACACCACCTATAAAGCAAACGGTGCCGTGTGTGTGGCTCTTTAACACTGTACTGTGAGTTGTAGTGATTGCCCTGGGCCTGAATCCCTGTCATTCTGTTCCTGTAGAACAGTTGTGCACACCTGTAGATAAAATAATAAACTCTGATAGCGAGTTTTCACTTGTAAATGTGCTAGTCTGATTTGAGCAGTCGTTTGAAACAATCCCTGTGCATTGTATTTCTTAGAATGAAACTGAGAATATCAACAACCTCATGTAAGCAGTGGGATTGTGTCTTGGAACTTTCCTAAATTGGAACCATGGTACTTGGTGGTGGTCTGCTGTTTGGCACGTTTCAGGCTATGTTGAAATTGCTGCTTTGTTTTGATTTCACGTGCATTCTTATGCAAAAATGTTTTTTGTTTTAGGGATTTATCAAAGATGTTCATGAGGACTCCCTCACAGTTGTATTTGAAAACAAGTAAGTATGTTATTTAAAAAAAAATCATTTGAGTATTAAATTATTATTTTGGTTTTGTGCTTTTGGGGTTGAATTTTTGTTTGGTTTGACATTAAGAGGAAGTAGACTTCATTAGAAAGATGTAGTTCTGTCAGGCTCGCTGTTCTGTTCACAGTCTCCATGAACTACCTTTTTCAGTCGCTCATCAGCTACAAAGTCCTTTATGATTTTTGGTATCTTTAGGAATGCCCATAGATGTGACAGCCAAATTTAATTAAAATAATAATTGATGGCAGAGTCCTGATACTCTTACACTAAAGCAGAAAAAGATGGAAAATACCAAAGTACTTCCATTAATTAAGCAGTTTCCTATATGTCTGTTCTGAGGAATGCTTACTAGTGTTCTCAGACAGAGAGAAATAAAAGTATCCTGATGGTGATTTTATAGTGGAAAAGGGTGCAAATTTGTAAGTAAATCTGGAGGGGAAAAAAAATCCGTGAAGCCCTCTTCATTTAGTATATAAACACAGCAGTACTACTAGGGACTTGTAGAGGCAAGTCAAAGATAATCCATGGGATGGTAAAGTACAAATGAATACCTGTTGTTCAGTGTTCAGACGGATAACACCCTGGATTACCTGGGAGATTCCAGAGCTAATTTTAAATATTCTGGGAGCTACAGCCTCTTTCCTGTTTCCCTTCCAGCTGCTAGGTGGAGATCTTAAGTACGTGTCGGCTTTCGATGTGAAAATTGTTACTAAAGTCTGCCAGCACCAACCTGTAGATTAGTCTGTGAGCCTTTCTTCAAGAAAGATTGCTGGGTAATAAAGGTAATAGTAGGGAGGTGTGCAAGTTTGTGTTTATAAACAGTGTTTTATAACCCTGAATATACAATCCTACGGTGTGTATACATATATGTCTGTACGTTTATGTGTGTATGTATATACATGTGTATAAAAATAAATCCTAGGGGGTAGAAAGAAGTAGCCTTAGGGTTTACCCTGCAAAGTTCAGTCCTTGTTTCTTTCTAACCTGTGTTTTCTAGCCCTTCTTTTATGAAAAATAGTTAGAAGACAAGGTAGTAACCATAACTTGTACTGACACTTACGGAGGTGGTTGTAGAAGTTGTTACCATCTTCTAGGTTTTCATGCCCCCACCCCAGAACCCAACAAATGGAAAAAACGAATTGCGTCCTTCATGCTCTCTGTGGTCTGAGGAGATGTGACAAATCTTCAGTTTCACATTCCAAGTCAATATTACTTTTCTTCAGAGTAGGAGGCTCTTTGCCTTCAAAGCATATACTTCCACATCAGAAATCAAGTAAGCTCAAGGAGGTGCCTATAGTTCACAGCAGGGGTCTAATTGTTGGCAAATGCATTTCTAGTGTTTAGTATCCATGTTGTCCCTGTGTTTTACAGGAGGTCTGGCAGAAGCCCTGTTCCAAAAAAGGATGGGCTACAACGTATGTCGAGTGTTCTGTTGACCAAAAGTAGGTCTTAATCAGGAAGTGTGTATGCAGTTCTAGTCGAATTATTCTGTGATGTAAATCTGATAAATTATTACCCTTTGTACTGAGTTAAATTCATGAGGGCTTTAGTAGAGATAAAGTTGGCAGTGTCTGCTCCTGAGTGCATCAGTCTGTGTGATAGTGATCAGCACCAAGTGAGTACAGGCATCTGCTCCACTAACGGCAGTCTAAATTGTCAGTTTGCATTTTCTGCTCTTCTTAGCCAGTCTTTATCTACAGCTATTGTAAGGTTCCCAAAGTTGGTGTACCAGCACAGACTGCTAACACTGGTTTTTGTGGCCATGGCAATAATTAGTCTCTGGGCAGATATCCTTGATTCTTTCAAGAGCCGTTTTTTGGAGGTGAGGAGGCAGAGAATGAACACAGAAGCTTCAGGAATTGGAAACTTTTATAAGACAGAAAATTGGATCTTGATGTACAGTTTTGTATAGGCCCATTGGAATCTGAAGCAGCCATTGAAACAAAGAATTCTGCGTTGTAAGCAAGCACCTGCCTTTTTTGTAGCTTGTGCCAGATATTTGGGATAATCCTTCTGACTGTTAGGCATCAGTTCTGTCAGATCCTCGAAGTAATTTGTAGTCAGTCACAAGTAATTTCTTAAAACTTCTTGGCTACTTTTCATCAATGAGGTGCTCCCATTTTGGATTTTTTGCCATCAAAACTTTGCTCATATTCTGAGAAGTGAGCCTTGTGTGAACTTTTCCACTGTTTTACTAAAAAATACCACAACTTCTTGCAGCTGATCTGAGTAAGTCATGAGGGGATGGAGTTCCTTTGGATAATTAGAGATGGAACCAAAATCCTCCCTGCTGCAACTTCAAGTGGATTTTATTAAAGGTACAAGGTCTATTCCACCATAGCATCTCATTATGGGCAGTTTATAGTTTTCTGTAAGCTCCTGTTTGCTGGATTCCTGAACTAGAAGGCACAGTTGAGGTTCTCGAGAACTTTAAGCAGCTCACTTGAGTTTGCAGCATTTTTGATTCTGTTGTTCAGTCATGATTATTATGCTCGTATGGTTTCTAAACTGAAGTTTTATATACTTTATAATTTAGGGAATGCATTCTGTCCTTACTATTTGCCTCTGCATCTGTGAGAGCAGTAACTTCACAAAGGCGGGAAGGGAAGGAAAAAGCCAAACCCCAAGTTTAGAGACCATTATAGTTGCAACATGGTGAACTGCAAAGCTAAGCTTACGTCTGTGTAAAGGCTTTATGAATTGAACAGTAGAAATGTAAGTACCTCATCTAATAAGTCTTATCCCTGGGATGTCATGAAAGCCATTTAGTGAATCAAGTCTCAAGTTAAATTCTTCAGGTAATTTTAAAATTATTTTGTCATTAAATATCTTTCCAGATACTATTTTTTGTCTTAACAGGGTTATTTTGTTCCTTTGCTTATAAGTTTTGCTTTCTAGCAATGAAGAAACATTGATTATATGGAAAGAGTGAGTTTTAACTAATCTCAGAGTTCTAAAAATAAAACTAAGAAAACAACAGGAAAACTGTAGAAGTAATGTGTAATGTTTCTTCAACTTTCAGTTGGCAACCAGAACGCCAGGTACCCTTTAATGAAGTCAGATTACCACCACCCCCTGATATCAAGAAAGAAATTGGTGAAGGAGATGAAGTGGAGGTGAGTTTGTCCTAATGAACAGTCCTTACACGTAACTGATTGTCCATTCAAGGCGGTGATGATACTCTAAGTACATTAAGAAAGTGAAGTTTTAAAATGGAGCGTGTCTCTAGTAATGGATTTATTAGGCTTTCAGTGAAACTGACATTTCAGTTTTTTCGCAGAAGTACCAGTGGAGCTTTCTCAAAACCTGAATTTTAAAATAACTGAAACTGTTTTAGAATTTTTTAAAAAACCCCCAAAACTAGGTAATTTTCATTTTTAGCCTGGAATATAACTGTTGGAGATGTTTTGATGTGAAACTGTAATAAAGCTCTTCCAATAACAAGAGTATTAACCTAGATAAAATATATGATGCAAACTGGTAGGAAATTGTGTGAATTGTACTGTTTTACAGAGAAACTTTGTTAATTAGAAATGAGATATTAAGCCAGGAAGTTAAAAGTTGCGTGTTCTGTTCCCAGGTCATTGTATTGTCTTTACTATCTTTAGTAATTTAGTAATTAGTTTAACTTCTGCTTTTTACTTGTCTTTAAAATCAAAGTAATGAGTTTCTTTAGGATACCTTTATAGTTTTGGGCTAGTAATCTAAGAAGCAATGTAGTATAGGTGCTGGGGTTTTCTGTTTATTTTATTTGAAATACGTGTTATTTTTGGCTTTGTTAGAGGTTAAATTTAAAGGATTGTTTTCTACCTCTGTGCTATTGCAAAACCTCTTGTTTAGTCTGCATGCAAATGACTCAGGCCTGTCAGAAGTGTATAAGGAGTAAACGAAACTTTAAGAAGATGAGGAAAACGAAAGTTTCAGCAGTGATTTGTTCTATATCTGATCTTGCGTTAACTTGGTACGTTTTTTTAAATGTGTCATATGTAGTCATATGGTGACTGATTCATTTCAGTAGTCCTAGGTATGTCCAGTTAGCCAAGGACAAAACAACAAATCCTAATTGTGGAATTACTTCTGTGTATGAACTTTCAGTGTGAAGACAATGTTTGAGTTTAGTGAGGAAGTGCCCCTGAATAACCGTTGAGACAAGGTTTTATCTGCCTTGAGAAATTTCTATTGAATTGTCAGTAATGCCTGCAAAGGAAATAAGTTCATGGTAGTGCAAAATAATAAAAATTTGTGCAAGAAGCACATGCCTGCATAAGTTATACAAAAACTACTCACTGTAGAATACTGTGCCGTTTTAATGAAAATTAGAAAAGCTGGGATGTTCTTTCTTTATTATATGTGCAGGCAAGTGAATTTTGTCCGTATGTGCTTTCAGTGCTTCTTACTTTCATTTTCAGGTTTATTCTAGAGCAAATGACCAAGAACCTTGTGGCTGGTGGCTGGCAAAAGTTCGCATGATGAAAGGAGAGGTAAATTATTTTAAAACCTACTCATTTAATGCTGTTATGTTAAATACAGTAAATATGAAAGGTTTTTGTGATGGAAAAACTGTGAATAAAGTACTACAAATACAAAACCATGACAAAACAGAATTTTATGCTGAGATCACTTTGGAGTGACCCATGATGCATTACCCAGATTAGGATTGGGGTTTTATAGCTGAGCAAGTCATTGCCGTTATTAGTAGTTTAATTGCTTGGAGGTATCTATGCATGCATAAGAACAGGACTTCTAACAAAGCTACTTTATGAATTGAACTTGGTGCTAAAAATGAAGTGAAGCAGTGCAGTATGCTTCACCTGTGGTTAAAGTCTGTTTAAAGTCCATAAATGAAACATGCTGTAGCTATTGATGTGTGTTATTGTGGGTTCTTTTTTGAGTGTGTTTTTCTACTGAGTGTAATGCAAAAGCATCAGTTGGTTTGCTTTTACCTATGTCAAGTTTGTATTTTACATTGACTGTTAGAGTTGCAGCTGCAAAGTAACTTGTAGATTGAGCCGCTCAGGTAGAGCGTGGCAGTGTCTAATACAGTCTTATTAAAGCATTATTTTGTGAAATGGCAGCAAGAGAATTTAGCTTTATAGTCGGAAGGGTCCTATATTTTGTTGCTTCTACTGTATTAGATTCCTAAAACTGAAGGAAGCAGGGTTGAGGAAAAAAAACCTGCTAAATTTTTGTTATTGTTTAAAAACTGTCAACAAATAGTAAGTGCTGTTGAGCTCTGTGAGGGCAATGTGGTGGTAAACAGTTACCAAAGGAAGATTTTGTGTCTTGGTCCTTGTGGATGAACAGCCCATTAAGAAAATGGGAGAAACCAGTTTAAATCATAGAGTTTGTCATTTGGGGCTAATCTGCTTCTCTTACATGTCACAGAAATTTGGAATTCTACTATGAGTTACCTTGCTGTGCTGCTTATTTTAAAAGTAGCAGAAGAAAAATTTTTAAATTCTGAATTTAAATGCAGTTTTGTCTAATTCTTAACTTTCTAGTATTTTTGACAGAAAAAATACAGTATTGTCAAATTAGTTACTTTATGGAATTATCCTCCCCCAAAACCCTCACAGTTCAATTTTGGCTTCTTTGTACAGTCTTTAATATGGTTTTGTATTCAAATTTTTTCCTCACAGTAAGTGTGAAATTCACAAACAGTGCATCTAATGATGGTTTTGTGATTGTTCTGATAACCAGAATTATCTTTAACTATAGAAGGGGGCTTTTTTTAAGCATATAGTGGTAGTTTCTTCAATTTAGTTGCCTGTTCAGTATTTATTTTTCATTATTATTACTTAATTTGGTCTGTCATATGTTTCAAAGCAGCTTTATATGGTTAGGATGATACCAAAGCTAAACTAGAAATTGCAAAATAGCATGTGAAAAGTGTGTCGTGACCTTAGCGATTCACTTTTCCTGATACTTGTAATAAGTTGTGTGTGTTGACAAAAGCATGTACCAGTTTTGAGGGAGGAAGAGGAGAAAGCACTGCTGCACTCCCAGACTGCGCAGAGGTGGGAGGGCAGGAGGCTACAGCCCTTACACAAAGCCAGGCCTGGGGGATGCCGTGCACACAAGCTGCTTTTTTACTTGCGTGTGTCAGGTGGAAGTGTGGGAGTAGATTATTGGTAGCTGTTAAATCTTCTTAGTTCTCTTGCCTTCCTTGATTTGGGATAGTGTGTATCAAATCGTATTTTTATTTTCCTTTTGATCTTACATCGTTCACAGGTAGTTTGCCCATTGAATCAGTGTATTTGCCCCCTTTTTTTAAAAAAACCCCAAACTGTTGCAGAGCAGATATTTCTGTGAGGAACAGTTGTGTTTGCTTCTCTTTTAGGTTAATTTTAGAATTAGTAAACATTCTGAATTTTGGAATTTGAACTGGACTAAAGTAGGTATTTGAAGAGGGATGGGTGTGAGAAAAAAAACCTGAAGATGATTTTGTGGGGGTCTAAAATTATGGTGATAAAGTGCCGTGACTTCTCTGAGGTATCAGATGGGTGCTGAAATATGTCCAGGCTCATTTGAGTAAAATTGCAGCATTATGTCAACTCATGTTTTAGTCTATATATTCTTATTTTGTGCTTTCCTGGTGATCCTGGTAATGTTACTATATCTTTTTTGTTCCTTACTGAAGTTTTTTTAAAAAAATTTCTTCTACAGTTTTATGTCATTGAGTATGCTGCTTGTGATGCCACTTACAATGAAATAGTCACTTATGAACGACTCCGACCTGTGAATCAAAATAAAACTGTCAAAAAGAACACCTTTTTCAAGTGCACAGTGGATGTTCCTGAAGATCTGAGAGATGCGTGAGTAGCTCTGCCCACTTTAATAGGACATGTACTGTATTTGAGGGGGAAAAACCCACTTGGCTTTTATTTTAGAGGGCCGTTTACAGGTCCCTGAAGAACTTAAAGGGTGGCTGTGGCTGCAGTAGCTGTTTTAGAAACTGCTGACTGGGATTCCTGATGAGCTTTTGTCATGGGAACAAAGAGCAAGTTCTGAGGTGGGAGCTTTGGGTCTTCCTTTGGGCTTGTAGAGGTGATGCACTCACAGTGGGCCTCTGGTACCAAGACTTGTGAAATAACCCTGATGGCATTCAGTCCATGGAGAAATAAGGACTGGAACCATGTTAAGGAGAGTGGGCATTTTCTGGTGTCTGAACGATCTTTGCCATAAACTCCTGAAACATTCTTGGTTCTCATCGTGATATTACATGGTCTGTGTTGATGCAGCTTGTTAAAATGACAGTTGTTTTGTCTCCTTAGGTGTGCTAATGAAAATGCACATAAAGATTTCAAGAAAGCTGTGGGAGCATGTAGAATTTTTTATCATGCTGAAACAGCTCAACTAATAATACTAGTAAGTAATTATTTCTATGTAAATGTTGCATGAATTTTCAGTATGATCGTTGTGGGAAGTATCTAGCCAGCTGCGTATTTGTATAGAAAGTGGTTTATCTTGTCAAGCTATGCAAATTATGAGAGATTTAATATAAGTAGATGTGTTTAAGTTTTATCTTTGGGGCCAGGCCTTTTGGAGGGGCTGCAAGTACTGCACGGCATACAGCCTAAATTTAGGAGCAGCTTTCAGTCTCACTGGTTTTACGGTTTTTGCCATCCACAACTGAGTGGCGTTTCACTGATTTGTGTGGATGGCTCAGAGCCAGCTCGAGCTTACTCTGCTCTGGAGCAGTAGATTCCCCCCCATACTGTATTACACTGGGCACTTTGAACTACAGCTGGGTTTCCACGTGAAGAATTGCAGCAGTTCAGTGTAGCCATTAAGGAATTGTTCACTTAAATTCCTCTGTGACAGTTTTCTCTTATTATGTTGACTTTTCCCAGCATTAGTTTCTCTTCACAGTTCTACTTAGTTAATGTTATCTACTTGAACCTCACTCTCCCGAACTGCATTTTCCTTGCTTATCTCCTTCGCTCTGCCATTCAGACAGTGAGTGGCAAGTATGTATATGGTAGAATGACATTTAACTTGTTTGTCTGGGGAGCATCAAGAGGAAGGAGTTACTGTGTGTATCCAGTAGCAAAGTGTTTAGTGTAAAACATGCTGTGAGTGAGAACAGGAAATTGTTGGTTTGCAGAGGTGGTGCTGAATTCCTCATGCTCTGTTTTGAGGAAGAATAATGTCCATGTAAGTACTGGCAGCTTAGATCATGTTCATGATTTAGTTGAAATAGGTTCCTGATTTATTCTGTAAATGTGGATTTGTTTTAAAAATGAAACGTCATGTTCCTCCTCTTTTGTAGTCTGCCAGTGAAGCAACAGTGAAGAGAGTGAACATACTGAGTGACATGCATTTGCGCAGCATTCGCACCAAACTTATGCTTATGTCAAGAAACGAAGAAGCTACAAAACACTTAGAAGTAAGCCATAGCTTGTAATTCTTTTTGATTGAAACCAAGCGTATAACTGTATATTACACTGCGTACATATGGATGAGTCTTATTTTGTTTTCCCTGCAGTGCACAAAACAGCTTGCTGCAGCATTTCACGAGGAATTTGTAGTCAGAGAAGATTTAATGGGACTTGCTATAGGAACACATGGCAGTAACATACAGCAAGCCAGAAAGGTTCCAGGAGTTACTGCCATTGAACTTGAGGAGGATACTGGTACTTTCAGAATCTATGGAGAGGTAAGGGGGAAACTTTGTATGAATCTGATGAGCATTTCACTCTGTATCTGCCTTTAGAGTGGTGAGAGCTGTGCTCAGAGCTGAAAACTGGAAATAGCTGAGTAGTCTGTCTATGTGCATGTTCATGCTATGGCAGCTTGTGCTACGTGTATTTGAAATACAAGACTTCATTGCAGTGGTGACCTCCGTAAGATGTGTTCTGTCCTAATCAGTCTGCATGCTGATGCACAGATTCTGTAACTGCACTGTGCATCTTGGTCAACCTGAGAGAAGTATCGCCTGCTGCTGTTTTCACTTGATCGCAGATAATTGTTTTTTTCCTTCAGATTGTATATGCTGTTCTTTTTGGTTTTCCACGTTCCCTTTTTCCAGTTCATGAGTGTTCCACCGTGTGGTGTCTGCTCCTCTGACCTAGCCAAATGTGTTAAGGCATATATCTGCTGCTTCTAACCCTTTTATTTTGGCAATTTAATTCTGATTTAGGCAAAATAATGCTGTCTTGTTCCAAGTTAATTCCATTTGCATGACTCTCTAACTGATGTACTTTGTCTCACAAGTGCCTTGAAATGTAGCTGGTCTTGGAACCAAAACAATGATCCATTCAGGAGGCAGAAGAGTAGGGTCGAAGATGCCACTGTCACCAGGGCCCTGTCAGAACATTTAAGGGTGGGGTTTTTTTTGTCCCACGTTGCCAACTCTACAGGTGCCACTAACACCTGAGTCTCTGGTGTTAACGCTTCTAGAAGTCCTTGGCTTTCTACTGTTTCTGGAAATCTGTGTTCTTGAATTATGTTCTGTGCATGTCAGGAGTAGAAGCTGATACAAGGGTGAAATGAAGTTGATACTGCTCAGGGGAGGACAAACTTCTGTATTTCTCAGTATCTCTGAAGTTCATTGTCCTTTCTTGGAAACCTTAAACGCTTCCAGGATATCAGGGTAGCAACAGATCCCTCTTTGATCTGGTACTACTAGTAAATCACATCTCTGAGTTCATGAAGAAGAATTGGTCAAGTTCAAACGCAGTAGAATACATGGTGTGTTCCAGTTTCGATCTCTTCAATGTGAGTGATGTGACGCTGAAACTTGTGGAAAGGTTATGACACTCACCAGCCTCTTACAGTTGTGCACAGCAGTGATTATAAATACCAGATGCCCCCTAAATAAAAATGCTGTTGGACACATCCAGCCTTGTCTTTCCTAGAAGCGATAGCTGCTTCTAAAAAAGACGGGCAACTTAAATATTCCATGTGACAAGGGTTTCGGGGTCTAGGTCTACTCCTCTGCTCTTTTTGCCTCTTTTCAGCTGGATTTGGCGAGTGGCCAGGTGCTAGTGGCTGAATACACGGACAGACAATCACAGAATCACAGGGTTGGAAGGGACCTTAATAGATCATCTAGTCCAACCCCCCTGCCAGAGCAGGGCCACCTTAGAGCAGGTTACACAGGAACGCGTCCAGGCGGGTTTTGAATGTCTCCAGAGACGGAGACTCCACCACCTCCCTGGGCAGCCTGTTCCAGTGCTCTGCCACTCTCAAGGTAAAGAAGTTCCTCCTCATGTTTAGGTGGAACTTCCTATGTTCCAGTTTGTGCCCGTTACCTCTTGTCCTGTCACTGGGCACTACCAAAAAGAGCCTGGCCCCATCCTCCTGACGCCCACCTTTCAAGTATTTATAAGTGTTGATTAGGTCCCCCCTCAGACGCCTCTTTTCCAGGCTAGAGAGACCTAATTCCCTTAGTCTATCTTCATAAGAGAGGTGTTCCAGTCCCCTGATCATCTTTGTAGCCCTATGCTGCACCCTCTCCAGCAATTCCTTGTCCCTCTTGAGCTGGGGAGCCCAGAACTGGACACAGTACTCCAGGTGGGGCCTCACCAAGGCAGAGTAGAGGGGGAGGATGACCTCCCTCGACCTGCTGGCCACACTCTTCTTGATGCACCCCAGGATGCCATTGGCCTTCTTGGCCACCAGGGCACATTGCTGTCTCATGGTCATCCTGTTGTCCACCAGGACTCCCGGGTCCCAATTAGGGACAATATTAGGCTGAGAGATGTGGGAGCTGTGATCCAGTGTCCTTGACATTGTACACAGGGTCTGAGGGTCTCCCATAGCTAACATTTTGCATACAAATAAAAGCTCAGTGTTTGGGGCCAGAATCTTTGAGGGAAAGGAGCAGGGAGATGAATTTTAAAAAATATTGAAAATCTGTGTGATTTGAAGGGAGCTAAAATGTATGGGATGCTGTTCATGCCTTTTGCTTGTCTGATCCAGACTGCTTTGATTCCAAGATCCTTGCCTTCTGCCTGAACCTGCTGCTTGTTACCGGGAGCTCAGTACTGTGAATTTCAGAGCTTGGACTGTCCCTACTTTTGAAATCCTGTGCTTCTCCAGCGAAAGCAGGCCTTACCAGAACCAGGAAACCTTCTCTTACACCTTCATTACTGGCAAAATTGAATTGCATTCAATTCTTGTGCAATGCTTAACACTAGAGCTTCTTCCCTCTTGTTCCATTTTTTCCAAGGTACTTAACTGTATGATAACCATTCCTTTGGATTGAAGGATAGCGAGATCCTGTCTGTCCTGGCATTTTCAGGAGACTATTAGTTCTTGTTTTCCCTTTGGAGAAAATAAAACTTGTTTTCCCTCTGGAGTTTTCATGAGCTCAGTTCCGTTTACACTGGGAGACTAATATGCCTTTTATTTTATGTCTTGAAAAAAGACTTGTATCACAACGGAAAAAGCATTGTTCCCTGCCATGACTTAGGAGGACTTTGTCTTTATCTGCATGGGATAAGGCTTTTCAAGTGACTCCCAGCGGTAGATTTCATTTTTTTTCTCTTGGGGAAAGTCTAAAAGAGCTACCAGGACTCTGGAGAGACTTTTGAAACCTTGTCCCGGAAACTGGTGTGAGACTCCTGGGATAGGTCCACCATTTGTAATAGGAGCGCCTTGCCCCAGTGTGTAGCTACTGGACCAACATTAGTGTCCATTTTACAAAACATATTCCCTAAAATCTACAGCCATACAGTTAGTTCTTGTTTGACTCTCATTTAGACCTCTCCTGCTGCAAAAGGTGTAATGCTGAGTTTAGAAAAATACTCTGTACGTGATCTTTCACTTGAAGACTCTTCAGGTAACCTGGACACGTCGTGATTGTACGGGCCACTATGTTGTTGTGGTTTTGGCCAGATTGGCCAACCAGAACAACAGATGGCCGTCCCCTCCCTCCTCTCCTCAGAGAGGAAGAGGTAAGGAGATTTACAAGTTTAGAAGAAGAACTAAACTACTTTAATGAAAATAATAATAAATAAGGAAAAAGAAATAAAAAAGTATATAATATATGCAAAAGCATGTCCAGCTCCCAGGATGACGACTGCATTACCAGCAGACCCAGGGAAAGTCCCAGACTGGAGTCAGTGATGAACAGGAGCTGAATTCTGGAACTAGAGTCAGGAATGCTCAAATCGGGATCAAAGGCAGACGAACAGACAGGGTCCTCCTCAGACGTCGGTCGTTGAAGAAAGAGAGCGAGAGAGCCGCCTTGCCCCTTCGATCCCTTAGCTTTTATGCTGAGTGTGGTGCACATGGGATGGAATACCCTGTTGGACAGTTTTGGGTCACCTGTCCCATCCTCTCCTCCCTATAGGGGTGGCCCCTCTGCGCTTCTCCACTTCTGACCCTCTAACAGGACAAACGGCGAAGTTAGCCGACCTTGGTTGTTATAGCAATAAGTGTAAGCAAGAGCCTCTGTGCATACCATCCTTGGTATAATCAGGTCTTATCACTCTGAGAGCGAGCAGTTTCTGAACAATACGCTGTTAGTTTTAGACTTTAGTCAGTTAGAAGAGGCTCAGCTAAAAAGTAAAATTATAAATCAGAAAATTGGTTCTGTTTTACCTCAAACCAGGACATATGTGAGGTTAACCAAAGCACTAACGGACATGTAGATGGTCATTCCAAGTGAGAAAGGCAGTTATTGGTAACTGAGAGAACGTGAAGTCTTTAATCCATGTGCACCCTGATTTTTAGAGAGAGAAAATATTTTTCTTTTCTGTATTATTGACTGCGAGGAACAGAGACTGCATTGTCCAAATGAGCTGTCTCACCTTGGGGTGTGAATGAGTGGTACAGGCTGCACTTGTACGAGAATTGGAGTGCTTGCGACATAGTGTAGGTGTGCAGAGGGCACTCTGGAGAACTGCCATTACCGGCAGGTGCTTAGTGTCTTACCCTGACTCTGCTTCTGTGGAAGCCGTCACTCTTCCTTCATCTTCATTTGGGGAAGAATTGATTAACGTACCTCTGAGGCAGGGCATCGTGAACTCTTTAGTTGATTGTGTCCTGTGTGTAGAGTTGATTGAAGGTGAAAAATTGCTAATGTGTGTTGAAAGTTGGTACCACGTTAGCAGTTGGGTTGAGTGTGCAGCGTAGCCTCTGCTCCCCGCAATACCTTCCTCTTCATTGGTTTTCCAGGCTTGATTGCTTGTTTCATTCTCTTGAAATCCAGGTAGCTGGTGTTTCTCATGCTAGTGTTTTGATCTCTGCCGGAAGTAGAGATTTATATATTTCTTCTTGTTCTAGGACTTTCCTACTTGGAAAGGTGCGGGAGCTGGTCGTACTCTTATTTCACGTGTTGCCTGAAACGTAACAGATGAAAGGGCTGAGGCATTAGTATAAAATGAAACCTGCTCAAAAGCTGTCATTACTGAGTAGATGCTGATTCTTGTTCCTTAATTTCACACTTTGGCTGTTGCTAATTTGAAGCTTTGGTTCATGTTTCAGCTTCTTTATAGGCTCAATTAATTGTCAGTTAATTTCTGTCATGCAATAATAGAACTACAAGAAATCACTTATAGGAGTTGTCCCCACTAACCAGTGACACTGTCCTGTCTTGGAAAACATTGTAGATGAACTGTGGCCGGAAACCAGCATTCTGAAAGGAGAGTTCCTTGGTTGTAGTATTACTTGCAGTGTAGAGATGATACGTGATTCGGGCAGGTTCCTTGGTGCCGTACACCATTTTAGCGATCACTGTAGAGTTCGGGTTGTGCTGGTGAAATTATCCTGAGGTTACAGGAGAGGGTTTGTCTGAAGGTGTTGGTGATTCAGGCTCAGATTCCAGTCAGGCATAAGACAGGAGAGAAGCAGAAGTAGAAAAATTTTTGTAGTGAGACGGGGAACTTCCCACCTGTCGCTGGTTCTGAAGTGGTGTGCTGTGTCTGTACACTCCTGTACCTTTCCGTGGTGCTGCTGCACCTTGGAACCCCCAGTTTGACTGCTGCCGGATTCCCTGACCGCAGCCGCTCAGCTGTTCATGGCAAGTCCCTTTCCAGCAGATGGAGTGGGTTGTGGTGGCCAGGCCTGTGAGTGTGCGCACTCCTGGAGGAGAAGCTACTTTTGTCGTTCTGGCAGCATTTATTCACCAAAGATTAATGTGTATTTGCAGACAGTACTTGGTATTAAGACTTAACATGCAAAATAGATCTGTCTGTTGTAACAAAGGTTCTATGACTGATTTTGTTGTTTTCTTTCTGTTCTCTGGAATACTGTGTAAGACAGTGGAATTTTCTTAGAGGAGAGAACTTCTAACGGCTGTTTTATTTAGTCTGTTCCGAAAAATCAGTACACCTTTCTTATGGAAAAAGCTGTGAAGCCATTCACTGCTTACAGTGATCCTGTAAAGTTCTGTCATAGCCTTTCAGCCTTGGAAATGTCTTATCTTTATCAGGTGGCATCAGCTTTAGATACCATCAAGAGAAACAAGCTTAAAAATTCATTTTCTCTTTCACCATTTTTCTACACGTGGCCTTCTGCACATAATAGCATATTACATGTTAAAGGTGATGTTAAAAATTGCAAAATAAATTTATATTGCTGTCTATATCAATGGTAGCGCAGTTTGTGTTGAGAAAAATTGTATGCTTCCAAAGCAGATCAGAGGAAAAAGCAGAGGTTAAACTATACTTTTATGACTTTCCTATCTAATCATAGCCGTAGAACTACTGTGGCCTCAGGTGAAATGAGATACATGATCCAAAGTTTCCTTTAACATAATATTCCTGTAAGCTGAAGTTTCTGTGAATGTTGGTAGGACCTCTTTCAAATTTATTTATTTTCAGTACGGAATCTTTGTGATAAGTATTATATTGATTTTTTTTATAAATGGATTCTAGATTTGAAAATTAATCTCGTCTCTATTCTTCTCTTTTAAAAATAATTTTGCTGTTTGGAAGGCTTGCAGCTGTTGCTACAAGGTTTTATTTTTAACATGGTACATTCACAAATAAACTTCTTTAATTCCTTTTCAGACTGCTGATGCAGTAAAAAAGGCTAGAAGTTACTTGGAATTTGTGGAGGATTTTATTCAAGTTCCCAGAAATCTTGTTGGTATGTAATACTGCTAAAACTTGAAAACTTGGGGAAAGGGAGCCTAATCAGCATGACTTTGCAAAGAAGATTTAGATGGCATTACAATATTTGATTTCTCCATTTAAGTAGAAAGTGATTAATATTTCAAAACTGTATGTACCAGGGAATTAATAGGAAATTACATATATTATTGCTGAATAATACTTTGTCAGGATTTTAACACTTAAAATGGTTTGAATCCAGACTTGTACTATCTAGTTTAATGGTAATTTGAAGTTTAGATTCTAGTAAAAAATAAAAATTGGAAGTGCTGAAACTGAATTCCAGAATTGAACGTGGCAGTACTACAGCTGAGTTGCAAGAATGGCATCAGACGACTCTCATGTAATTGCTTCCCCCTGGGTTCAGATTGGTTCGAGGTGGTGGTCGGATGGTGTTGGGTTGCCAGATAAATAGGCAGGGCTTGTCGGTCTCGGGCTTGGTCTAGAAGCGGGCAGGATCTGGATGCAGGTGCTGTCCCTGACTCAGCAGCTGGCTGGGTTAACCAAAGCAGACATCAAAAGCTCTGCTTTTAACCTCTTAGGGTTTGGGGCTCAGAGCTTGCGCATTATAGGCTGCGTCATTTAAATAATTCATGTGCAAACTCCTAACAATTATACTTTCAAAGTTCTACATCTTGAGCAAATTAAGGTGTAACATTTTGTTGGGGTTTTTAATAGGAATAGGACCTCACAAATTATGTATCTGATGCAACTCTGTTCTCTCATCTACTAAATGTTAAAGCTTGTTTTAACATTCAGCAAATCCATCGTTAGTTTGTACAGAAACACATTTTTTTCTGTAATGTAGTGATGATCTTCATCAGTGTTTGTCATTCTGTACATATATATAGTTTAATTTTGGAAGTTTTCACCTGTTTCTTTTGGCACAGTGTGAGGTTTTCTTTGGGGTTTTTTATACCTTTATGAAGTAGGAGAAAACTTTGAAACAAAGTGAACGGTGAAGGAGAGTCAGGTGGTTGTTACAATTATGCTATACGTAACTTAAAATATCAAGAAACCCATTAAAATTTTTTGCACACGGGTGCAAAATTAACCATTCTTGCCCTCTGAAGGAAAAGTTATTGGAAAAAATGGAAAAGTGATTCAGGAGATTGTAGACAAGTCTGGAGTCGTCAGGGTGAGAATTGAAGGAGATAATGAAAATAAACTGCCCCGTGAAGATGTAAGTACTTTGTTCTTTCTTCCTATGAGTAGGTTTTTATTTCAAAACCAGTCATCTTCAATCTTTTAACAAAGAATATGTAGGAAAATACATGCAGACAGTGAGAATTTCAGGGGCACCAGAATGAGATGCCTGTTTGCTCTGCATCATCGTGCAGTTTATAATGCAGCCTTCATGGCCTGTGCACCTCCTTTTCCGTGGCCAAACTGTAATCGTGGGGGTGTCCGGTTACAAAACCATGGTGTCGGGGATTTGGGTAATTTTCTAGGAGAGATGCTTGTGGATTATTTAATGAAGCCAGTTTTATAACTTTTCTGTGGCTTTTGAGAGCACAATTTTTTTTTTTCAGACTGCCATCTTGCAGTAAATTTTATCTGAAACAATTCAAGAAAGAACTTTAGCCGCTGAAGTGAGACATGAATTCTTTTTTGATCTTTCTCCTATATGTACTTTAGCTGCATAACTGGTTCAGAATTGATAGTGTTAATAGTGTTCACGTATTTTAAATATATGAGAACATAAGATAAAATCTTCTATAGTTCAAGCAGAAAGCATTGTTTTGATGGTAATGTTCTTTCTGAAAATAAGATTTGACATTCTGTTTCCGTAGGGAATGGTACCATTTGTATTTGTTGGTACTAAAGAAAGCATTGGAAATGTCCAAGTTCTTTTAGAGTACCACATCGCGTATCTAAAGGTAAGTGTATTTCAGGGGAAAGAGTCTCTAGGGGGAACTTTGGTTGAAGTAACAGAATTTTTGAGGTTCAGCTGATTTGCAGTTGACAAACTGTTCCTCTGTGTATCGGGACTTAAGGTTTGGTGCCTTCAGCACACCCCTTGTCCAGAGGTGTTCTGGAAGCCTCTAAATCCGTTACTGTAGTTACATAGGACTGGTGGTGTTGGCAGGACTGGGCTGTAAGGAACGCTGTTTTAACTGGCTTTTGAGAAGTAGTGTGGAACTTCTTATATCTATGTTAGTGTTGTGGTGTTCTGAGGTTATGCTCTCTTGGGAGTGGTATGGAATTTCTAATAGTATCACACAAATACTGTGTACTATTAGAACAACGACCCATTTAGATTAATTGTTCTTGTATGGAGTTGTGGCGTTGGCTTAACAGAAATAATGAATGAATTTGAATCGTGTTACTTTGTCAGTTGGCTTTTTAAAAAAAAAATTTACTAGAAAACCTGTGATTTGACTAGGAAAGCATAGTTAGGAAAGGTAATAGTCTTAAAAAGAGTCTTTCAGCATGGGAATTCAAGAGAAAGATTTTAGATTTCTTCCAAAACTCAGAGGTGAATTCTGTTATTTGCAGCCACCTCCAAGGTGGTGTCAACTCTCCACAGGAATGCTAGTTTTTAAGTTGGCTGGATGGACGGTGGTATTTTGTGAAGGGAAAGAACATTTATTTATCAGCAATTTTTTTTTATTATTTCCTTTTATGTAGGAGGTAGAACAACTAAGACTGGAAAGGCTCCAGATTGATGAACAATTGCGTCAGATTGGGATGGGTTTCAGACCTTCTTCTGCTCGAGCTCCTGAAAAAGAGAAGGGTTACACCACTGACGAGAGCACCCTCTCCTCAGTGCAAGGCTCCAGGTCCTACAGCGGGAGAGGGAGAGGCCGCCGGGGCCCCAATTACACGTCTGGTTATGGTGAGTTTCCTTCAGCGTCTCCTGAGGAGTCCTCAGGGTACTTCTGAATCCAGAACTGTCTCTGGATTTCTTTGTGTTTGGCAGAGTTGAGTGAAAGGAGGGCTGAACATTTGGAATTGCAGTTTTATGTTTTACATAGCTCAAAAGACCTAATCAGATTTATGTTCTTGTTGAGGTTAAGTTTTAAATTGGAAAAACGAGCAAGCAGAAGTCTGGTGAGATCTTGCCCTTCAGCAGTAGCAGTTGTGTCTTACAAAGCTGGGAACGGGAAAGAGCTACAGGTACTCTTCAGGAGATACAATTAAAAAAAATATAAAATATCTGGAGTTAGCATTATCTGTTCTGATTGAGGAGGAGGAAAAAATAAATGCTTGTCTGTGATCATGGCCATCTTATGAATATATTTTTGATAAGCAAAGCAAAATAATTTTACATGGAGACAGCCCCAAATCCTGTTTGTTTGTTTTAATTTGGTTGGAACTAAGAGGATTTGTTTAAGATGTAGTGAGATACTCTGATATATTTTTAAGTAACCAGGGAACTGCTACTGAGTTCCCTGGAGGCGCGCACATCCCCTTTGCATTCAGCAACAGCTCCCCACCTGGGGCCAGTCTGCCCCTAAGTATGGACATGCTTCCCAAAGGAGCAGTAAGCGGGGACAAAAATAATCTATAGATTCAGTAGGTTACTCCTGATCTTCTGCATGTAGCTGATGGTACAGAATCAGACAAGTTCTTCCTTTGGATTTTATAGTCCATCACTGACTGTAGCTTCCAGGATCATGCCATGGTGGTCAGGTTCATTCTGATTATAATGTTAAAGTTTAACTTTTTTTTTTTAACAATTTCCTGACGCATTGCTTGACTGAAGTATAATGACGGTTGTTCAGTTTGTGTATCAACCCACAGACTTTCATTTGGAGAACTTTTAATTTTTACCTCCCCACATGTCAAGAGTTGCAGCTTAGAACCAGTTGGGTCTAAATATCTTTATTCCAGAAAGGTTAGCAGGGAGAGTTCCTGGCTGCTTACAATAAATAGTAGATGTGGGATTTTTGAGTAGTAAGAAGCTGTGTGGTTAGCTCAGAGACGGTGGGATATTATGGCTGCTATTTAACATAAACAGTTAAACTGTTCAAGCAGCATTACAACAGCCTGAAGAGTTGCTTAGCAACAGCCATCAGCGATAGGGTGGCGAAGTTGTCCTTGGGAATTTCAGCGAAGTTGCCTAGAAACTGCAGCGAATGCCTGCAGTGTTTGCACAAAGAGAGGAAATGCTGTTTCACCCCTGGTTTATCCGTGTACGTACATTGTCTTTGGTAATCTTTGAGCCCTTCTCGCTTTACTACAAACAAACTTAGATTGAGCATCTTAAAAATGTAGGTAATTTATGCTGGATTTATAGTTTGTGTTGTGTATATTTTAATATATAAAATTATATCTACATTTATCTACTCTTATATATTAATAAATTTATTTATGGTATTTTTATATCTATATAACCAGCCATGCTGGTTGGAAGACTTCTGGGAGAATGTGAAAGCAGAATATAATCCCAAATTCCATATTCATTTCCAATTTTCTTTTTCTTCTTGTACAAGGTACAAACTCTGAGCTCTCTAATCCTTCTGAAACAGAATCTGAGAGAAAAGATGAACTTAGTGACTGGTCCTTGGCAGGAGAAGATGACAGAGAGAGCAGACACCAACGTGACAACAGACGGCGTCCTGGAGGACGGGGCCGTAGCGTGTCCGGAGGTCGTGGGCGTGGTGGACCTCGTGGTGGCAAGTCATCCATTAGCTCTGGTACCGGGCTTCAAATGTATTTGGAATTTATTTTTTTTTCCTGGCAGTTTTGTGTAAAACCTCTTGCTATTATAAAATACTCCATTTTTACATTGTAACCTTAATACACAGGGATATCAGTAGAGTTGTGTGACAGTTTCTTGTTAGATTTTTTTGTTTATCTTCTGCTCATGATGATCTTCATTTCCTTCCTCTACTTCACACACATACTAATGATATTATCAATGTTTATAAAACACGTTCCCTGTGGTCACCTTCCGAGTTAATCTTGTGTTTAGATACAGAATGAGAGAAGTCCTAGCAAGGAAGTTGTCTTACGTTTTATCAGAATTTGACTGTGCTAATTCATAATGCTTTAATAGTGTCAAAAGCACCACGCTGCGGTGAAGTGAAAGGTGTATTTTACCCATTTAGCAGTTTTGAATAAAAGTTCTCTAAATGTCCCCTTGGAAATCTTTGCCAGGAAATAATAGAGGTGCCTGTTGTGGTGCCTCAGAACATTTCCTGTTGGATTAGAGTCAGAGAGGAGCTGTATGAAATCAGAAATCCTGTGGTTGGGGGTAGTACACCTTTTCCTAAGGTTGCTTTGTATTTTGAAACTTCCAAACACAGCCTGGAAATTAAGTTACACGTAACTACAGTATCTTAGATGGAAACTTGTTGTTTGTTCAGTGCTTAAAGACCCGGACAGCAACCCCTACAGCCTGCTTGATAACACGGAGTCAGACCAGACTGTGGACACGGATGCCAGTGAGTCTCACCACAGCAGTAACCGGCGCAGGAGGTCACGCAGGCGAAGGACTGATGAAGACGCCGTTCTTATGGACGGAATGACGGAGTCTGACACAGCTTCTGTTAATGAGAATGGTTTAGGTATGTAAACAGCTGGCTGATAGGCCCAGAGCAAGCTAAGAAAAAAACGTGTTGTCCCTGTAAGTGTAGTGGAACACGTGTTCTTCTTTGTCAGTGCCGAGTCCTTGTTCTGTTAGAGGTTGCTGTCTGGCTAAAGAAAGGCTTCTCCTGTGGCTCTGCCATGAAACCTCCTTTACTGAGCTCCACTAGTGTTTTCACGTGCCTCTCTTGTAAAAACAGTCTGATGGAGACACCAAAGACTAACTTGTTTCCCACAGAACTGGTGCTGCTGCTGGGGCAGCGTTCTGGTCTGGCCATGGCAACCTCCGGCTCGGTGTAGGAAAGCTACTTAAGAAGCTGTTAATTTGTCTCTACCCAGCTTCTGCTTAAGTACTTTCTCTCCGTAAATTCTCTTGATACTAACTGGGACAAGAATATAATCTGGTTAATAATGGGGGGGGGAGGGGGGAGGCGGGGAGGAATCTTTCATGGGTTTTCTGGCTAAAATTTGACATATGGTTACTTATTAAATAAATTAAGTCTGAGGTCATTAAGTATATGCCTAAATGTCTTGATCAGCCAAGAGCAAAAACGTAAAATCTAGCTCTGGCGTTACTGTGTGTGCTTTCAGTATAAAGTTATGTTTATCGTTCAGCCTGTCTCATTTAGCCTGTCGCTTTAATAGGAGCAATGTTAAATGCCCCTTGCTGAAACTGCTGAAGAATTAACTTATTTATTTTATTGTCAGAAATAGTTCATGGTAAACTTTGCAATTGCAGATGATAGTGACAAAAAACCCCAGCGACGCAATCGTAGCCGCAGGCGTCGCTTCAGGGGTCAGGCAGAAGATAGACAGCCAGGTAATTCCAGTGGAGCTGTGGGGAATCGCAGGTCGAAAGCATGAGAGAATGTTGTGTCTGCTCTTTTCCATATAGCTGCATAATATAAAAAGGTTACTCAATAACTAATAAGACTACTAGATAAAGATGAAAGACTTTTTTTTTTCTACTAGGAGAACTATAGAAGTTCTTAATCTGCCTAATGAAACTAATTTTAAAGTCTAACTTTTTGCTTGGACGTACGAGTTCTGCTTCTGATCAGGCTCTCGCTGAAGTCAGCAGCCGGAGCGCTGTTGGGTTCAGTAGTGCCGGATCGAGACAAATGGAAGGTTCGTACTCCGCGCTCACCCGCATCCGCGCACTCGCACCCAGGGCGCTGCCGCTGCCGTCCCCATGGGTGCAGGGCCCCGCGCCGGCCCCGCCGGAGCTCAGCCAGGGGCTGGCGGGAGCTGCCCGGCCTCGGCCCAGCCACGCTGCTGCCACCAGCCCCTGGCTCCCGTTAGTGTTCCTGAGCCAGCCACAAATTGAGGGGGGGAAGGAGGAGGAATTGCAACGAAATTGCATGTTTCTGGTTTTCCGTTGTTGTGGCTTGTTGCATTTCTTTGGTGTGTACTAACACTCGAAATGTTCCAGGTGAACTACCCGCTTGTCAGTAGAATGCCCTGTTCAGAAACTGCTCGTTCATACGCGGCGTCAGGCGGGAGGAGACTGACAGGCTCAGCATTTCACCCACATTCGTCTTCCTTATGTCTCTGGTGTTCATACAATATTTGGTTAAAAAGAAAACATTGTTGCATTACACTAATTAAAACTTGGGGGAAGAAAAAAAACCCCAAACACCCCGTCCCCCTGACAAGACCCGAAGTAACTCGTTGCTTCTAGGCATTCTAGTTTCATAACAGCGATTGGAGTTTATAAAAAGGCAGAAAAGGCAAAAATGGATTTCAGCTTTTACTTCTAAGAACCTAATTTTAGCTAGCAACATAGAGAGATGTTAGTCATCTCTACAAAAACTATGATACTTTTAAATCTTAAGTATTCTAAGAACAAAAAAAAATTCCCAAACAAGATTTCTCGGTCTTTTTCCTGTTGATGTCTTTGTTCCAGACACCATTTTCAGTTTGCGTAATAAATACTTTGAAATACAACAGTAAGAGTACTGGTAGTTAGTTACACTGTCTTTGTGAAAAACGCTGAAATAACTTAATCTCTTCATAAGTCTGTAGTGAGTGAAATTAAGGCAGAAGGAACTTCCCTTGCCAAACGCTCACAATGTAATTCAGTCCTTTAGTTGTATTATTTGATATATGTCGCTGTAGGATTCTTACTATAAGAATTAATGCCTTATCCTGTAAGCATAAAACTGCCTTCATCTTTACGTTAGAGGAGCTGGATACAGAACATCATTTTTAAAGAAATAATTCTCCTTGTGCAGAAACTCTCTTGGCCTTGCCCACTAGGCAGGGGCCCAGTTGTGAGAAGCCCAGTCACCATAACAGCAAGTGCACGTGCTGAGTTAGGCTTCGTGCATAGCCATTCCTAAATCCAGGAAAACAGTTCACCTGAATGCATGATATACTAAATGTCATTGTACTGTTCATTAGACAATGCTTGCCAACACTAACGTGCTTTAGCTCATCACACATACAAGCGTCTATTTAAATGTGTAGTGCTGTGTACTCTGAAGCTGGAATTGACTCTGGCGTGGTTGGGAGAGGGTGGGCTAAGGCAGAGCCAGCCCCGGGAGTGGGTGCTGAGGTGGTCACAAGGAGAGAGGCCAGAAGCCCATGGCCGGCACCCCGTTAAGTGCGGCTGCAGCAGGGCCCCCACCAGCGGCTCCTGCTCCTGAGCCGCCCCGGGGCCTGTGTCACCGCAGTTAACCCACCGCCTGCACCCCAGAGCTAACGGGGGAGCGCGGTTTGAGAACCAGGAGGAGGCGAGGTCTCCTGCCAATTGCTTCATGAAGTAACACAGAGTTGGATGCCGCCTTATCGTAAGTGATCCCACACTCTGAACTTCCCCCAATTCTTTTCGTATTGCAACTTGCCTCCATTGTATTAGGGTGAAATTCTTCACTACTCAAGTCAGTGAAACCCCAGTGACAATCTGTAGCTGAAAGAGCCCGCAGTCTGCTCTCTTTAAACCCAGTTCAGAAAGCCTGTATTTTCCAGTAAAATTCACAATTGGACCAAAACTACTATTTTATTAACTTTAAGATTCCACCTTCACACCCTCACGTTGCCACTGATTTTAGTGAAAATTGTATTTAACAGCAGAAATAAACTGATCCCTGCTGCGTAGGTGATAGCTGTCAGTGTGAAGGCATTTTGGGAGACGTCTCCCAGCTGTAGTGTAACCAGTACAGAAAAGACCTGTGAAGTTAGTGCTGGTTGAGGCTTCTGATGTGAGCATCACTCTCGTTTTTCTCCTTGCACAGTAACAGTAGCTGATTATATATCACGAGCTGAATCTCAAAGTAGACAGAGAAACCCTCCAAAGGAGACACTAGCCAAAACCAAGAAAGAAACGGTAAGATTTTCTTTTTAATGTTTCCTTTTTTCCCCTTTTCCCTTGCAGCAGAACAGTAAAGGAATGCTTCATTCGGATAGCTCTCACTTGACTACAAGTCATTTGAGTTCAAGAATAAATAATTAAAAGCAAAACTGGCCCAGGGTAAATAGAACGGGCACTGACTCGTAGACTGTCAGTGCAGACTTGAGTAACCAGTGTAATGCTCAAACTAAGTCTGTGCTGTTCCAGATACTTCCCTTGCTAAGGGAGCATTGCGTGTGAGATGTGCAGTTGTCCATGGAGGAGTCTTGAGAATTAATCCTTGAGATACTGTATAAGCAGAGGATGCGAAGTAGTGTGTTTAGCGACGTAGACAAGCTATTTTAGAAAGAATTGATGTTTCAGAGATTGTAGGTCTGAGATCTGGTTTTGTTAAAGGACCAGAGTGGGACAACATACCATAAAACGTAACATTCGGAACTGAATGAAGCAGAATTCCTTTACTTGTACAGTAACGTTGAACTTACTGCCACAAGTTAACGTCTGAGTTTAGCGAAATAAGAAAAATCCATTGCTGTACGATTACCAAAATCTCATTTGAAAGGGATGTGAAAACTCAGCTTTTCAGTTAACTTCTTCATTGGCTTAAAAAGACAGGAATCATGAATGAAGCCATTGGGGTGTGATGGGGGTCTGCTGCCTCAGGGTTACCCTGGCACAATTTCCTGGGAAGTGTGGGATGCACCAGAGAAGTGAGAGGAGGCTGGAACAGAGGGAGGCGGATTCCACACTCTGTTTTTACAGAAATTTTATATTCTGCTTCTGTTTTTGCAAGGCGAAAGATGCGATCGATGAGAACAGCCCTTCCGAAAAGGCAGTGAATGGGCCTGCCACAGCTTCTGGGGATGAGCCTTCCAAACTACAGCACAGTCCTGAGGAGAAGAAAGTTACCGTTCAAGAGGATGGGAATAATCAGGAAGAGGCAGTGCTGAATGGTGTTTCATAAACTGAAGTTCCTAGTTTACAGTTCTTTTACATTACATTTAAAATAGTGCTTGTATAAGCTTGCCAAAGATAGAATATGGATCGCCAGTCTTGACACCGCACTTTCAGTTCCTCCATTTTGGAATACAGAAAGGGGAGGGATCCTGAAGAAATCATATGTTAAACATACTTTGACACCTACTGTGTTATAAATATATCATCAGATGTGCCTTGAGATAGTATATGTAACATTTAAATAAACAAAATTGCTGGCTATAGGAAATGTTATTTTGTTTTCAAAATATGGCAAAGATGTGAGGGGGATCCCTAACATAATACTCTTTATGAAAGCATTAGCTGCTTTTGTTACATTTTTAATAATATGCAACCACTTCTTCACCTGAGGAATACTAGAAAGAAATGCAGTCTAAAATATTTTGCACTGAAATGTAATTTCTCCATTAGTTTAGTCTGGAAACTGGTCTGTTTTAATACATGTTTTTTAAATGCTGTATGTAGAGGAAAAATCTGCAGACCACTGGAATACATTTGTTAAATTCTCATAATCTGCAGGGATACGGGGTGACATTGGCAGTGACTGTTCTACATTGAGGCTTTGTTTGGTTTATTTATTAAACTGTACAGTATTTAAAAATCAAACATAGCTTTAGTTAACACTAAGCTGAATTAGTCATGTCCATTAAGACATAACCTGAACTACTGAAAAGATCAATTTCCAGAAAGTTTATTCTGTATAAACTACATATGTTAGTCCTTAGTAGAGTATTTTTATTTTTGTTTTGGTTGTTTGATGTGCAATATGTTTTTTTTGTATGCTGGTAGTAAAAGGAAATAAACTTTGATCTTCCATCTGTTGACTGTTTCTATCAGAAATGACTATTGACTTCAAGGTTTCTGAGCTGTTAACACTAACGATGGAAACTTACTTACAAGGCAGCTTGAACCTTTAACTCTTTATGAGTTTTCTAACACGCTTATCTTCTGTTCTTTAAGGTGATGATGTAAAACAGCAGTTAACACGTCTAGAACCAGGCTTCTTGTCTTGAAAATATCACTAACCCAACTAACATGTATAGGAATTAATGCAGACGTAGTTTTGCTGGAGACGTCAGAAGCGTGACGCAGTAACCCATCTGGGCAGCAGCGGAGCAGAAGACGCTGATGTGGGAAGAGGGCTGGGCAGCGAGGAGGTGTTGGAAGAAGTCAGAGCAAAGGGGCAGCGCTGCAGTTGTGCTGACTTAAAAGAAAAGAATCTCTTACCTGGTTCCTCAGAAGGGAGTAGGGATGAAAGCCAGCACTCGGCCAGCTGTTACTCCAGCTGCTGCCCCCGGCACTAGCTGCTGTTGGGGATCCACTTCATTTAAGGAGACGATGGGCAGAGTTAACGCAGTGGAAGTGTTGACACTCATTGACAGTGTGCCCTCCTCGAGTTAAATTGTTTTAACTCTGAAGGGTGCACAAGCCTTTCACCTGATACGGCAGCTGCAGGAGTGGAGGCAATTTAAAAACTGGGGGGGGAGGGTGGTGTGCTGGTGAAGCTATGATTAACAAGCCAGGGTTGTTATTTAAGTATGGAAACATTCTGCACATGGCTGGGAACTCACGCCCTGGAAGTGCTGCGTGGCAACATCCCAGCTGCTCCTTTCACCCCACTGGAAATTCTGTAGTAAAGCCAAGTTACCCCCCTCTCTCTATAGGTTCTAAACATCTTCTGTTTCATACTCCCATTACTGGTTCGCTCCTCTCTTCTGAAGGCAGGGAGCTCCTTGCTGTCTGGTAGTGCTCAGTGGCCTGTAACTGGTCTGCAGAGACACCGCGGCCAGGGCTGGGGCAGAGGATGTCGGACCGTGGCCAGCAGGGCCCTGGAGGGGAGGCTTGTTGCTTCAGGAAAAGTGACACCTCTGAAATCCACTGTGCTTGTCTGGAGGTGGGGTTAATGCGTCCATATGCTGCACGGGTGGTTCCTGCCACCTGACAGGACTCTTGGGCCCCACTTAAATACTCGAGAGACACCACTGAGGTCCGTCCGGCTGCTGGCAGCGTGACAAATCCAGCGCAGGGATCTGCAACAGCTTAGGTAAGGAGCTCCTGCTTCCTAAAGTGCAGACCTTATTATGTGAATTCTAACTTTGTACTGTTAAGGTGATGTATAAAACTGCAGTACTTGCATTACAAATTTGGAATTTATTAAATGCTATAAAATCCATTAAAGATTCCAGGGCATTCCCGACCTGTCAGTAACACTTCAGAAGCTCAACCAGCCTTGTTTTTGACAAGGCAAAGACAACTGAGCACATCATTTCCTATTCTTTATTTCTTCGGTCAGAGACAACCACAAAACTGTCCCAAATTATCCCGTCAAATAAATCCTCTTGATTTCCCCCCCCCGTGCCCCAGACTGGTTCATGGTGCTCGCTTTGGCACATGAAGGAACAAGAGCAGCATGAACTTCAAACACAGCTACTTCAACAAGAATTAGGTAACAGCAGTAAGTCTACCCGTATCTGGTAACATGCATTGGCCAAACCAGGTTACTACTCTTTTGCCCTGAAAATATTTCTGATTTTGCTGCTTAATAAAGAACAGCTTGGGAAAAAAAAAACCTTGAAGCCTCACTCCCTCACACAATTCCCCATAAAGCAACTAAGATGCAAGGTGGGAAGCACCTCCCTGGATTCGTATTTCCAGCTTCATTTATATTAAGTCAAAGACCAACATTAGAATGTTTCTTTAGCCATTTATCAAAAATAATAATTTGCATGGACAAACCCTCTCATTTTCTCATTCATTTTTTAGCTTGGTCTTCCAGTAAATCTTTAGCTTCGTTGATTTTGGCCGCGACATACGGAGAACCGCCTAGAAGAAAGATAACCTCCTGTCACGTCAGGTGAAAAAACTACTTTCTTTCTGTGTTGTTAATAATGCCAGAGCACACGGGAAAATAGTGCGAGCGTGGTCTGAAAAGGATCCAAGTTCAAGAACAAACTGCGTTAGGACTGAAGCCCTGTAAGTGTACGTGTACCGCCACCGCAGGAGGTAAATGTGCAGACAGCTCGTTCCTCTGTGGCTGCTTTTAGTTTACTGGGGTGGGTTTTTTCTCCAGTTTTATCAGTCATAAATGCATTGGTCACTAATGACGCAGCCTAAAGTTTGCTGTGAATACTGAAGTGTTAAACTGACGAGTCTGCAGATGAACCTTCCCCCTCGTTGAAGGCCAGCATCTGAGCTGCTGCTGTACCGACGGACTGGGGCAGTTTCCAAACGTGACAGACAAATGGCATATGTGGATACTGAGCCACAATCCACAAACACAATGAAAGTGTAATGGAGGCACAAAGATGCGTACCGTGTGTCTGTAGCTTGTGTACCGCTTACTAGAACTACTGTACTGAAGCTTCATTTAACTTACTTAAGTTGTGTGAAATATGCTCCTAGCGGTCTTCTAGGTCCCGCATATATTCAATACAGTTAATGCTGAAGTTAACTCCTGCTAGGTATTATCTATGAAAGGCACATCCCAAGGATTATTTTCGATTTTGGTGCACAAAGTAATGAACAGTCACTTTAAAGGAAGCCATTTTACCTTTGACGTGAGGATTGAAAGTTAAATGCCGAACACTAACAGGTGGTTCTGACTTACTGAAGTAAAGAGAATTCAGGGCAGGTACAGACCCCTCAAGTTACTACTTTAAGCATAACTAGATGCTGAGCCTTCAGAGTTCCACAAACAGAAATATTTCATAGTTCTGTGTCTCCAGGAGACGCAGAAGGCTCAACACCTGCCATTTATCCATCGCATTCAGACGACCTCACACAGTGCACAAAGTGCACAAATACACTCTGCTCTTTCATCTAAAATTCAGGCAATTTTAAGTCTCATTTTAACAAATCCTATTTTAATCTGACAGGCACAGAGGACAGAGGAATTAACAAGGCGACCTGCTGAATCTGTTCCAAAAGCGTAAGGATCAAGGTACCCTAAAAGTTTTTTCACCCAGAGATTTCTGGGATTTTTTAGGAGCTGAGGTAGTCATGTGACAGTCACTTTTTCCCTATACAGTGCTATTAATCTGTGTTAAAAACATGTATTAATTAATCAATGTGACTTCATTTACTTACCTTTATCTGGATGATTCAGAAGCATGATCCGTCTGTGAGCTTCTCTAATTTTACTTCTGTTGGCTGTAGGGCTGTAAAAGAGAGAGAAAAACTGACTTAAGGGAACCTCAAAAATCCCCTCACTCTTTAAAGGATGTCTTAGAACAAGCAAACGCTCTGTCTCTCCATAAACTCTTTGGCTTACGTGTGGTTATCTTTTCCTATTGCTCATGTGTAAGTCCTGGAGAGGGTTTCTAAGGTTTTCCCAAAATACTGTATGCTGACAACACGTAGAGCAATCGAATGTGGGGGGGGACATTGACACGGTTGAAAACAAACAGAAATATGTTGTAACACTTTTATTGGGACAAATTCCTAAAGGCTGGAGGAAAACAATAAAATAAAATTTGCTCTTGATTTATTTAAAAACAACTGTCTGTATACAAACTTCGCAGTTGGAAGATGCCTTCAAATAGAAATGATTCTTACTCTGAATCTTACTGGACAAATTTGTGGGTTTGGTCATAAGCCTCTTTGATTTTTGGCAGGGACAGCCACCACACTTATATCTAAGATGTTCTAGAGCAAGCGCTGACTTCACTCCTCACGCGAGAAGGGGCTCTGCAGCACCCTCACACTGCATCTCTCTGACTCTCGCCAGGAGGGAACAGCCCAGCCCGGCTCGCCATGCCGGGTCAACCCCGAGGCTTCTTGACAACGGCCTATTTACTGGGACCTGGACGTGGCTTTTGAACCTGCCAGGGCTTTGCAGATGGACGGAAGTCCCGTTAGAGTTAGCTTTAACCGAGGTAACGTGCAGCAAAGAAGCCCAAGTAAGTACAAAAAATCCTGAAAGGCCCATTCATACAGCCTGTGACATTCCCAGGGGAATCTGGGCATAGGACCGTCTTAAGCACTGAGAACTATGTCCTTTTCAGACCAGGCCAGCAACTAGGTAACACCGTAGCCTCCTTTCTACCTTTCGTTCGTAATAAATTTCCTTTTACCTCACTCCTAGTATTAAAGCTGCTTCTCGTTTAGTCATTTTGGGTTCAAATCCACCTCTGTAATAACCACTGAAGGCCTAAAAGAGAAAATGTGTTAGTTAAAAACCCACTAATTTGTAAGTTTAACTTTATCAGTTAAAACAACTCATTAGTGCTTTAGTAGATGCTGAGCTTTCAGTCTGTAAAAACACTCTGAGGCTTCTTTGGCACGTAAGAAATTCAGTTGGGAGTATCATTATTTAAACAAGTACTTCAACTTCCCAAAACAAGTTCTGTATTCATCAATCACCACCAGAGTTGCTGACATGAATTGTTAGTACTGCCCAAATTATTTTTAGTATTAGAAGAAAATACAGTAATGCTACACAGAGACAACTGTCTGTACTATTTCACCAAGTAAACTTTTAAATAAAAAGATGTTACTGATAAAGAAAAACTTACAGATTTTGGTAGATTCTGAAGTGCTTGTTTAACTTGTGGCTCCATTTGCTTCATAGCTTTTACAGCATAGCGACCTTAAATACATCAGTGTTGAACAAGGCTAAGTATAACGTTTCCTAAAGATTTAGCAATTCCGCGCAACTGGTAACTTGTGGAATGAACTTTTTGAGGATAAAAAAAAGTAAGAACTGTGATGTGTTTTTTAATTACATGTTTCTCAATACAGGCTCTCCCAAGAGCATCCTGGATGAGTTATTAAACGACCTTAAACCCACCAACACCGAGGCAGGTGATGGTAAGTACAACCGGGTGTTCCGTGTCCCCCCAACGTCTACAAACCTGCAAATCCAGCTGCGGCGATGGTCAGCCCAACCGCCACCATGGTGCTGGCCTACACGGGGGAGACACGGAGGGGTCACCTGTCAGAGGAGAAGGACAAACGCCCACCCGCGATCCCCACCGCGGCCGCACTGCTGCCTGCGTTGGAAACAACGGGCCCAGGGGACAGGCGCTCATCGCAGGAGTTACTCGGGCCGTGGGGCTCCGAGCGCAGCGGCGCTGGAAGCCCTCAGCCGCGGGGGCGGAGGGAGACCCGGCCCGGCNGCGGGGGTTACCGGCCGTGCGGGGTTACCGGCCGTGCCGGTCAGCGGTTCCGTTCCTGCTCTCGAGCCTCCTCGCACTCCAGATGCGTTTCTTTGACAAAGTAGTGTTTCGCCACCCCGTTTGTCTTGTCGCTTTCTCCAGTCGCTCGCCGCGCTCCGCCCGTCCCGGTGCGGGCTGGGCCGTGCTCCCGCCGCCTGGCCCCGTCCCGGGCCCGTCCCCCCGGGTCACCCGGCCGCCGAAGGTGACACCGAGAGGAGGGGGAACTGCCGGGCTGGCACTCGTATGCGAGTGCTGTTGATAAGGCGGTGCCATCCCTGCCCAGCGCCGTGTCTGTAGTGGCGCTGTGCTCACTCAGCAGCCCCGTGTCCCTGCGCCCGCCCGTGGGTCGTGGCCGCGGTCACGGCGTGGACACCTTGGCCCCCAGGTCCCGTCGGGAAGCGCCCGGCGCTGCTGTCTGGCCCAGCCTTCCCTGGCAGGAGCACACGGCGTTGGCATCGTCCTGGGTGCTGGCAGAGGGTGCGGTGCCCTCACGGGCTCCTGGGGGACCTGCTGGTCCAAGGCAGCTTTTGGTTGCCCCAGGCCTCAGGCTCACAAGCCCTCACATAAGCAGTTCAGCGCAAGAGCAGAGAAGTTTGTCATCCTGCTGGCTCTTGCAGCAGAATTCTTCTTTTCTGCCATATAGTTTCTGTGAGTCCTGTGCTGCTCTGAACATGTCATCCTTTCAGTTTGAGATGGAATCGTTTCTTTTCGCTAAAACTCAAGTGCCTGATTTAATGTCTTCTGAGATAATGTTTGGAGGTGGTCTGCTGTCTCTTTCCTTCCCCGTCATCCAAGTAACGCTACAAGAAAATAACCTGCTGCCGTTTACAGAGGCAAGAAGAAAGGTTTTGGTTAAGGCTTTCGTGCTGTTGTACAAGTGTGTTTCATGAGATGGGAAAAAAAAGGAAACTTTTCTCTTTGTTAAAGGAATCAAATCCGTCAGTTGCTCAGCACAAGGCCCCAGCCAGCCTGTGCGACCTGCCCAGATGTGGAAAGGGGAGTGAGCAAGTGGAAAACAACTAGAGGTTTGTTTTATGGGTGGAAAAATAAACCTGTGGAGGTGTATGGGTCTGGCAGGCAACCAGAGTATCTTCCTTTGTAGGAGAGGATTTGGTTGTAAGGTGGTTTCCTCTTTGTCCCTTTTCTATCAAAAAAGGGGGAGTAGAGCTGTGCAAAAAAAAGAAGGCAATGACTTTACCAGGCCACGACTCGTGTTTAGTTTCTCATATAATCTAAACCAATAAAGAGACAGGGACTCCTTCCCTGTTATTAATTACGTGAGGTTTGAGTCTTCCATCTTGACAGAGCCTTTTGCTACATCCAGATCTTAGTGGCTTTCAGGAGAAAACCATCCTGAAAGGGAGTTTATTTTATTTCTTTCCTCACTTTCCCCAGTCCCTGCCCAGAAGGGCTGGTAGCTCTACTCGCAGAGGGGCTTGTGCAGATTTGTACTTTGTGGTTCTTTGTATTGAGGAATTTCTCATTTTTAGAGAAAATGGACAGACATTATCAAACGCGCAAGCTTCTCTGTGGGTTGGGAACGGGTGAATAACTGGTACCTAATCCTTCTCCTGTGGCAGCCCTTTAAGGGAAAGCCGGGAAGGGAGATCCTGGGAAGCCTCTTCTTGCTTAAGAGAGAGATTTTGTTTACTGAGGAGAAAAGAAACTTTGAGCTGTAAGTGGGAAGGGCTGGCAAGAGCTGAGGTGGGATGGAGGGGGTTGTATCATTGGTACATGGCAATTGGACCAGACTGTTGTCTGAGCCTCCAGGTGGAATAATTCATTTTTTTATTATTAGGTGAAATGATTTATAATACAGCGTTTGAAGATGAAATGTCGTAATTCCTTTAAAGTATGCTGTATATATTCTTTACTCCATGAGACAATACAAACTGTTTCTTCCCGCAGTTTGTTGAGCTTCCCTAGCACAGCTAAAGAACTAGATGCATCCCAGCTTGGATGTCTGTGGGCACATTAGGTTGGATGAAGAAGACAAAGCCAGAGCTGCAAAATGTCACACTTGCTGAGGAAGAGGATGTTTTGGATACTTGTAACACGTTTTGAGTCTGGTCTTTTTTTCAGGACTTCTTTACGTGCCATGTGTTTCTAGGAGGCACATGATGTAGGAGATATTCTTCTACCTGCGGCTGGCTGGAGGGAGAAACAGCTGCTTTTCCTTCCTTAGCACTGCCTGTCTCTAGGGTGCTTTGCTGCAGGCGATGGGTGCCAGCTATTGTATCACTTTACTGACCACAGTGCCTACGTGCTGCCACTAAGCTTTCCAAACCTGTAGCAGAATTAAAATAAGTTTTCTGTGCATAAATTTGCAAAGAGCTGCTCTAATCTTGTCTCAGTCTCTTCCTTGTTCCCCCTCTGCTGCTCAGGAAACCTGTATGCAGTGCAAAAGGGACTGGGTGTTTAAAAGCTGTTTTTTAAGTTCATGTCAGTCCACATTTCACACACAAAGTCAGTAAACACTTACCTATCTGAGTGGCTTTAATAACAAGGGCTCGAAGGATCAGAGCTGCGATATATTATTTCTGAAACCGTAAGGTTTATGAATTATTACCTATATATAGGTTGTGTTCTCCAGAACTAATCATCTAGATGCCCCTCTTGGCAAATGGTGTTTTAAGTCTTGCCAAATGCTGAAAGTTGATTTTGTTCAGGTTCTGTACATAAATATTAATCTTGTGCTTGTTACACAGCAGGTAGCTTCGTGGTTTGTAAGCCTTGGTCCTTCAAGCTACTACAGCTAGAGCTTTATGGACACGTTGGTGGTCGTAGAGACACAGGGACATGATGCTGAAATAATAGTTATTACTGCTGATTTATAGGAAGCAGGAATTGGGCATCGTGAGAATATCAACATCAAACAAAACCAGAAAATGCAGAAAACCTCATGGGACCAGAATTAACTTTTTTCCCACAAATAAGTGTGGGAGTGGCTTCTTTTGCCATCAGTTTTCATGTATTTAGAAATCAAAGTTCTGTTCCATTTCCCTGATTAGCTAATTGTATTCACCTTATTCCTCTGGATCATCTGTGGGTCAGCCTTGTGGTGGTGTGTGGAAGGTCATTCACAGGGGAAAATTAATAGGCTCTACTGGGCTCAAATGAAATAGATGCACTACAGGTTTTACCCCTTCTGCAGAATGTCTGGTTTTGAAATGAGAAGGAAGGCAAAATTATTGAGTGTTTAAGGAATACACTCCCAGCTGGAATACAACATCTTCTGTATTGCCTACTGTGTTTCTAAACTGCTCCCTTTCTATTTTCCAGAGAAACTCTGAAGCTTTCATAGTTTCTTTTGTCAAGAGTTTTATCCTACGGCTGTCTTCAGGTTTTCCACTCTGGGGTTAAAATACCTCATGACAGAAGATTATTTTTCTTTTGGAAGCTTTATCTTGCTGGGCTGTCCAAAGTAGTACGTAAGTGAACTTTTCTGTTAACGCAGACAACTTCTGCAGAAATCTGGCAGTACTTTCTCTTAACTGTATCTCCCACACACTGGACAGAAGGTGAAACAGGTTGTTGTGCTTTCAGCAGGTTTGTGATGTACCTGTTATATGCCCATATAAGGCTGTTAAACATTTGTTTAAGTGAAAATCACAGTTATATGTTGTCATATGCACAGCCAGCCAAATCTTAGATTGCTTATTCCTGCATGTACCGTGGCTGAAGTACCAAGTTGTTAAAAGCTTGCAGATTTTCACCTTGGGGCACCAAGATACAGAATCTCTTAGGCACTTTTAAGCACATTATTTATTTATATTTTAAGATGTATATCATAAAAGTAAGGTTTAGGTAGACTATCTTGTGTTGGGCTTTTTTCTGAAAACTTTTTTCCTGCTTTTTGCCCATACTCCACCTTCTTTGGTTGTGCCAGTCTGCCAGTTATATATATGTTTCACACCTCTTTTCTTTTAATCTGTCCTTTTTGAGATTTTACTATCTTTTTGGGTGCTCAGCACCTGTTCCAGAATACAATGCCGCACTCTCTTACCTATGTCTAAATTATCTGTGTATATCTAGCATCACTTTGTCATTAAATTGATAATAGTAATTATTAGAGCATAGTGTGGATGTATCTAATTATAAACTGAGATTCTCTCACTTGGTAAGAATGATTTGTGGATTTTTTAAATCAAACAAAGCAAGATTTCACTGTAATTTGACAGCAGGTATGAAGTGTGTATGTGTGGGAGGGAGCATATCCATGGTTCAGGAGAATCACGAGAGAATCCGTCTGACTTGCAGTGGGCATTATTTGACTTCCTAGCTCAGTTAAAAAAAACAGGTAAGATTGTTGGAAAGTGATGGAGGGGCAAGGTTTGTAATTGTTAGTAAATTAGTCACAAAATTCCCTGAAGCTGAACTAAGCAATACAGAATCTGGATGTGAATATATTCCCTCTCAATCATTTGTAAAGTGAAGTTTGATACTTACCATCTTCTAGCTGCATTGTCCTGAGTTACGCTTCTTATTTGTGGAAAAAGCAATGAGATAATGCTGATGTCTTTTACTGGGGCTATTACATTATTTCTGGTTTTATGTTGATTGTTATTACTCTTGAGTTTTCATTTTTGAAATTTGTATTTTGCCTGGATTGGTGCTGAAATTTGCATGTCTGTGCTGTGAAGCTTTATTAAGTATTAGGAAAACAAGCTTATGCTAGAAAATGGGAAAAGTAAAGCCTTTACTTGCACTGACAATGAATTGTAGTGAGCAACAGTTCTTCAAAACAAAGCTCCTGATTCGTAGGTTTCCCTCCTATGGATATTATCACAGGATCAGGGTCTGAATCAGCTATTGGGTAGACTCTCGTCCCTTTGAATCCTGCAGGTTCAGATTTGTAGCAGCATCTGCTCCTCTCCTACCTAAAGATTACAATGGAAATGTCAACACTGTCAGCCAGCGAGGAAGATTTGAGCGGAGCAGATAGGAAAAGGTGGGGGGAGAGCAAGAAGCTGCAAGTTACCAGTGCAGGAGAAAGCTTTAATGGCATTCTTCAACCATGAGTTCATAAGGAGCTTTCTCTAGACTTGAAGTGCTTTTCTGAGGAGAGTGCGGAGGGTTTTGCAGTTTTGTTGGTGATGTTAAGGTTGAAAGTTGAAACTGCAGTGCACAGGTTGATGATGGCAGCTGTAATGGGCGCTGTTGGGTTTGCATTTTGCTCTTGGTTTGCATGTTACGCTGCATTAAAAAGAATCACTGGGTTATAGGTGGAACCTTCAAGAGGAAGGGGGAGATTTCTCATTTTCTTTAAGAGCAGCTGACTGACTTTGGGAGAGAAGACTCAAGACTGAAGGCAGAGCAAGAAAGAAATGAAAAAGCCACAGCAAAGAACAGGGAGGCTTTTGCTCAAGTGGGGATATTGTTGAAAGGATCAGAGGGCATACGATCAGTCCTATAGATAGGACTGATAGATAGGAGGAAAAATTCCTGGGGACTATGCAGAGATTGTTTCAAACCAAACAGTTGTTGAATTAACTGAAACCAAGCATGGAAAACACTACCCTCAAAATACACAGTGGACAAGAAATAATCTGTGTATAACCCTTTTTACTGCCCTGTTTTGATAGGATTATTTAATAAAAGTGCTGCTGAGAGACTGGCATATGTGGAACGGAGGATATGATGTGCCTGCAATGTTGTAAGTTTTTTGACTGTGGCGTATGGGGTTTTTTTTCTTTTTTCTTGAAACAAGAAAGTTTATCTGGATTTCACTTAGGAAGGAACCTACTCTCTGATGGAGTGCGGGCCAGTGAAGGGAACTCACAAGGGACATTCTGCTCTCCCCACTTTGCTTGTGACATTCTGCCAGCAAGTAGAAAGGAAGCAGGATGAGATCAGCACATAAGCCATTGGGTTTATTTCTGGGAGAAGCTGGAACATCTCATTGAGGAAGGGACTGAGGACACCTCTGAAACTCTCCTCGCAGTAGGGACACTGGGGAGGTGGGGCCTTACCAGACCATTCTTTGCAAGCAGAATCGAGTATTTGCTGTGGTCAACAAAGGCAGGAGAAACAGCACAAAATTGGAAAACTTGCTCTGCTGGTCTCTCAAATCTTTGGCAAATGCACCATTTTGACACTGGGACAGTTACCTTCTGATCTTTTCTTTAGGAGTGTTTCTCATTTGCATAAATCCTCAATTATTTACCAGGTGTGATGTTTGTGTCATGGTCCCCCGTGTTCCAGATGAAAGCTGTAGCCACTGGCTTGTGGGAGAGACAGAGATTTCTTTCGTGGATCCAGTAAATATTTCCGAAGCCTCATTTGAAAAGTCAGAGAATGCATTTCCATCACTGACTAATGTCATAAGCCTCACTCTGGGACATCTCACTGTGTCCATCGCCCAGGCTGATCCATCTCTGTCTGTCATACGTAAAACAAGATCTGAATTTGTCCCTCCATAATGGGAAAGGTATGATTGTGTAGCATAGCATAATGTAATGCCTCTTGGCAGAATATATAGTGCAAGTTTGGGGTGGGGGTTGTTTTTTTCCTTCTTTGAATTTGTGCTTAAGATACTTTTGGTGAGGGACAGTTAAAATTAAGAAATAGGTCTTGAACATTTTGGTCTTGAACTCAAAGGAGGTAAGGAAATCCCTATCCTTTTGAGACATGAGCTTCTCAGCTTTATTGCTGACAAAGTTTTGGCTTAAGTATCCCTTTTGTATATAACTTTGTTGTCCCCAAGAAATTGGGCCCAATAAGGAGCGTGCAAGAGCCTACATAACCTGATACAAATAGGAAGTCTGTTGAATGACTCCGACACTAAAATTGTGCATAACAAGTGGCCTGGCAAACTGCAGATTCACGCTGGAATGATACTCAACAGGTTATGGGCACTGACATGCAAAATCCCTCTAGTTTCAGGGTCTTTTACCAGCGACTTGTTTGTGAAATAAGAAAGTCATTCAATTTTTTTGAGGCGTACCTGAAATTTTCCTTCAGGTCCTGCCTGTGACATCCTTTCAGGGAATCCCGCAGTTTCCATCTGAGACAGGTACGTGCATGTTAAGTGGAGGCACACACCAATGCCTGGAGAGCATTTGCAGCTGCAGTAGGACAGCGGTAAACTTTGTTCTCGCTTTCACACCTCCAAACTAGTATTTGCTTTCCTCACATTATGAAAGGCAAAAACATTGAAATTCCTAGGTGTGATACTAGCATAGGCTATAGGATTATTACAGAGTGAGTTTTCCTTCTTTTTAGGAAAATGGTGTGAAGGAAAAGGGTACGGTTAACATTGACATTAGTGCACTTCCAACAGTTAGGGTCCTCTAATTTTCCAAGTCTGTCCATTCTGTACACCGCTTTTGTTTTGTATACAACTCTTATTTTGGTTTGCTGTTATTTGATATTCAAAACAAATTGTGAAATGTACAGAATGTGCACTGTTGTTGCCTTCACAGAAAAAGCCACAAATCTTCAGGGACTTGCTCATCTGAATTTATGGAACAATTTGATGTATTTTCCTTTTAATTATGCAATTAATCTGCTAGGAGATGTGTTCTTATTCAGTCTGTGTTGTTAAATTCATGCAACCCGTGCCTTAAATCTCCATATGTGCCAACATACTTTTATAGAAAGTGCACTGACAAGTGTGAAGAAGTTAAACATGTTGTGAATTGAATTTACAGTGTCATTTGCTTTAAATCTAAGCTTGAATATAATACTGATTTTTCTGTCAGTACTCATTCTGCTTCTTAATTCAGAGATTTTTTCATTGTATATACAAATTGCATATTTATAGTAAATTTACTTTCATGTGCACAAATCCATTCCATTATACATAACCACAGACAAAAGTAAAATCTGAGATTCCTCTGCATGGAAAGGAGTCTGGGTAATGTGCGTGCTTCCAGTACTGCATGTAATGCTTTGGAATACCATGCCAACACTTCTCCAAAGACAAAAAAAAAAAAACCTCAGAGGAAATAGCATCAAGCTAGGACATTTTTCTCCTCAAGTCATATACTCCCAAATGTCCATTTTTGCCTCTAAGGCCGCATTCCAGCCACTGTTGCTAACTGAACTGTTTTATGAGCATTGTAAATAGTGTTCTGTAATGGTATTCTTTCAAACCCACAGATAAAGGTGGGCAGGTGTAAGGGACTTTATGTCCTAGGTCCCTCTTGCGATAGAATTTTTCCTGCATCTCAGCCATAGATTGTGG
>VXBO01007878.1:543-20543 GCA_013400135.1 Rhinoptilus africanus | reverse complement strand
AGGGAAAAGGAGAACCACACTGTTAATATAATATTTGCTACTGCGCTGATTTTGCATTACCTCCCACTGAGCAAAGCGTGGAGTAGCATTAGTGTTGCCTTGTCTGCTCATCACTTCAGCCAGAGGAAAATTCCTCAATAGCAGACTATGCTGCATATGTCAGGAAGTTAAAAATATGCCACGGTTCTAAACCTCTATTTCAGATTATATTTTACTATAACCAACCGGGATCAGACTCTCTGACAAATGCCACTTAGAAATATCGCTCACTGCAACTCTACTGAAAGCCTTATCACACACGCATTTGCTTGAGGTGGCGAAAACACACGCTGGAGTGCAGCATGGGAAGGTGTTTGCTTTTGTTTCTGCAGTTCATGAAGAGAACTGGTGGCTCATCTGTATTATGGCAATAGAGAGATTGCAGATAATTTTTACAGATGCCTCACAACAACTTGACAATACTAGAGTGCAAAAGGGGGGATGGGCAAATGGACAAAAGGCACTTAGTAAAATTTTGTTCAGGTCTAATAAGTATTGAAATGTCTAGGTTACATTATCAAAACAATTGGATTCACTGCGGAATTATTATTATTATTTTCAGTTGCAATTGATTTGGGAAATATAAATGCATTTTTAACTTTGAAATGTTTGATCATATTGTAATGATTTAGAGTGCAACTCCCCACTACATATTTGGAGCTAAGGGCAGAGGTAGCATTATTAGCTGCCATAGACTAAAATACCTTGTAGAGATAGAATTGTACGCAGCCCCTGGAATATAAAATAAGACTAGTGACTGTGCATGGAGTGGAATACACAGAGTTGACAGGAACACAATTTTAAGTACAGACTTGCAAAATTAGTGCATGGTAATAATGCGTGTCATTAACAAATTGAAAAAAAATCTCTATAAAAAAGATCTTGAGCTGAAAGAAGCATGTCTGCACCAGCTCCAGTCTGCTTTGGAACATGACTTGGCACTGGAAAAAATAATCTAATTTGTCAGTCTCCAGGTCAGTATCTCATTCTGTTATTGGCTGCATTTGTTAGTAGGTTAAGTAACAATTCACACTATTTGCATGGTTCTCTGTGTTGCTCGAAACGCAAAACAATTTTGACTGAGTAAGTTCCTGTGCTTCTGAGAAAGAGGATGAAAAAGACCGCCGAGAACTCTTAGTCCTTGATAAAATAATGTTTGGTGAATGGAATCCAAAACCTTAACAGGGAAAGCAGAGCATCTCCAAAACTTTCTTGTGAAATGTGATATGTGTTCTTTCTTGGTTATTCATCTTTAATTAGGGATTATGATGATGATGATGATTTTTACTTTAAAATAATGCCAGTTACCACCTTCTCTTGAAAAAGGTTTTCCTATGATGTTCTTAATGGTATGAGGGGGTGGTGCTTATTCACTTCAATGAGTTTGAACACCAGATAGTCTCACTGTCACTCTTCTCATAGTGGGAAAGCTTCGAAAACAGCAGAAGTTATAAACTCTTGTACTTTTTTATTTCAAAGATGAAACTTTGAGTCCTTTGAGTGATGCATGCTAATGCAATATTTAGTACTGTGCAAAACAGAGACAAGCAGCCAGTTTTGATTCAGCATCACTTCAACCACTGGTCTGAATCTCTGCTATTACAGTGAGTCAGCAGAAAAGAGAATTTTCTTCCTTCATCTCATGGAATCACAGTCTCCATTAAAGACAAGAAACAGATGACAAAATGTGAAAAGAAACAGATGACCCATATGTGTTTATGCTTTCATGCACATAAAATTAATTACAGAGCTAATATGCTCTTGTGTATGCAAGACTGCCAAATCCATGAAACGTGGCACTCTTCAGACACAAACCTAGGTGCAAATAGGGGTTAATGTTTCCCATGGCTGGCTTTGAAGGGAAAAAAAATTGTGTTATGTGAAAGAATTGCACTTGAGCTTTAGCTGGAAATGAATAGAAGCCACTGGAATTTTTAATGGTAACGTGAACAGGGCTAGAGATACCTTACTGTAAGATACACCTAAACTGTTAGGAGACACTACAGATTTCCAGATGATCTTGTATGTTTAGAAGAGATAAAATTCTTGAAGTGTATATATCCTTGAAGTTAGTTACTAAGAGTGTTCACTGTGTATATAAAAAGTTATGAAATTCTGCTTTATGATTTATTTAAGAAATCCAAAGTGCTGATGGTGATTAGTTTGTGTCTTCAGACTGCTTAGAGCAGTTTAAAGAAAAACAAAACAAAACTGCAAAACAAAATTACCTTTAAGGAAAAGTAACACTACAGCTGTGTTATGAAAGGAAGACAGAAGGATGACAGTGTTACTATATGGTCAGAGACAATCTTTTGGTTTTGTTTTTAATTATGAACTTTAGTATATTCAGAAGCTTCAGTTCCTTCTATTTAATTTTAGCGTAAATTTCCTGAGTTCCTATTGTGAATATCTTCTTGTAACGCTATTTTACTTCTAGGTACTGAACCCTAATGATGAATTTTTTGTAAGACTGTAGTATAATGAAGTGCTGGTTGTTTATTACTTGTAGTAGTATTTAAAACACAACAAAACCCACCAAAGGGTGTTAGAAATACAAATCCTATTAAGGTCTAATGGAGACTTGTGATCTCAAGTACCTTAATGCTTCCCTGTAACTAGCCATGATTCTTCTGCAATCTTGTTCTTTCCTTAGTAAGCTGCATAACTCACACATCCCATTTGTGTATGCACAGCATACACAATTCTTCACAGCATTTTTTTTTTTTATGTACTGGATTCCAGAGCATATTAAATACAACAGGAAAGAGAATTGTGCATAAAGGTCAGCAAAGCACTCTTCTCACTAACAGAGCTAAGAAAAATATTAGGAAAGAGAAGAATTATTTTGAGATAAGATTTGTAATTATGGGGACAGTGAAGCAGAGGTACAAGCAAGTAATTTGAAAAGGAAGAAGGTGCAGAGAAAGCTTCTGAGTCATAGAGGGGAAAATTCCTGAAGATTCTGTAAAAGTGGAAAGAACAAGTTGGGATCAACTGATTATGTCAGTGGAAAAAAAATGTAAATTAAGAGCTTTGAAAATGAGAGACGACTTTTAACTGATTTTGAAATAACTAGAAAGGCTTGTGTTTTTGTGAGATAGCATGAAACCAAATCCTTATCTTTATTTAAAAGAAACGTCTCACATAGGCTTTCAGAATAGAAGATGGATTTTTCCCTCCTGCCCTGAAACAGGAAGATGCCCTAGCAGTAAGTGTGCAATAGATTCAAACACCAAAAAACTCCTCTTGCTTCCCACTGTGTATTTTGACTGCAGAACCTTTGCAATAATGGAGTTTTCAAGATTTTAATTGTGGTGGGGATGGCATTATTGATGTTCCTCAGATGCCTTTAAACATCCGTGCTCTAAAGCTTTGGTAACTTCATAGCTGAAGAGCATTTTGCCTACACTGTTTATATTATGGCCTGAGTAAATACAAAGCAATGATGTGTTGCCTGCACTGGTCTGCAGTGTAAGTACCTATCTTCCCCTCTCCCCACCCCAGAAATGCAGAAATACTGTCTGAATGGGCCTCAATATCAGGTGAGAATATCACTTCCACAGTAACTACGCTCTGTGGAAAAAGCCCTGCAGATGTTCTTATGATAGTGAAGCTGATGATTTCGGGAAACCTTGATTCCAGATTCCCTTCTCAGGTAGCACGCTGATAGCAATCGACAGGCTTTGCCCAGAGATGGGCTTGGCTTACAGCTCTTCAAAGCAACTTTCTACACGGTCTGCTTTAACTAGTAAAAGTTTTACGTGAGTTTTGCAATAAAGGATTCAAAACTAAATTAACCTTGGAAAAAGTCTTGTGAGCAAGTTCTCACTTTTTGTTTACAGGGATAAGTTTCATTATTAGTAGTTTTTGAAGGCTCAAGAAGATAAAACTGCTTTGTGATGGTGGATGATAACTGACTTCTGATGAATAAAAAGTGATGGCTTATGCAAGAACCTGAATTAGCCAGGTAGAACCTTATTAATTTTTAAATGTATTTGTGCATCTCCTTTATGTTCCATCTTACTGTGTTGCAGTAAGGCATCAGAGATATTACTGGTTTTAATCTGGACCTTCATAAAATTTTGTGTGAGACAAAGTGGTAATTTTTATTGAAACATTCATTTTGAGGCACAGCTACATATATATGTATCTCTAAAGCTAAGAGTGAAAACTACTGGTCTTGAAATACCAGAATGGGTTGATCTTTTAAGAGAGGTGCTAGGCAACAATTACATAACTATTCCTAATTTCTTTTTTATGTATTAGAATCATAGAATCATTTAGGTTGGAGAAGACCTTTAAGAGACAATACAATTCATCTTTCAAACCGCTAAATAAGTAAAAGCCCTACAAAAATTCTGAGATTCTGCAGTCGCTGTTGATATCTTCGGATTTTTTTTTTCCCCAAAGTAGAGGCCAATCATTGTCCTTTTCATGTTTATCCCTGTCAAAAGATCCCCCAGTTCTTTCATTTGGATTAATTATTTACAATATTCTATTCTGCAGTGTTATATAACAGTTCCATGAAACACTTTCTTGTTTTTCCAGAGGCTGCTCTCCGGCTCTGCTCTTATATAAAAGAAGTTGATAAATTACAAAATAAGAATTAATGCACTGGCACTCTCAATCTGTGATTTCTTTTTCTCCTGTACATGCGTATAAGCACAAAGAAGTGTTGTACATGAATAATAACATTGATCTTCTCTATCCCCACATCCTGATTTTGTTTCTTTTCATGTGTATGCCCAGCAGCAAGGCATATGCTATATTTTAATCGGAAGTACTGCCCACTTGATGGAATTCCACAGACTTTGTAATACAGCAGGTCAGACAACATGATCATACAGATTCCTTAAATCCTTTGAATGAAATTGTAACCTCATGTGGGAAGGATCTTGCTAAATATGCCTTGTTTATGCATGCTTGGAGTTTCAGTAGTATTTGGTTTTGTTAGAAAGGGAATGACTAAAGAGACTTTGGCTCTATAGAAGTATCAGCTTCTGCAGATCCCGTCATCTTTCTACAGGATTAAACTTTCCCGTGGCACTGGTGTTACTACTGCCCAGGGGCGTACAGCCTTTAATGCAAATCCCATAGAAGTAAATTGGAGATTTTTAGATTAAGTTCATGTTATCTGATATTGTACTGATGTACAGTCTTAGCACTATAGGGTTTCAGTTTTCTGGGAGTTAGTAATTTTTAAGATGGTTTAAAGTTCAAACAGCAAGAGTGATTCAAAGAGCCATTACTCAGAATTCTGAATGTACACCTATTAATTATTTTTGTCACTCTATACGATTATTTTATACCATGCTTTTACCTTACTTTTGTGAAGTGGACTATCAATTAGCTACATTGGAAAAGTGAAGAAAATACAGTACCAGCTCCAACTCCTCCAGCTCTAGTACAAGAAAGGACTTTTACTAAATTGCTTTATCATTTGTAACCCTCAGCAGTTCTGGGAGGGAAGCAGAATCTCTTAACAAGAGAAATCATGACAGTAGGGTAGGCAGTCAGTAGAGCTATAGTGAGGTTATTGCTGGGTTTTGTTTGTTTTCCTTCTCAGGCAAGTAACCTTTTTTTTTTTTATCTATTCATCCTTCTAAGCTGAAGGTATTACCAGAAAGCTTTTTAGGGGAGCCATTAGCTATGAAAAAGAAGATAAGCTCAGTTGCTAATGTGTGTGCTGGGTACTCTGAAAGTGATATTCAGTTCTTCGCTATAGCACAGAATTTGTATATGACCTTGAACAACTCACTCAGGTGGAGTTCTCCTTCCATTTAAGTCAGTGATAGTTGTGCCTGTTTTAATGGATTGATTTTAATCAAACTGGGATTTCTCCTTTTTTTGTAGTTTCTCTGCATGAAAAATTAGAGAAATAGGAAAGTAGTAGCTTCCTCAGGATGGTGTGAATATAGTCATGTGAAGGATTGATTCATGTAAGATGGTAGGGTTGCCCAAATGAATGCAGCAGTTATATGCAGTACACAACAGCAATTGAATAAAATAAATAAATCTGATCCAGGAATATTTGTGAAAATACATGACTTCAAGTTCTTTCCTGTATTATTCCTTTATTCCTCTGAGGTCAATGTCGTGTTCTTTGGAATTAGTTATCTTTAAAATATGTCTATATTAACCACTCTATTCTGTTCATGGTGTTCAGGTTTAGTTCTGTAGGTTGCAGTCCCAGCTTGATTAGCTGTCCTGATTCTAAATGCATTTCTTGACAGTGTCCTTGAATAAATTTTCTTTTATTTTCACCCTGATTGTCCTGTACTATAATCACTGAATTGAAAAAGTTTCCTATATTAGACCCATTGTCCTTCTACCCTGAATTTCTACTTTTAGACTTTTTTAATGCCATATCTAACTATGAGTTTGTATGCTGCCTAACATAAGAGTCCTGATCTCAGAAAACAATTCTAGAGGCCAGTATATTTTATCATAAGCAGTGATAAAAATATGTTTTTATAAAAGCCTTAGTGTTACTATCGGATTATTTCTGAAACAAAAATTGTTAATTAGTTTTATGTAATGGGATTGTCACTGACTGTTATCTGTGTGAATAAGTGTCTTGCAAACTGAAACGCTATTTATTGATCATTGCTGTAAATTCTTAGAAATTGAGACCTGCTATTTTTTTCCCAAGATGGATTATTAAAGGCATAATCATTAGAAGGAGCTGAAGTGTGTCTGCCTGAAAAATATAGTAATAATAATGGTAGTAGTTTGTTCAAGTGATGTTGTGCCTTGTGTGTGTTCTTTTGAATGTACAGCAGAAGTTAGTTATGTAGAAACCAAAAGAGGTCAAAGGGAGAGAGCCAGATGCTATTTCTGTTATTTCTGATTGTTCTTAAATAAATGCAGTTGTCTAACAGGAGACATACCTGCAAGAAAATTAACAGTGTAATTACTACTGAAACTATAGTTAAGAGACAATAGTGATGTTGCAGAGCTATCACTAAGGATCTTTACTCACTGTTCTGCCTTCTGCTTGTAGTGACATAAAGCCAAAATGGTCTTACCTGGTTTTTCCTTATATTTTGTTTTAAATTTTCTTTTTCATTGGATCCATTCTGAGTGACTTGTGTGTGATCTAGGTCCACCAAAAGCTGTGTGTTCATTCTTAGCTTGGATGCAACTGTGTGATGCATTCTGCAGCTAACAGCTCAGAAGACCTGTGAAGAAAGATTTTAAATGGCTACAGAATATGTTTATTTGTATCTTTGTTTTATTTTATGCATTTAAAAAGAAGGTTTGTACTTTGTGTTGAATGCTTAGCTTTGGCTATTTACCAGGTGAGGGCTGCTTGGTCACTCATTTTAATCTAGTTGTAACCGTTGTAGCTGTGATCATCTATCAGTAGAAGTGAAGCAAATTTTTCATAGAAAGTGGTGATGTCTTTTATTGGAAGAATTTAAAAAAATAGAGATGCCTTCAGGAATACATGCGTGCTTTAGGCAAAGGTTTTTGCGCCCCAAACCATGTCTTTTGCTCCCAATCATAACAGCTGTTCTACTAAAAGATATTATCTCTTGGTGTATATTTTGCATCTTGACCTAGAAATATATTTCCTTCTGTATTTATGGAATCACAGAATCACAAGGTTGGAAGGGACCTTAGTAGATCATCTAGTCCAACCCCCTGCCACTGTAGGGCCACCTTAGAGCAGGTTGCACAGGAACCCATCCAGGCGGGTTTGGAATGTCTCCAGAGATGGAGACTCCACCACCTCCCTGGGCAGCCTGTGCCAGGGCTCTGCCACCCTTAAGGTAAAGAAGTTCCTCCTCATGTTTAGGTGGAACTTACTATATTAAAGTTTGTGCCCATTACCTCTTGTCCTGTCACTGGGCAGCACTGAAAAGAGCCTGGTCCCATCCTCCTGACACCCGCCCTTTCAGTATTTGTAAGCGTTGATAAGGGCACCCCTCAGCTGTCTTTTTTCTAGACTAAAGAGACCCAACTCCCTCAGCCTTTCTTCCTAAGAGAGGTGTTCCAGTCACTTTTTTTTCTTTAATCACTTTCCTGTAGCTGCTTTTATTTACCAGTTAACATATGGATTAGTATTCAAAATATCATCTGGATGTTTTGAAGTTTAAATGAACCCGTTTCACTGTTTTGTTAGGAAGTGCTTGAAACTTGCAGTAGTTTTCCTCTTTTTTTGGCCATGTTTCTCTGTATTGAGGTCCATAGCACCTCATACTCCTTGCATTTATGATGACTCTGGGACTCCTGCTATGGGTCTCGATCTGTATATTATTTAAGGAACTCTAATACAAACCAGCCAATGAAAAGCCACTTATTTTCTGCTATGTCACTTAAAATTTGGGATGCTAATTATACAGAAAATACTTTGCTATAGTTTTTTGAAAGTATGATGTTGTCATTGTAATTACCATCTATTGATACTGTCATTATAATCATCATTCATTAACCACCTGAATATCAACTGCATTGTATGTTTCTGTCATTAGAGCTGTAAATAGGATATGTTTGGGTTTGGACTGTTTGTGATAACTTAAAGATTTACTTTCAGAAGTACATAGTAAGGGTGTGGAAAATCCTAGTAGCTTAATATTCCACCTCAATAACTGTAAGAATCTCTCATATGTAGATATGAGTTACACTGGATCTTATAACCTCAAATGTCTTGACTTGAATGTGGGCGGTTGTAATATCTGAGTATACTGACTTCACTGCTTTTCTATTCAGAAGTCATTTGTTAAGTCTTCAGCTGATAGAAATGGCCAGTTTAGAGAGGATGGTTGTTTACTTTCTCTTTGCAGTGATAGCTAAAGTCCCTCTTTTAATAATATCATGTTATACAAGACTATTCAGCCAACCTCTATCCCTGTTTTAAAAATATATAAAAGTGTTCCTACATATATCTCAGGAGCCACCCATATTTGTCTTATAGTATGTGCCCCCTGATGCTGCACTTCTGATTGCTGTTTCCCAACTGCTATCCTTGGAATGTCAGCAAATACAATCAACTGCTTTATTTTCCGTTAGATTTTCAGATTTAGCGTGTATTTTTTCCCTCTCTCTGCTTGGATTTCTTTCCAGTGGTTCCCCTCCCCCTCTTCTTTAGTTTACAGACTTCTCCAATGCTTTTTTTTTCTGTCCTGATTGCAGGAACACCCACCTTTCTGTCGTTTTAGTAGAGCCTTTCATGCTCTTTTCTCTGTACCAGCCCTCTAACCAGATATTTAGGCCAATTATTCTGTTCAGTTTCATTATTCTGCTCCCACAACTACAGTAATAGCCCACTTGAAAGATCACTTGGCTTCTTTTACTGTTGAGACTGCTTGCTACTTCCCAGAATGGCATCTTCACATCCTGTGATCTTCTGTTCCTTTTTTTTTCCCCCAGAATTTTATTTAAATTAAAAAGGGGTGGGGGTTAAAAGAAAAACCACACACATATAAATGAGCAGTGGGAAAAAAAAAGAAGGCCAGATATCAAATACATGCTTTCGGTAAGGGAAATTCCAACACTGCAGTTTGCAGAAGACGCTGAATATGAAATATAATTATTCACTACATCATCCACAACAGGACTATGAATAAAAATCCCATTGAGATTCCTAGAATAAATGTTGTCCGCTCTTTCTTTTGCAGAGTAGGAATTTCCCCTACAATTACAAAATGGCAAAAAAACCCCCAACTTTACTTCTGTTTTGTCCATGCACATTAAAATTTGAAGCTTTCACTTCAAAAATCTTTGGTACGTAAATGTTTTAATAATGTGTGTAGACACTTCACATGATAAATTTCATATCACGGTGTTAATGTCTCCCAGATTATAATAGCATTTAAGTTTAACTTTGGGTTTTAGAAAGTTTAACTTTTCTGCCTCCTTTCCTCTTTCTTTATTTCCCCTTTCATCTTCTATTTTCGTCACTAATGTATGAAAGTATGTGGCCTCTTCACCCTTATCTCTTCTGAATTAAGAGACTTAAGATATGCAGAAATATTTAATGCTTATTCCTTGTGTGACAGTTACCGTCAGATGAGAATTTTAAGACTGGATCTCACTCCTTAGGCCTTGTTAAACATCCCTTTATAGTATATGTAGATTCTGGTGTTCTTAATACTGAAATTGTTTATCTGAGATGAAAATTGTGCATTGTTGTTGAACAATAGAGTAATCTGTTCAACAACTTTGCATGTAACTTGTACATATTTGTTCCAGCTCTTTTTTTCTCCTGTAATTAATGAAGTATTTTTTTCTATTGTGCAGCAAAATACATATGACTTGGGGTAGGGATTTTTTTCCACAAATATTGTATCAAACATTGAAAGAGTACCATATACTTCTAAAGGAGAAGATAAAACCAAATGTCCCATACCTTTTCAATGTTATAAATAGCAAAAATATGCATCTGTGAAGACCTTCCTGGCTCATTGCCACTTATGCAGACAGTGTGAACATGTAAAGTACTTATATGATCAGATATTTCTTGCCATAGGTTCCTTAATTACCTTAACTTTTAGAAGAAGGTTTTAATTTCTGTCCTTTCAACCAAAGAAAATGTGAGCCTGCAATGGTATGAAATATATTACAGACAATACTGATGTTACTTGCAGGGGGAAGATCAAGCACATGTCGAAGAGTTCTCTCTATGTGGGGCTCAGTGCTGCAATGGGATGCTGCTCTTTCTCAATCTGCTCCCTAATGAACAGGTGCCTTGTGCCACGATGGTTGCCTTTCTTGTTAGCAGTTTCAGTAGAGAGGCTAATGATTAAACGGGCACTTCTCAAGGTCAGGGATAAATTACATACCCAGGAGAGTGTGAACGAAAATTGCATTGCTATTCTCTGTACTGTATCAATTCAGAAGAAAGAGGGCTCACTTATCAGAGCTGTCAGTCCAGCACCTTTCACAGCCAGTCAGCTCATTTAAAGAAAATACTGAGAATTCTGAATTTTTTTAATTGTTCTTATACACACAATCATATGGTGAAAAGATTCTCTGTAATGAGGGGGCTGTTATAAATTGCATATGACAAACTGTTTCTACATTCAGAAGGAAGAACTTTTGCTCATTTATTTGTAATGACATGGTGAACTACAAAATAGAATGCAGGCCACATTTGTACTTTCATATAAGTACCAAATAGGTAACTGTTTTGTTTGTAGAAATATATTGAGATGAAAGATGAACCACTCCATTTCTCTGTATTTGAGAAGCTTAAACTCCTGATCTACAATGCTGTTTTCAGATCGTGGATATGACGACTGAGGGGTTGTGTACCTGAAATAATTTTGTGGATCTGCGTGTATTTTCTCTGAGGCATGAAGTGATTATGGAGAGAAGCAGGATGAAGTCCAGGCCTAGAGCCACTCTGTATTCAGTGGACCACGCTGATAGAGTATATCTGCATTTTCTTAAATTTTATGATAAAAACCACTTTATATGAGTTATTGAAACTTCCCATGTATACAACAAGCAGAACTGTTTAATCTTTTTCCAATTTAATCCAATTTGTTCTTGGCATATGTACAAACTACAGTGCCTAAACTTTTAGCTATATAGTGAAGTTCATACTTTCAAAGTTATGTTTTTACACAGATAAAAATAAATATTTGCTGAGACCATTTACTATGTAACGTGCATAATCCCAGTTATAGTGTATTGTTGTTAAAATATTATTAATTACCCCAACTATATTTATCCATTACAGGGAGCCATACTTGAGTAGGGAAGTACAATTTTCTGATGTGTTCTCACTTGTCAGAAATGGTCCTGCTGTTTTTTCTGATCCGTGTTTGCTTACTGTACTGAACCATTTGGGGATCGTTTTTTAAGGCGATGCTATGTACTCCAGTTTCATCTAGCTATTCCTGTACCTAGTGCACATGAGAAAGCCAAGTTCTGTTTCAGTGTTCCTTATTAAAGAATCTCAAGTGATTCCACACATAACGAGCAAAAAACCCCTTCTCTTCCGTAATTGATTTTCAGAGTGAGAGCACACCATCTGTAGGCAGCATCCCAAGCCATTGGGATTACCCATTAGTACAACTTGGAGTTTTCAGCCTTTTGGGAGACTATATATATGTACTTATTCTGTGTTTCTAGGCTTAAATGGAAAAGATAAATGCCCTGGCATACTGTCTTTGTATTCTTACCCACTGTTCTTTTGTGGGATTTACTTCAGACTGAAATCTACTAGGTCTACATCTTGTAAAACCTTATCTCAGTGTAGTGGAGAAGGATGACAGAAAATAAAGGACCTTGCTTTTCAGTAATAGCTAAAGATACATTCTCATTTTCTCCATTTAGGACCTGTGAGGTATGTTCAGGGAATATCCAGCAGGTAGATATTCCCTGGACAAGCTGTGGCCCCTGGAGAGCCCGTGCTCTTCCAGGTTTATCCTGAAGAACTGCAGCCCACAGAGAACCCATGCAAGAGCTGTTCTTGAAGGACTGCGGCATGTGGGAAGGACCCATGGTGGGGCAGGGGAGAAGTGTAAGGAGGAAGGAGCCAAAAAGGGGAACTGTCGCAAACTGACCACAACCCCCCCTTCCCCACCGAGCCTTCAGTGGATGCCAGGTATTCTTGGCAACACTGGTTTAATACATTTGCCAAATGCAATTTTACCTACACGTTTTTGTGCCCAAGACACCTTTTTGGCAGCACTGGAAAATGTCTACAGGTCTCTGACAAGCAAATTAAAATTCCTAGTGAATGGAAAATTTTACAAATGACTGATCAGGAGCTGGTTAAATTATTTGTTATGACATCAAGCAATCTGCTGATTTTGTCACTGCTTAGAAAATAGAACTTTTGAATTCATTATCCCATTAACGTTGTCCAAAGGTACAGGCTGACGCTGCCCGAGAGCGGTTTTTAGGTATCCACGGGCGCAGTGTGGGGACCTGAGTCAGAGCGGTCTCTCCACAGGCTGCAGCAGGACAACCTGCCCCCCAGCAGCCTCCCTGCGGGAGCCCCTGCGGCACCTCCTCCCCTCCTGTTTCACTCACCTGGCTGCTCAACGAGCTCTTCCTCAAACTTTTTTTCCTCAGTCCTGTGAGGAAAACACTGCTGGACAGCACTTTTTGCCCTTTCTTCACTACGCTTTCCCAGAGGCGTCACACCAGCGGGGCCGAGGGGCCTGGCGGGGCCCTGAGGTGGAACCGTCTGGAACCAGCTGCCTCTGTCAGGGGGCAGCCCCAGGCTCTCCTCACAGAGACCCCCACAGCCCCCACCACCAACGCCCCGTACAGGTGGCCCTAATTTCTAATTTCCTAAAGTTAGAAAGGAGTGCTTTGCTAAGCTATCACTTCTTTTGGAAGCCTGGACAGAGAGGAAGGAGGGCAAGCCTCGGGAATATAGTAAGTGTCACACTGACTGAGGATGGTACCGTCAGGGCAGCAGGAAAAAGTCATTCCTGGCATCTTCGAAAGGCCTGCTTTCTCTGTCTCCATACTGTAGATAGAAACACCTTGCCTTTAATTATAACTATGTGTGCAACTTCCAAATCCCTTTGTAAAAGTTTTATTATCAGTACTTGAAATAAACAAAATTGCCCGTAAGGTTATTAGATCCAACGTTTCTTTGCCTGCTCTTGACCCTTGAATTCTTCATGCAAGGAAAATACCTCTAAGTCTTTTTTATGATGTAGGAATCTACTGGAGATCAAAAGCTTGCTCATAAAAAAAGTAATAACAGAAGTAGCTGAAGCTTTATAGGGATATAAAGGATAATATTTAAATATATTTATTACATAAGCAAATACTTAATATTTAAAGAATAATATTTAAAGGGTATATAGGGTAAGAATAGACATTACCTCGGGTGCCCAGAGAATGTAAAATTTGGGGTGGTAAATTAGGAAGCTGGTTAAATTCACTATTCTGACATCAAACTGCTGTTCCTTTTGCCACTTAAAAAATAGCAAAATCTTTTTAATTCATTAATGCAATGAAATTTTTCAAAGATGCATTAACGTAGACTTTATGGAGAAATTAAACCTGAATGACAATGACTGAAGATCTGCTATAAATACGACCATTCCGATAAGTATTATTTCTTTAATGTACGCTGTGAAAGAATTTAGAAGACGCTCAAGATTCAGAGGGATACTAAGGATCAAAATTCTGTTATAAACTCATAATAGTAAATAGTAATAGTAAAAAACGTGATGGGAAAAAAAATGCAAGCAAGCAAAGGACAGTTCTCTAGTCTTGTGATTTCTTTATCAGCCTTTTCTGCCAAGCTTTGGCTGGGAATTTCATGGAGGGAACATGGGAAAGACCAGTGCCAGGGGACAAGGAAAACCCTTTCACAGATCACATACTTCAGGACAGGAACTTGAGGCTACAACTGAGCTGTGCACCAGGAATGTAGCATTGTTAGCCCTGAAACCTACAGGGCAGGAGAGCCGCGAAAAGCGCAAGCTGTAACCCCCTGCCCTTGCTCAGTCACGGTTGTTGTCAGCTGTAATCAATTAATTGCACTCAGGCACACCCGCGCTGCTAAAGCAGATGCCAGAGTTTGTCCTGTGGGATTCAGTGTTGAGCTGAAAAGGATGTTGGCTCTGGTTTCTCCTGTTCATGTCTTTAAATTGAATTCAGAAGTGAGGTTTGTTGTGGTTTTACTTGGTTGTTTGTTGGTTTGGGTTTTTTTATATATCCTTATATATGTTCTTAAATGTTTGACTATGTTGGGCTTTTTTGTTTCTGTTGTGGTGTAAAGCTAATTTAGATTGGTTTCTACATGTGTTCAAAATTGTGCTGTATCTCAACTTGTATTTCCTCCTATGCTCTTTTTTGGGAATCTCAGTGTGTAAGTTAAGTTTTCATTGGTATTAGTGACCATAGAGTAATTTGCATGGCTCTAATTTGCAGACCTTTAAACATACTAAATTTACTTCTCTATTTCAAAAAGAAGCTTACTGTAATACTCTTTTTTCAGAGACTGCAACCTTAATGGATCTGGGGGTTTTTTCCTGATAAGGGTTTTGTTTGCTTGAACTTTCCAAAGGATCTGAAAACAATTAAATCTACATTTGCAGAACCCTTTTTAAGTGTTACCCTTGATAGATTTCTCAAGCAAGATACTCTTTAGCTAATTTAATATTTTTTTAATAAGCATCCATGTTCATAGCTATCCATGTTAATATTATCCGCTATACATAGAAAAAACAATTATACCTAAAAATATATTATATTAGGAATGCATGCTGATTATGCCAGCCTTACCCATGGCAAGAAAGTTTCCGTAAGACTGAAACCTTGTTATCTATTATTATGGATCTACCTAACTTTATCAGAAGGTTTGAACAATATTACAGCTTTTGGGATGCTAATTTGTTTATTTTGTTTAAGATATTTGACTGTTATCTTGGTTCTTTGTTTACAGAGCTGCTGGTCTGGTTCTGACATCTTGAAATCTTTCTTGATTCTCTTTTTGCTGTTCAGCTGTTTAGCTTTAACACCCTCATTTGTGGTTTGAATATTTTGCCTGGTCAAGTGGTCCTACCTACCAAATTTAGTGAATATGGCATATTAACATTCTATTCTTTGGATTGGTGGAGTCAAATTAGAAGAGAAATAACTCAATTACTGGCTATCGCATGAAGGAAAAAATGTAGTTTGTTCACAGGTTTAAGCACAGCTGCCTCTGCCTCTGCTCCATGGCTATGTGTTGAGAGACCCCCTACCTTGGCAGTGAAGCCCTTTTCAATGTTTTGGAGGCTTGAAATGATCGCATTTAAGAACTCTCATAGGATCTCCTTCTGGGTTGTTCGAAGTTGTGGAGGCTCAGTGTGGATTAAATAGTCCGTGATGACATACGTTGTCATAGAGGCACTGTCAGTGAAGTGCTTGTCTTTTTTGCTGTCTCTTGTTTTACAAAAAAATTTTGTTTAGTCACAGCAGGACTGCATGAAGCCTATTTTTAGTCATTACTATCAGAAATAACTTCCCTCTTTCTTATCCTAGCTCCCTTTATCTCTTTGGCTCTCATCTCAGGCAAAATCTTGCTCCCATTAAAGATCCAGGAGAGTACTATAATTCATTTAAATGAACTCAAATTCTCCCATCTTCTCCCCCGCCCCAGTTGAAGTGCTTGTTTAATGTTTTCATACCTGTGTGAGATTTTCTTTTCTGTATCTTCTTCTGAAGGACATTCAAAGACATTCATTCTATTCATTTTGACAAGTAAGGCATATGAATAGTCTTATCAGTTCAATAATATAAGTGCTGCTCTTTGAAATCAGGTTGGTGAGTGCTATTCCCTATTTCTTCTTTAAGTTTGTTATCTGCCCAAGCTCCTTTAGAGCAACAGTCTGGGAAAGTTGGAATATCAAAGCTGCTTCAAATACCAGTGAGTAATATGCGGAACTGAGGAGGAGCTTCTGAGCTCCTGATTCTGGGAGCAGTGGCCAAATCCCATGTGCTGACAAGGTGAAAGGTTCCATGTCCCAGCAAAGGTGGGTGTTGTCCCTGCGGAAAACAGTTTGTGGCCAGTCCTGTATTTCTGAAGCTGTAACTCCATATTACTTTGATGTTCTACAGCAAAATAAATTTTTCCTGCATCCAAAAAATTGCCAGTGAGGGAAATTGCATGGATAGGACTCGATGAATTAGACTGATTTCTCAGAAGTATGGTAACTTCTGCTACCTACTCGATAGATGAAACTAATGAGTTTGGTGACTCCAGTCCTTGTCTATGGACATTTCTTTTTTGTTTTGCCTTTTTTTTTTTTTAACCTCAAGAGCCACCAACAGCAAAGCTGCTACTAACTGATAAGAACTGAAGTATTTGTTGATACCACCACAGGGATGAAAAATCAGCAATGAATGGGATGACTGAAATTAAAATTATTCACAACAGTGTTGAAATATATTTAGTGGGAACAGAGGTGACTAGGATATTCAAGAAAACTGGAGGGTTTTTTTTAATGTGTTTCTTAAAAGTAAATCTTTCAATAGAAGACACAAGTCTTTAAGCTTGTTATTCCAATGCAGGAAAGCTACACTTACAAAAAAAGGAGGTTTTTAAACATCTTGTCATTGTGTAAGTATTCTAATAAACTCGTTTATTTTTATACAAATAAATTCCCTAATGAAACCGCCAACACAAATTAGTCATTAACAAGTATTTATATTTATATGAGATCTCATTCAAAATCTGAACTGCATAGAAAACTTGTTTTTTAACTTTTTGAGTTTTTATAGTGGAATTGAAAAATATAAAATGAAGTTTGGGGTAATCATATTGTTTAATTCATGTTTTGTTGAGTTCGATAAATTTCATTCACTACTTTGCTAACCATTATGTTCCCCTGTAAAAATGCATTTAAAAAAAATACATTCCAGTCTGGATTTGGTTTGGGATTTTTTGTTTGTTTGTTTAGCATGCAGGCACACACACAAAATTCTCTGGATGCTTTCTACTCCTCTAGTTTTACTTTCAATGCATGTATATAATTACGTGTTCATGTTGTCATGGTAATGGAAACTGGAGTTGACAGAATGTGGAAATCACTTGTGTTAGGCTGGAACACAGAAACCCAGTTAAAGAACACCATGCAACCATTCTATTGGTTTAAGTTTGACATGGCCAGAAATTATACAGTTGTTTGGTTTTGTTTTGGTTTTTTTTAATTAGTATCTAAGAAGCTTTCTGAGTATTAGAATTACTGAGCGTTGTATTTTCATGTGTTGAAATCTCTACTTCAGGCTATTTACACAGATTTTTGTAATGTATAGGGGTTTTTGGACTCGATGGTGTAGTCCTATTTATTAGCAGGTTCATTCTCATTTCCTAAGTTCAGAGGCACTTGCAAAGAGGTTTCGTGTTTGGTGGATGCACCTGAAGGTTCAGAAGGGAAAAGGGTAGGTTCAGGAAGAGAGGTACACAGTTGTTACTAGCCCTTTGAGGACAGGTAAGAAAGGTAAAATGGGACAGGGCCATAATTGATTCTATTTGGCTTAGAGAGCTTTCTGACTTTATAAAGTTTGAGGAAAAGTTACATTAAATCTTGATATATGTAAGAGTTTTCACAGGATTTGATGAAATGATATTTTCAGCTATTTTTGTGGTTTATGATTATTTTTAAGAGAAAAGAATAAGTGGGGAAAAAAGTCTGTAAGAAACCTTAAGAAATTGTCTTAAACACAGAACCTGTTCTAACAAAACCACTCCTGACAGACATTTTTCTAATCGGTTTCCAAAGCTATCCAGGGATTGTCTGTTTTCCTTGCATATTTGTCTTTAGCTCTGCAGAGTGTTTTTTTCATGTCTAGTTCAAATCTCTGTTGCTGGAATATAACTGCATATTTCTGTTGTGTTAAAGTGATGGGGTTTTAAATTCTTTTCTAGAATAAGGTCCAATACTTCGATCTTTTCTTGTAGATTGTCTTCTAGAATGCTGCTCTTTCAAATTAACTACATCTTATTTTTAACCTGCAGGCAGTATCCACAACTAAACAGTAATCCATTTAAGGCATTATCAAAAGCAGGTAAAGCAAAATGATCATTTCAGTTGGCATTCAGGGCGTGCTTTCTTCTGTCTATAAGGCTTCCAGTATGATACCTGCTTTTATTTGCAATAGCTTTGCAGATTCAGGTTTAGCTTCTGATCCAGATGCTTTAGTGTGTAACTGCTAGGCCGTTTCTCAACCTACATTTCTACAGTTGATTATTTCTGAGAGTAAGAAATAATGTAGCTATTCCTGAATTGCGGTTAATCTTTTTAAAACCATTTCTACCAAGAACTTTTTGGACCCTAATTGTGTCCCCCAGCATGCCTGCAGACCTTCCTAGCTTAGACCTACCTTCAAACATTATAGGAGCAGTCTCTCTTCTGCTATCAAGATTAATGATGAAAATAAAGAATAGTATTGGATTCAGTGCTGACCAAGAACTCCATTTGATGCCTTTTCCTTTTACACAGCGAATTACTGACAACTATAGTATCACTTTTTTCTAAAGCTATTTACCCTGTAGTAATACTATTTACATGATGTTTCTTGGTTAGAACAGGAGACAGTCCTGTGCAATGATGCCAGAAGTCTTCCTAAAGTCATGTGAAATGTGACGTCAATTATTTCCCATATTATGAGTCTTGTTGCGCCTTGTTCTTGATAAATCCATGCTCAGTTACTTATTTCCTGGTTTTGTGTTAGGTGACCTACAAACTGGGAAAGTAAAGAAAGTTAAAGTAACTAGGCTGTAATTTCTTCCTCCTCCATTTAAGGCAGGCATTATTTTTCCTCTTTTAAAGGCTTTCGTACCCATATCTGTCTATCGTATGCTTTCAGAAATAATTCTAACAAGAACAGCTTTCAAGCAGTAACAGCTCTGATATTTATACAGCTCTCTAGGAATTTGGGTAAAATTAATATGGTATAGACAGTTTTGAATGATTTTACCTATGTATTTTCCTAACCTTTTTGTTCCCTGTTCTGTCCTGATATTCTCCTGCTTTTTTGTTTGTTTGTTTGTTTTATTCCTCCCTCTGGTAGCTTTTAGTTGTGGAAGCCAGTTGAGTACCATTGAGCGTCTTAGTAACAACTATCAATAAAGAAGTAAACACTTCAGGCTTCTTGGCACAGTACATCAATAGTTCGCTTTCACCTTCAAGCCACTGACCAACCAGTAGTTTGCCTTGATCCTCCTCTACTCTGAAGTGTATTTGTAGAATTTCTTTTCGTCCTTTGTCTCTTAGTAATTGTACCTCCCTTTACTTGTTCACTTATCTGGTGCTGGCTTTGTGTGCTCATGCTTTTATTTTATACTTATATTTGACAGTTTCCACTTTCAGATGTTTACATCCTATGCATCAAGTCAATGAAGAAATTAACTTCTAGTCAAGATGACTAAAACTGAAAATATTTATATCCTTATTTATAGCCTTCCTTTCTATCGGAGTAATTAGCATAGCCTTTTTTGTTTTCATTTTTGTTAGAAGAAAAAAAAAATCTGCCTTTTTTTCTTGATTTTT
>VXBO01007874.1:0-46865 GCA_013400135.1 Rhinoptilus africanus | reverse complement strand
CTTTGGGTGTGGTGGGCGTTGCGTCGCCCCCCCCCCCCCAGTTCAGCGCAGGGGGGAAAATGATGCTCCTAACGAGTTCCCGTTGCCATGGCAGCGAGGCGGGATGGGAGATGCTTTTACCTTGGCAACAGGCATCAGGATGGGTTGGGCTTTGCTGATTTTTGGCTACTGGAGCCTCCATTTTTTGCCCTGCCCGTTACGTTGAGCGACGGAGGGGGAATTAAAGCCCGGCTGATGGTTTCGGAAGCCAAAGGTTGGGACCGATCGGCTTCCACGTGCTCTGAAAAACTCCTTTTTTTTCCCCCCGGAAAGCTGGGGTTTTGCTTTCCAGGATGCCAACAGCGGTTTGGTCCCCAATTCCTGTGCCGCGAGGGACTTGAGATTCTCCACCTGGTCCCGTTAAATGCCACCGAACCAGGTTTCGGTTCATCGAACTGAATGTTCTCGCCTTTAATAAGAAGAACCCAACAGCCCTCAGCAATAATTATTAAGGGCTCATAAAGCATAAACCAGCTCTTGACCTGAAGAAAACACGTTATTGGTCTCGCCTTTAATGTGATGGCGAGGCCTTATTGCTTTTAAACGAAGCTTAGAGCAAGTCGTTTACAGAATGGAAAATTAAATCAAGGCCGCTGTGGCCATAAAGGAGTGGGATTAATTTACTTCGCTAATGAAAGCCACAGATTCCAGTCTTGGGTGAGAAAAAATGCTGGGTTTTAATGAAGTCCTCCAAATTTCCATCCCTGTGGTCACCCTGGGATGTTTGGGATCGAACTCCATGAGAGTTTAAAGCCGTCAGCTGGGTGCTGGGGTCACCCTGGAGGGGGGTCAGTCCGGGGCCTGATCCTGGTTATCCCCTTCATTAATGACCTGGCTGATGGGGCAACCTCAGCGAGGGGGCCTGGTGGCCACCGAGTTGACTGGCGGCAACGTCTCCTTGCCGCAAAGGTAGCCAATGGTCCGACCACATCGTGGGACTGCCTTAAAACCTTGGCATTAAACTTTAAGAAGTTGTTTAAAAGCGGAAAACTTCATTTTTTTTTTAATAAAAGCCCCTGTTGGTGGTGCTGCTCTTCACCTTGTAAGAGTGAGCGGCTCCTGTAGTGGGTTGAGAACAGCCCTCTGTACCTGGCTGTTGCTCGTTAACATTAATTAATGTTACTGCGATGGCTGGGTGAGCTTTAATTAGCAATTGGGCCAATTAAATGGGTGGGTTGAGGTGGAGGCTGGTGCACCATGTGTCGTGCTCGTCATCTTAGAGGCTGTTTCACCGCAGCCGGTGGTGGTCCCCATCTCCCACCCTTCATGGAGAAGGAGGATTTTGGAAGGATTTTTAGGGGGAAATCCTGAATTTTTTCATCTTTCCAGAGAAAGCCAGACCAAGGGCAAGGCACTAATCCTCGTAATTTCACCATATGGCACCTGTACCAACGCCAATAACGCCGCAATCCCACCTTGATGCACAAAAACTCCTTCCTCCCTTCTGTTTTTTTGGCCTTTTAATGATCGAAATAATTTTCCCGGCTGGATAAAGGTGTTTTATGGAGCTCGGTTGCCCAAACAGGGACGTTTTCTGTCTTTGCACCCAACCAGGACGTCCCCGTCCTGCCCACGAAGCTCCTTTGAAGGTTGTTTCTGAGCACCCCCTGCAACCCAAGCGCCAACCTCAGCTGGGAGAAGTCCCATCACTGCCCGTCGCCACGTCTCATGGCGGCCTGTTCCAACAGCTAATTAACCCGCCGGCTAATTACCTGCGTGTTTCTTTTCTAGGCTGAATTTCTGAGCTTTGATTCCCACCAACCGGCGTTGTCTTTACCGGGTAAAACCTGAGATGGAGATGGCCATTTTTCTAGAAGCCAACAACCCCGCGTCAAACCGTCTCTTAATTAGCAGTGGACGAAGTCTGACGAGCCAGAAAAAAAGAAAAGAAAGATGATCTGAAGGAAAGCTTAAATGAAAAAAATGTCATCAACAAGCAGATGAGATTTTTTCCTTTGCCAACAAAGGCTTCTTCCCAGCAATGGCGAGCAGTTATTTATTAATTTATTATTTAATCTCAATTTGCGCACGCCGAGCAATTATCCAGCCGCCCTCTTTCACCCCTGCTGAAAGACCACATTTATCCTTTGAAATGGTTGATTATTGTTTTTATTTTTATTATTATTTTCCCCCCGAAGGTGGAGGCAAGCGGCTTGGCCGCTAATTGAAACCGACTGCGCGTTGGTTGGGAATAATTAAATTAATTTTTCAAGAGATCGAGCAGGACTTTGGTGGGGGGGGGTTGGTATCTATTAAAAAAGAATGTGGCTTCAGCCTCCATCCCAGCAAACCTCATCCCATCCTGTTCATTCCTCAGCACCTTTTAGGGGATTTCCCGAAAAATCTGATTGATCTGCCGGAATCTCTCGTCTCTTCTTCAACCTTCAAATTCAGAGCCAGCAGCGGGAAATCCATCTCCTCTTCTCCAGCCTTCAAATTCCGAGATTAGCAAGCAGAAATTCAGCCCTGCTGCCCTTTAGGTTGCGCACGCCGGGGAAGTATATCATTAATAATGATATTGTTAATAATTATTGTTAATGAATAACCGGTGGGTGGAAATGCAGACTCGGCATTCCTGGGAGATTTATATTTTTTTTTTCTCCCCCCCCGGATACAACGTGCATCAGGTGAAATATTGATCTGGAGATAAAAAAAAAAATCCAAACCCTCTTCCAGCTGAATTCTGCCAATTTTGTGCTGGTAATGAACTGGAAGCAGGAATATATATTTATTTTAAAACTTTTTTTTTTTCCCCCTCTTTTTCCAAGAGAAAAGAGATCGAAGTCTTCTGCCCGTGGAAGATGATCTCAAGAGGGAACGTCTCTGCTTTTTCCACGCTCTCATGTGATATTTGGCAATTAGATGGTGTGAAATGCAATTAGAAGGGGAGGCCAAGGGGCAAATCAATGTCACGTCGGTCCTGGGACCACCGTGACAAGGCGGGGGGCGGGGGGTCCCAAGCCCTCCTGTTATTCCCACCACCCCACTCCTCCCATTCCCAAATCTGCTGTTTGATTTGTCCATCTCCATAGAGTTTCCAAGGATTTTGGGTTTGGGTGTCTTTTTGGGGGCTTTTTTGTTAATAAAAAAATATGATGGTAATAAAAGAATTGCATTAAATTATTGGGTAACTCTGCTCCTTAAGGGACGTTCTGGGTCTGGGTTTTTGACCCGGCCCGGGTGTCTCTGCTGTTTTGCGGCCTGCAGAGAGCAGCCTTTCCCTCCTGGATGGAAAACTCCCAGCTTTCCTCTGCTTTTTTATTAAAATGCCGAGAATCGGGCAAAATCCAAGCATTCCACTCATTTCCTTATGCTGTGACCCACTGTGGAGGGGTGGAGGCTCCCCAAAAGTCCCAAAATTGTCTTATCAAGCGGAAGATAAGAATTTCTCTTCTCTTTCTTGAGCCCTTGGGGTTTTGTGCTTCCTGTTGGGTGTGGTGGGACTAAAAATTCACATTTTTGGGGGCAATATTGTCACATTATCATGTGAGTCTGGAACTTGGGAGTCTATAAAACATCCTGAGACCTACGACAAAATGATGAGACTTTGGTCCTGCTCATGATCTGCTCATCAGGACTCAAGTGAATGAGCCCCAAATCCCATGAAATGTGGCAATTCGGGCTATTTGTGCTATTTATTGGCGAGCCGTTCCTCCTGCCACTGCCAGGGCAACCTTTCAGGGCCACTGTCTACTGCTGGAGTCCCTCCTGCCCCATAGACCCTGTCCCAGCAGCAACGTCCTACCTGACCGGCAGCCAATGGAGCACCACGCAACCAACGATGGAAGAAGGCTCAGAGAAGATGGATGAGGACGATGTGCTCACGAAGCTCAAGAGAAGAAAGGAGGAGGTGACCACAGTTACCTCCAAAGGGAGGATCTTTGGGTGGAGGTGGACCTTTGGAGGGAGGACCTCCACTGGGACCACCAAGGGTGGCCTTCGTTGTCCATAAAGAGCTCCATCAGTTGAGTTGGCCAACTGGCCTTCCCTAAAATAATCTGGAGAAAGAATTCTCTCCCTGAGAAAGCCGGGCCAACACGGGGAAAGGTGCGTGGCTCAGCCCAACGCAGAGTGGAAAAATTAACCAACCAGCTTTGAAGAGAGCTTCGACCCACGTCTTCCTTCCTGTTCACTTGGGATGCCCAGCGTCGTGCCGGCGAATATTTAGAAACCAGTAACGGGAATCATGCTTATATGCGATTCAGCTGTGCTGGGCTGTGATTTTTAGCAGGCTGCTGGAGCATTTTTTCTAGACCAAACCCCCCTGTAATGTCAAATATCTTCAAATAAGTAAATTCGCAAAGAAAGCTTCGAGCTGTGTCTTTCTTCCCGTTGACTTGGGACACCCAACGTCATGCTGGTGGAGACCAGTAATTGGAATCGTGCTTGTATCACGATCCAGCCACATCCTGCAATTGCGATATTATACTTGCGATTTTCAGGAAGCTGCTGGCCCATTTTTTCTAGACCAACCCTCCCCGTAATGTCAAATATCTTCAAATAAGTAAATTTGGCGTTAAAGCACCAAACTCCCCTCGTGTGGAGGATCTAAAGGAACCTGGTTGAAAAACGCCGGACTTTGACACGCGGCTGTTCTGCTCCCATCCCAGGTGATGAAGATTTGGGGTCGGGGGTCCCCACGCCCCGTGGATCCCTGCTCAGGAGTGATCCCACCTCATCCTCTTTCCACGGCGCCGGCACGTCGCAGCAATGGGAACCAGACGGCGGCGAGGCGCTGCCAGCCTGTCGGGTAGTAATTTTGATCCCGTTTTTCCGCATGACACAGACTCTGCTTGCCTGCTTGACAGCTCAGCTGTCTCCAAAGCTCCTCTTTCTGCAGCTGGAAAAGGAGAGGAGCCGGGCAGGTGGGGGAGCAGCTACTGCCGGCAGCAAAGGAGGAGACAGAAAGAGCCTAATTTTTTAACTCATCCACGTCTTTGAGACACGGTGCGTCCTCCGGAGAGTTTCGCCAGCTCCCAGCATCACCTTCGTGGTGAAAATCTGCCTGATCCTCCCCTCGGAAATACCAAAATGCCTTGTCCCTGAATGCAGAAATGCCACCTCCAAATTAATTGCTAATTAGTCATTTATTGGGTGGGTTGGAGCTTTGAAAGCAGCTAGTCCCTGCCCTGCAGAGGGGGAGGTGCATGGGGTGGAGAGAAAACCTTAATGTTGTCGTCCAGGAGGTCCCTGTCCCACCAGGGTGGGGAAAAGGCGGTGTCATGGATGTGTTGTCATTGTCCCACACCCTGATGTCATCTGGCTCCAGCGTTTCTCCGGGGGCTGTCTCACAGCCAGGCTCCCCAAATCCACTTTCAGTGCAAAAAAAAGGAGCTTGGGAAAGACTTTGGGAGCTGAATATCCTGGGGGAAAAAAAAAAAAAAAAGAGGAACAGGGTTAAAAAAAACCCTTAACCCACCAAACCGTCCTTCTGGCTGTCACGGAGGAGGCTGCATCACCACCTCTGGATGCGCTGGTGACAGGGACGGTGACCAGGGACAGGGATGCTCCAGCCTGCGTTTCATCCCGGCATCTCAACACGGGGCTCTGCAGCTGCAGAAACCCCCCTGAGCCAGGGCACCCCCCTTCCTCTGCAGACCACGAGCCAGAGGGGACCTGGGGGTCCACCGTGAGGTGTCCCGACCCTCCAACGAGCCCCCAGAGAGGAGCTTCTCCTATTCAAAGAGCCAATTGTCCAAGAATCAGCCTTGCAAGCTCCGAAACACCGCTAGGACCAAGTTGTCTTGTTTTTCCAAGACCCTTACGTCGCTCAGCCACCCCTGGAACTCCGTCTCCAAGCTTTTCTTTAGAGGGCTGGATCCTGTGCTCTCTGCTTCTCGCAGGATTTGGTTTCCCCTCCTTTGTGCCAGCTGCCAGTAATTCACCGGGAGAATCAATTTCCAGCTCTGCTCCCAACGATCGTTAAGCCTCAATTAGCCTTAAGCTTCCTTCTCTTGATTTCTAGTTCTTACCAGGGTAGGAAATCAACACCTCTGTGTGATGGAGACTCTCTGCTTTCCCTCTTAGGGTCGATCTTAACGCTTCCTGAAGCTCTGCAGAAGCCAAACGGGTAGAGCATCTCTTGGCTTCCGCCTTGGATGAAGGAGGAAGAGACACATGAGACAACCAGGAAGGTCATGAAAGACCCAGAAATTAAAATATGTCTCCCCAAATGGGCACAGCCTTGAGCGTGAGGCCGTTGTCCCATCTTGCATCAACCGCCGTGAGACCTTTTCACGCTTTCTCCTCTCCTGAACGTCTTCCGGGATAAATCACCAAACTGTCTCGCAAAGTTCTTCCTCTTTGACCAGAGACAACCCAGCTGCATAATTAACGCCACTAATGAATAATGCAGCAAGCCTAATGTTGCACGCATTTTTCACGCTGGTTGTGGGAGAGGCCAAAACGGGTTGGTTTTTTTTAAAAAATTGCTCCTTCAGCCAAGTGGCGATCGGGGACAGGCCTGTGGGAGATGAAGGCTGCGCATGGCAGTGAGGAACCTACAGCCCCAGATCGTCATCCTTGAAGAAAAACGCTTGGAAAAGTCTGAGCTTGCTGACAAAACAAAAAACCAACCCGCCTTCCCTGGCTGAGCAGCCGGCCTGAACTCTTGTCTAGGAGAAGAGGAAACGGGTTCAAGTTATGCTGGAGGGGGGGGGTTTAGATTGGATATCAGGGAACATTTTTTCACGGAAAGGGTTATTAACCATTGGAAGAGGTTAAGGACGGTGCCCACCGCCCAGGGAAGGGGTGGATTCCCCATCCCTGGAGGTGTTTAAGAAAAGGGTCGATGTGGCGCTGAGGGACATGGGTTAGAAGTGAGTTTTTTTCAGGGGGGGTTAATGGTTGGACGTAATGATCTTAAAGGTCCTTTCCAACCTCCGCGATTCTATGAGATTGCTAGAAATTATGCTACGGAAAAAATAATTGACTTTCTGTAGGTGATGGAGAGGCACCAAATTGCTGGATGCTCCAGCAGCTTTTAGTTTTGAGGGTTTTTTTTTTTTCTCCCCCCTTTCTATAATCCATCTGCTCGCCGCGTTACTGGAGAGGAGGCTGCTCGTCCCACGGCCTCCGCTCCTCGACGCGACGCGCAGGGAGGGAGGCGATGGGGGGAGATTTCCTTGGGCAAAGCCCACCCGAACTCAAGGACGGTGCTTGGAGAGCTGGCGCAGGGGGATGCTCACCCACGAAATGCGGTTTTTTGGAGACGCCTCAGCACGTGCTGCCAGCCCGGCTCCTTCTCCATCCCCTCAGGCAGGGGATCGTCCCCACTTCGCTTTCTTTCGCCCAGCACTCCTTTTTCCACACCTTGCTTTGGCTCTTGCACATGCAAATGCCTTTTACTCTCCCCTTCGATGAGTAAACGAGGCTCCAAACGGACGCAAAATAATTCTGGGCAGCCTGAATTTTTTTCAAATGTATTTTTTTCTAGTCTTGCAGAATGAACAATTTCCTCCTCTCTTGGCCTCGGTCACCCCAAATTGTAATTTTTAACGCTGCATACCCCATACCTCGTAGGAGCACAACTCTTTGCCCCAGACCGGTGTGAAGAATTGACCTGCTCCCCCCTCCACAAGCTCTCGGTGATGTTGTCCTCCTCGTCCCGGCTCTGCTATCGATCATACCTCGGGGGATTTATTTTTGCAGCCCGGCGGCGGCAGGCGAACGTGATTGACGGGCTGATCTGCGCTTGTGAAGCAAACCAGAGGGCCCTTCCATCCCTATGATTCTTGTGGTTCCACGCTACCTGATTTTCTGCATGGAATAATAAGGAGCATCCCAGAAACAACTGGCAGCAGAAAGGAAATGTCATTTATCAGGCTATTTAGTAGAAAGCCTCCATGTTCAGTCTTCTTCCCTCTCTCCAGACCTGGGCTACTTCTTCCCTAGCGTGCCCTGGGTGGCTTTCTGCAATATAAACTGGGCCAAGGAAGGTATAAAGAAAAACGTTTCTCTGGGCAGCTGTAACTCAGCTGATTTATCATGTCTTTGAAACGAAAAAGCACAATTAATGGCTACAGCAAAGGAAAAAATATCATGCATTTCTAGCCCTTGATCTCCAGAGGTAAAAGCCCCTTTGTCATCTGATGAAACTATCAGCTGCGTATGGGTCATTAAATGCGCTATGAAGTATTTAAAAGAGCTTTAAGGAAGAAAAGAGGGTTAGGCAGAGAGGGAGGGAAGAAAAATAATGGAGAAGAAAGAAAAACCACTGGAAATGGGTGCATCCGTCAGATTCTGCGTCTCCTGGTGATGGGATGTGGCCAAACGCACGGGACGCTCTGCTTCTTCCAGCCGAGTGCACGATCCGTCTCCTTGCTGGGACAAGGGCTAGGGTGATGAACCGGATGTGACGGAGGCATGGTGCCCTGGGAGGTCAACCACCCCTGCTCCTCCTCTCTGCAGGATGAGCCCTCAAAGACGAAATTTCATAGAATCACAGAATGGTTTGGGTTGGAAGCACCTGAAAGACCATCTCGTTCCAACCCCTGGGCCCTGGGACACCTCCCGCTAGACCAAGTTGCTTGAACACCATCCAACCTGCCCTTTCCCAAGATTCGGCTTTTTCCCCCCTTTTGAGCTTCATAAACCTTTGAAGAAATAGGAGAAAAACATCCTTTTGCTGAACCTCTTATTCCAAATAAAAACCCCAGGGTGGCTTTTTAATCACAGCTTGAGTAAAACCTTGAGTTTACCTTCACTCCCATTCCCAAGGCATGTGGACACTACCATCCTGGTCCTCACGCAGGCACTACCTTGGCGCGAAGCAGGATGAAAACTTTCCAGCTCCATTGAGCAGCAAAAAAAAACCAGCTTTTTTTTTTCCCGACGATGTGAAGGAGCGCGCTTTTGTGCCATTTCTTTTGCTTATTCACCAAATGCACGATGGTTTTTTGAAAAGTAGCCGCGGGGATTGTCTCCTCTCGGACATGTTGCCTCGGCTTTCACGCGTATCAGATCAATCCAACGTTAGAGCTGTACAAGCCTTTGAACAAGGGCTAAATTTGGAAGCTTTAGATGTTGGTTTGCGAAGCGACTGCTGTGCTAAATCATTGTGCCCGTGCGTGCGCACGCAGTTGGTCATTCTGCACGCGCTGCCGAGATCAAATCCTGTTTCCTTACCGAGGGGACAGGGAGATTGGATGAAGATGTATTTATAGTAGGAGTAGCCGGCTGCCTATTGATTTGGGGGTTATTCNCCAGCTCTCCCAGCCTGTCCCCACAGCAGAGGGGCTCCAGCCCTCGGACCACCTTCCCATCCATCTGCCTTTCTTCCCAAAATAACGACTGGGGTGCTTTTTTCAGCTGCTGTGAAACCACCGCCTTCCACCCAAGTCGCCAGAGCAGGGTTTAATTCCTCCCCCCGCCAAAGACGAAGCCTTCAGGAGACCAATGCAGTGGGTGTGGGCAGATTAGGCAGCAAGGGGGCTTTTTTTTTTTGTGTTTGAGGGGATTTTTTTTGTTTCGTTTTGGGGTTTTGTTTGGTTATTTAAGGTGTTTTTTTTTTTTTTTTTTTTTTTTTTTCAGCAGGGTNTTTTTTTTTTTTTTCGTTTGTTTGCAGCAGGTCTTTTGGAAGCAGAAGCCGCTGGCGCCGTGGATTCGAGGTAATTAACGCTAAAGCACAGGAGAGCCTTGAGCGTAATTAAGCCAGAAATAATAAAAGCTGGTACAAGGGAGATAAAACTCCCCTCCCTGTCGTTTTTATTGGGAAGTCATTCATGTGCACCACGGGGAGTCCAAGCGGTGGACATTTAATTAGAGATATTCTGCCATCATCCGCAGCGCTGGTGTGACCAACCTGAAGACACCCAGGCAGACGCGAGGCGCTGGTGGGATCGGGAAGGCGAATGTCAGCCACAAATTCCCTGGAAATGGGGGGAAAAAGGCATGGGGTTTTCAAATCCCCGTCTTGCTCTGCTCTTTAGAGGAAGGAAACTTGCATTCCGGAGCTGAAATTTTCAAATTTGCAGGAGTTTGGCCAACATTTAAAAACTTTATATGGCCACAACAGTGACCTGCAATAAAGGGAGGAGAACCCAACTTCTGCTCTCCTGTCCCACTTTCGCGGCTGCGTGTCCTTTATGCCCTTTTTCTTTTCTTTCGCAAGGTCCATCACGCTCCGATATTCTCCAAGGAATATTTACGACCTCTGCTGCCCTGCCTAATGTTAATTCCAGCCGACAGACGTGCTTCTGCAGCTGCTGTGGCTCCGGGGAAGAGAAATATATATTGAGCTTAAGCTGAATATGTGCAACCAGGCCAGAAAGGGCAGAGAGATGGAAAGGGGGGTGGAAGAGCTGTGGTCCTCTTCATCCCTGGAAAACTGCCTTCCAACGTGGCGTGGACACCTTGCCTGGCCCTTGGATGTGGAATACCCATGTGTGAAGCGATATTCTCCTTGAAAAGCGATACTCTCCCCGCAAGCCAACATCCTCCTAGCCAACTAATTTTCGGGCAGGTTTTGCATTATTTTGGCAAAAGAAATTTTTCAGAAAAGACAGGCTATTTTTTTTTTTCTTTCTCCTATTTTTTTGGGGGGGGTAATACTTAGTCAAGGTAAGCCCAGGCAGAAGATACTACATCAATGGGGTGGATGAACAAGAGACAACTTCTGCCTCATCTTCTACCTGCATTTTATGTTAAATTTACAGTTCGGGTGGAGAGCAAGCTATAAAATGAACCTGAAGCACAAGAAGCGGGGACTTAAGCCGAAAAAGCCCCTCTTTTCCCACCGCAAAGATAAACTCTTCCTGCATGAGCTCAAGCCCTCTTCACCGCTTCTCTAGTTCATTAAGGACTAATTTCTCAGTGATTTGAGAGCTTTTTGAGGTTAGCCTGGCAGCAGCACTCCTGCGAACTGCCTCCCAGAAGCCGAGCTTAGCCTTACACGGGCAAGAATAGGCATAAATCTGATTTTAGAGAGGGGAATATTACACAGGGATCAGAGCAGCCCTTGCAAATAGCAGACCAGCAAGGGGAATTCCTGTGAAAAAATAAAAATTTTAAAAAAAATATACAATAAAGGCTGCTGGAAGTGAATTTTTGCTGGTATTGCGTCCGAAGAAATAGGATACACAGAAGAGATTCTCAACGGGGCAACGGCACAAGAAAAATCCTGCTACAGAAATATTAGAAATCTGAATTATCCTGCGTCTCCGATTTAATCAGCGGATGAAATTTATTATATTTGAGGCGCCAAAATCCGGGACAGAAGAGTGTGTCCAAGAGAGAGGAGAGCGTGGTGAGTAAAAGGAAAGGAAAACTCCCCCCAAAACAGTGACTGATGGTGCCGGTTTGCCTGAAATAAGTGTGTTGGGTTGGGAAATTGTTTTGGTTGGGCTTTTAAGACAGCAACTTGGAAGAAAAATTAAAACGAATTGAGGATGCATAAGGCACATAGTCTTGGATGGACGGAGGAAAACGGGCTTCAAGTCCACACGGAATCAGCTGCTCATGGAAACTCTGATTTTCCACTTTTAACCACTTACCTAGCTATAATTTTTAACATTTTACTAGTAACACCATCCGGACACTGGGGTTTTTTCTTTTTTTTTTTTCCTCTCCCCCCTGGCCTTTCTTGGGGTCAGTGTTTCATAAACTGAATGACACAGAAAACATAAGGCTTTCTGAAAACATTGTCTGTAACATTGAATAAAAATGGAAATTCGTGGGCACAGGGCACCAGGTGAGGAGATTTTAAATTCAATTCCCATCTTGCCGAATCTGCAACCCTCAAAAAAGAAGTAAGCAAACGAAAATACACAAACCAAACCCAAAGCGCATCATGCTTTTGACTCTACTCATACTCCTTTTCTCCCATTTTTCTCCCCAGAATGCATTTGTGATGCAGGATTTGGAAAGCTGCAGCAGACGCAATTAAATTAAAGCTCCAGCAAAGGGAAGGAGAGTCAGAAATAAGATTTCACAGAAAGCGCTTGAGCGACAGCTTGAAAAACTGCTTAATTACAATTTTAAACCTGTGCAGAATCAGACATTTACTGTATTGCTCCAGTCATTAACTCTGATTTCACAGGAACAAGCCATAAAATAGATGCTGCAGGTTTGGTGGCGCATTTCTTGATTGAAATTAGAAATAAAAGGAGAATTTGAGGGATGCATGTGCACCCAAGAGAGAGCAGATATCTCATAGCTGAGTGGATGGACGTGGAACAACACCCGGGTATTGGAGGTAGATACCACATGTGAGGTGACAAATCAATGAGATTTCAATGAGAACTCAAAAAAACACCCAAAGCAGGGCCAGCGCCAAAGGTTGCTCGGTGCCCTCTTGCGTAGGGCTCTACAACAAGGCCTTACAAACTTCTCCAAGACAGACTGCCTTGGATTGATGAAGCGCACAGACTGGTCTTGGGAAAAAAAACCCCACCAGAAGTGGGAACATCTTACAAAGACATGAATCCATTCCCTGCTCCTTCGCTTGGCAGCTGCAAGTAGCCCTGGGCCTACACAGGGTAAATACGTCCTTTAATAAAAATCTGTAAAGGAAGAAGCTTTGTCTGGATGTTGTCTGCAATAGTTGTATCTCGTTACTCATCATCCACGATCCAAAGCATCCAACTCATCCCCCTTAATTCCCGTATTTATAAGAGCTGCCTGCATCCAAAGGATTATTTTTCATTATGCGTCATTAGTTACGGTATTTACAGAAGAGCCAAAATGACAATGAAGATCATTGTTCGAAACACCCAAATCCTTCAGAGAGAGTGAAGAGCTTTTGTTTCCTCCTGGGATAGCGGCAATAATTGAAACGCGAGCAGTCTGGGAACATTATGCCATTGGAGAACGCGGCTCAGGAAAGCTGTGGGTGTCCCATCCCTGCGGGGTTCAAGGCCGGGTTGGACGGGGCTTGGAGCAGCCTGGTCTAGAGGGAGGTTTCCCTGCCCATGGTACAGGGTGGGAACTGGATGATCTTTAAGGTCTCTTCCAGCTCAAACCATTCTGTGATTCTGTGATGAGGGGTTGAATCTCTTCTCCACACCTGGAAGAGCATGAGCATCCCCCGGAGAAGACAACCATCCCCTCTCCCCCTCTATCCCAGCTCACCCCCCAGCTTGCCCAAGGCAGCCAGGAGATTTGCCGAGCCGCAAAGAGCCCAGGAACCGCAAGAGCAGTTTTTACAAGGCAGAGAGCTTGGCAAACCCAGAAAGAGGGTGGAACCTTCCATGCAATCCCTCAGCATTCCCCTTTCCAGCTTTCTTCCCCTTCCTCCCTCCCTGAAAGGAATCGCTTCCACATATGCTGTGGTCTGGCAGCCGCCCAACTGCACTCATTAAGCAAGAGCGACTGCTCCCATAAATCAAGGCGCTGGCAGCTTGTTTAAGGCAGGGAGCTGGGCTATGTTTAGCTGTCGAGCTCCCAGAAATAGCATCTGTTCCCAGGTAGAGACCGCGGGCTGGGAGGCTGCCTCTCCGGGAGCTGCCCAAGGGAATGGCAGCATCCTTCCAGGCTGGATTCTCACCTCCCGCCGTCCTCCAAAGCATCTTTATTTCATCCTCTGAAATGCTGCAAAATGTCGAGGGGGCCGCGGATGCAGCCGGCTGTGACAAAAAGCTGCCCCCGTTAAAGCCGAATGGCCCCGGGCTGGGTTTTCCAGCATCATCGAAACTCCCACTTTTGGGCTGCGAATCTCAATGTTTCCTGCTCCAACACAAAGAAGGAAATAATAATATTTTTTTTTTTAAAAAAAGAGACATGTATTAAAATGGTAAAAGGGAATAAATCCCCACCAAAGCAAAACACCATCACATCTTGGGGGGACCAAACATCCTGCAGGTGGATTCTTGTTGCCGAGTTGTGGGAAGGGGGCTCAGGCAGAGCTGAAAGCCAAAAAGAAGTGGCGTTGCAAAGCCAGGAACGTACCTCTTTGAAAATTTTTAGCTGCGTTCCTCTCCCAACCCACGGACTTTTATAACAAAATGGTGACCCAGATTCCCAGCACGCCCGCGGGTTTTCCCTTGCAGGTAGGAAAGGAGAGAAACGGTAACACCTCACAGTACAGAAATCTGGGGATTCCCCTGGTTTCTCATCAAAGCTTCAGGGAAGCAGCAGATCCGAATACTCTATCAGCGCCTGCGATTATTGCTTTCTCTTTCCTGGGCTTATTACCCAACTCCGAACGTTCAGAGCGGTATTTGCTTTTGCCGCGGTGAGAGATATATGTGTATAGAAATGATATATATGAGATATATATGTGTATAGAAATGAAAAAAAGGCCAGGTGACGCTTCCAGCCGAGCAGCTCATCGGTTGCTCAGCACACCAGAAAGCTCCTTAAAATCGGCGAACTCTTTATTTCTGAAACACAGAAATAAACGGAAAGTAAAAGCACCCGGGTTGTGGCCAACCCCTGGCAGTTTCTGCTTGCTCAGCATTTCTTCTGGCCATGCCATGCCCTCCAGGAGCTTCTGGGCTCAGCATCCATGTGTGGACACCCCCCTCATTTTTCTGGCAAGGGGGTGAAACAGATGCAAGCAGCTAAATTTAGGAGCGCAGGTCAGCCGGACCTGCCTTCAGTAATTCTGCTTGATAAAAGCACTTACGGCAAAGCGCAGGCTGTATTTAAAAGCACAATTGATCAGAGAGAAGGTGGCCAGAGGAAGGACCAAGAACATGCGCTGCCCGGCTCTTCTGTAGCTTAAAAATATAACCACGGAGTTGCCGGAAGCAGTTTTTTCCGTAAATTTCAGTGCACGGAAAGCGCACCTCTGAGGTCCACGCTGGGGTTTTGCACTCGGACACTCCCGGGCCACATAATTTGGGGAGATGATGGGTCTCGCACCTCTCAGTCTCCCCCAGCAGTGAACAAAGAAACACCTCCGACCACAGCAGGAAAGAGCAGGGAAGGGGAATCTCCTCCAAAAAAAACGCACCGCGGAGATTCAACCAAGTGGGACAGGCAGCTTGGAGATTAGAGAAAAGCTCTCCGGAGCTGCTCCACACCACCAGCCCCAGCAGAGGCCACAGTTTGGGAATGTTTTGATGTTTTTGGGGTATCCTACAAATTCTGCAGAGGGGCTCCAGGATGCAGTAGCTCCTGTGCTGCTGAAAACTCCTCAAGCCCAGGGTATGAAAGGTCAAGAGCAACACCTGCATTTTAATCCAAGATTTAAAACTCTTCAGACCCAAACTCCAGCATTTTCTTCTTCTCTTCAGCGAACAGTTAAAGGATGCTGCTGAATTAGCAAAGGTTGTTGTTACCTCCAAGGATCTGGACCTTCTGTACTCCTCACAGCTCCCATCACCTCCTCCAGACAGGACAAACCTGCCAAAGTACAAACCAGCCAGGAGGATTAACTGTCAAGCAAAGAAAAAAGGCCTCCGGCAAGGGGAAAGAGGGAAAATCTCAAACCAGATGCCAACTCCTCAGCACCAAAACACCCTCCAGCATCTTTCCCTCCCTGCTGCCAGATGGTTTTTGGCCGCATTGGCTCCACGCTGCGGACGCCCGTCAATCGCTGATTTGCATCGGCTGATCCACCTCCCCGCTCCTATCTGCCCAACGCCCTAGGGACCGGACTGGGTTTGCTGCAGAGCACGTCCAGCAGCCCCTCTTACACCAGTGAGATGCTTGCCAACCAAAATACAACTTGTTTAAGCCAAACTACCTGGAAAACATACAATCCTCAAGCCCAGGCAGAGCTGCGGAACCTTGAACCAGGAAAGTCCTTTTTCTCACCATTCCTAGAGGTCCTCCAGGCACTTCTCTTTTGCAACCCACGTTGTTTATTTCTTCTGCGGGCATCAGCTGCTGGCAGACAAGGAGTGAGCATGGGAAGAGGAAAGAAAGACCAAACCAACCATTTAAAAATCAAGGAGTAAACAAAATGTCAGGGCAGAAACTTTAGTTGTGGTTTTCGCTATGCTTACACCTCCCTGGTGTCCCTGAGCGTTCGATTCTGCTTGGCCAGTTTGCTCCCCTTAGCAATATCCCCACCCCCGGCACGAATTACTTACAGCTTCCAAACTGTAGACCCCCAACAACTACAACCGGGGCTCGGTAGTCACTTCTTCACAGGGCTGCCACCACTTAACACAGAGCTGGGTCACATCGCTTCAAGATGTTAGATATTAGGAAGGAATTCTTGGCTGGGAGGGGGGTAAAGCCCTGGCCCAGGTTGCCCAGAGGAGCTGTGGCTGCCCCATCCCTGGAGGGGTTCAAGGCCAGGTTGGATTGGACTTGGAGCAGCCTGGGCTGGTGGGAGATGTCCCACTAGACAGGGACTAGGTGTCCCAGGGCAGGGGGGTTGGAACTGGATGACCTTTAAGGTCCCTTCCAACCCATTCTATGTGGTTTACCATTAGGTAGGTGAGGAAGCACAGAGCCACCAAGGTCCCATGGGACTGTTTCCCACCCATCCCAGCCAAATTAAGAGCACCTCCCAGCTCTGCACAAGCTGCATTTCTCAGCCTGCCAGAGCATCCCATACGCCAACGAGGAGGGCAAGGGATCCGGATTCGGCTAACAAAGAAAGATGAATTATTACTCAAATGCACCCTGATAAAAAGCACACAGATAGAGCAGAAAGGAGCCAGCTCACTTAGGGAATGGAAAATTCACAGGGCAATGCTTCCGTTTAAGTTTTCAATTTAGGATTTAATTCGTTCCTCATACGCGGGAGCGGCAAATTAGTTGCCGTGATGGAAAATTTGCTTATAGAAACAAACTGCAGTCTGATTTCCCCCCTAAATACCTTGCTAAAAGGCATGATTGACTTGGATAGTTCTGTGGCTGAAGCCTGCCCGCACCTGTGTCTCCTTCACATATTTAGTAGGGGGTTTGAGATTTTAAGATATCGTTGCTCTGACAGGTATATCGTACAACCCTACCAACACTACCATCACAGCAAACAGTCTGAGGCCTAAAAACTCGGTTAATTCAGGATTGCTGGGCAAACGTGTCAAGAAACAAGCTCCATATACTCGCCAAAAATTAGTTTACAAGTGGCTGCACATTGGCTGGCATATTATTACCATTTAATTATCAACGAGTCCACATTGCTGTTGCCACTTGCTAGCTTGGGACTCTGCTCAGCCCAGTCAGGTTGTGTTTTAGGAATGATGGAGACATTCAACGTCAACCTACAGCACGGAATTTACATTTTAAAACCACATGCCTCCAAAAGGTAGACTGCAACCAAAACTATCCGTCTCATCCATAAGAGAGTCTTATTCAACCTATGAGGTCTGTGTAAGCAAGCCGAAAGATAAGATTCCTGTTCTCCTTGCCCCCAAACCTCTCTCTCACTGTGGAGGCAACTGTGTGACCAACAAGTGAGTCCCAAAGCACCGACAAGAGGTCTCATTACTCCAGGTTGCTGCCATAGCATGAGACAAGGATCTCTCCATCGTCATCGCCCTCCTCCTGGCTGACCTGAAAGCTGTGCGTGAGGTCTCCAGCTCCTTGCTGGACCCAGAGATGTCCCAGTATACAGAAGGGATGGCAATAAGAAATGTCAACTAAAGGCTCTGCCCAGGACTCTGTCCCACCTCTTACCGCAAAAGAGGTGTCTCCTACGGTACAGCTCTTTTAAGGCAATAACAAAAGATTCATGAAAAAGCCCTTTCTATCCTCCTTTTGTGCCGTGCCTGCAAGTGTCCAATCCTTTCTGAAGCCACCCTGAGTCACCAACGGCTCAAGGGAACCCAAAGTCCACAGTTTTTAAGCAAAAGACCTCCCCTTGAAGGTGCCTACAATATCTCCTAGACCATCATCAGCCCTCAGCACAGCTTTGAGCATCGACAATTCCTCCCGGGCTCCAAAAACAAGGAGGGGAGCACGGGAGCCCTCCCACACTCCCGTACAGCAGCCGTTAATTGCCCAGGTGCTGCGTTAAATGCAAGGAAAACTGCAATTATAGTTCCTGTTGCTCCTGCAAGGCCAGCCCTCGAATCCGTAAATAACCTGTCAGCTTTCAGAACGAAATCCTGGAAATTTTTTTCTCCAGTACAAAATAACATTTCATTATTTCACTAAGAGGGTTTTAATTTCTTACAATAATTGCCGCAGCTATCCAGCCAAGAATTTTTTCCCTTTTTCTGTAACCTGAGCTGATGGAAAATTGCTTTCATTTAATTTAATTACAGCTGTGGCACAATGCATTAAATATGTGCTCCCTTTGTGTTTACTCTTATATTCAAGAGCTAGAATTAATTAGTCCTTAACTTTGAAAAATATCTGCAGCTAGCCACTATGTAAACACCACAAACACTTCAGCAACTAAGTGTCGAGGGCTCAACACACACACACACACACATATATATAATTTTTCCTCCCTCTGACTCCAAGGGAGAAAAAAATAATCTCAAAGCATTCTGCCTGAAGAGCAATCGCATCAAATCTGGGCAATGCAACAGCACGGGCCCACAGATTCTCCCTCCAGCCCACTGCAAAACCGATTAAAAAAGTAAATCACTAGTTGAATACAGAAAATGGAGAATTTCTAGCTCTTCAAACAGGCATTCACGGGTCGTTTGGTTATCGAGTTTCTGCTTGCGTTATGCTAGCACCTAAGGAGGAGGCAGACATAGCACATGAGACATCAAAAAACCACCTCAGAAAGCGGCTGTGGAGCTCGGAGAGAGCTTTTAATGGAGGCACCAACTCAAGCCTATGCGCGCGGCTTGGCACCGTGTCACTCACTGTCCTACCCCAAGCTGCTGTGCTAAAAAAAGCCAATAAAATGTCACCTCAGAGGCCAAACTATGACCTTTTGTGCTGGGAAAGTGAGCTGTGGGAGGAAGGGGAGGTGACCAAGTGGCTCAGAGAGACTCAGTGCTTCAGTTCCCGCGTCTGTAGTAACGGGGCATCGGGTCCAGCGTTGGGTTTTGGACACCTAATACTCACCAAACCACATCTGGCACCAATACAAGACCACACAAAAGACAAACTTATGTCCAAACTCTCATAGAGCTTTGACCACTGACAGCGCTGCCGCTATTGGATTAATTAATCCCATGAATTTTTCATTTTCTCAGCACTATGCCCAAAAGCATGTGCTTGGACATCTTCTAGAAGATGCTTTATTTGCTCTCTCGAGCTCCTGAGCTTCTCAAACTGAGTTGGTTGTCCCTTTGGGCAGCCCCAGCTCCATTAAAAACCACCTTTTTTCCCCTTTCAAGTTTGTCTTGCCATCTCTTCCTAATTGTCAGATCTTGCTGTGTTTTCCTCCAGAGGGTCAAAGGGCTTTTTACACAATGTTTTCCCCCTCAACTTCAAGCCACTCTGTTTTTTTCCTTTTTTTTTTTTTGTTGATTAAACAGATGGCAGTTTTTGTCCATCTCTCCAGCCATTTCTGTGAGCTACCATGTCATATCGGTGTTTCTTCCTTGCGTCGCTTCCCATCTTTTCAGTATCCTTCTAAAAATGTCACTCATGTGCCAAATGCAGCATTCAGACGGTAAAACCTTCTCCCTCTTCTCATCCGCTCCTGCCCATCACAGACAAGAGCTGTGCTTTTTATTCAGGTTTCCGAGATTTTTAACTCATCCACTGCCCTTTCTCCAGTGCACAAGAAGGAGAAAGGAGAAAGGCAGTCCAGAAAAAGCTGCTTTCAGGCAAAACCAGCACTACTTCAAATACTATCTCTACCTTAGTGCGCACCAGGAAGAGGAAACATGGTCATACATTATTGCTTAATTACTTACAAATGTCTATAGACACTTTCTATTAACTCACTGTGCAATTTAGCCGAAGGCAATAGGATTTACAAGGAAGGCAAGATACTTACCTCTTCCAATTAAAATCATCCTTTAGCAAAGCCCAGAAAACTTTGTAATTTGGCTACTGCTCCACTCTCACCAGATACGACATACAGGCCACTAAATGAGGGGTAAAAAAATGCTTTTTCTGTATTAACAGAGCCCATAGACATTTTTTTTTTCCTTCCCCAACAATTTGCAGATGAAACAGCAGCTAGCAGGGGGTCTCTTGCACAAGAGCCACATATGCCGTGTCTCATTAATCTAATCCAAAGAGGAAACAGCAAAATACCTGCTTGAATGCATCTTGCAAACTAAAATAGACTAACAGCCTCCAAAGACTGAATATACCAAAATAATTCGATAACGCTCAAAGCCCCGTTGGGTTCACTGCTCGAAGTTACTAGGAGGCAACCTCTCCACCCTGTGGCAATGTGATATTTTTGTAAGGGCTTCTAATCGTGGCTGTGCAGAGGCTGCTAATTCAGTCGGCTTCTTGGGCACAGTCAACCAGACTCGATTTCAGGGTCAAACTAAGAATGTTCCCCTTCTGAGCCCACGTGATGATATATCTGTACCAGCAAGGGATGCAAGGCAATAGGAGCAAGTCTGTAGAGCAAGAGATACTCATCCTACATGGTTTATTTTACGCTTCTCCAAGCCCAGTAGGGTCCATTAACTTGATGTCCATCAACGTTGAGGAGCACATATTCCGGTGTAGTCTCATCTTGAAGGACTCTCTCTCTCCTGCACTAGGGAAGGACACAAACCCAAGACACCCCTGATTTTTCAGTCTTTCCCTATTCACTCTTAAAACAGGACCAGAAGGCCCAAGCAATGGGCCTGTTGTTGTAGAAGCAGCTCTTGGCACGGCACAGCCATTGCTGCTACGTCTATCAAACTCATGACCATAGCAACACGGCTGCTGCTTGAAATTTATGGCAGAAGGAAGTTTCCTGCCCCAAAACAGTAGGTCCTTGCCCGACGATGGTGGGTCCTCACCCAAAAACCAGTGGGTCCTCACCCAAAGACCTTGCCTACCTGTTGCCCCCTCCTTGAGGGGCACGTTGCAGGCCCTGCGGCTTTGCGACCTCCATCCTGAAGGTCTGATATTAATGTGGCCACCCCTTCACACCCCTGGTGCATCAGGCAGGTAGCTTAAAACAGTTTAGTCCCGGGACGTGGCGGCAATGGGGACAGAACTAATGCTCCCCAGGATGCCACCAGAACCGTAACGAGAGGGCATATAATTAGCCCACTTGGAAGATGTTCAGTTGGGAGGATGAGATGCTGAAGGACGAAATTAATTGCTTCGAGATCAAACAGAAAGGAGCCAGGACGGGAAGGCGTCAGGCGCATTTGAATGAGTTTGAGGTTAGCAGCGCGTACCCCCTGAGAGCGCCAGAGCCGAGCGTTTGCCGAGAGAAGCTTGGATGCCAAGAACAAACACGAAGCCAGCCTCCACCTCTCGCTCTCCTCGGGGAGAGGAGCCTCAACACTGTCTGCAATCTGGCAGAGACAGCGCTGCAGTGGGAAGGCGGAGAAAAAGCTCTGCGGAGGAGCTGGTAAACACCACCTCATGTCTCCAAGCATCCGAGTTCACGGGGAGAACCGGCCACCAGGTCACCAAGATGCTTCTGCACATGGTAGAGCTTTGCACCCCCAAAGAGTTCAGTTTTACTCTGCTTTCCAGAATACCTTATTCCGCTTGTCAGTTTAGAAGAAGCGGTTTGACAAAGCCAAAAAAAATCCATGAAAAACTCAGTGACCCATAGCACAGCTGCTCACAGATCTGAATCCAGGGAGGAGAATCCATCCCAAATCTATGTCGGAGCAGGGAACGGCTCTTGGCATCTTTTCTGAAGGCTGGTGGATCCTCCTGACCTCAGCCAAACTCAGATAAAGGATGGGAAAAGGAAAGTCATCAAATCTGTATCTGCTTTTTTTTTTTGCCTTTGTCTTGCATCTTGATCAACTGAGCATGAGATTTCTTTGTCTGCTCACAGCCCCCTGCCCAGCCTGGCATCATTGGCGCCGTGAGCTCTCCAAAGATAAGTTTTACACCCAGAATTCAATTACAGCTCCACCTAAAGCATGGAAAAAAGGCTTAAAATTCAAAGGTCTGTGCTTCCCTTGAAGGAAGAAGAGAAGCTATGCTTGCACATCCACTTCAGGGCATGCCACCCAAAACACAGCTTAGATCTAGGGCCAGTGTCCTGGTTCCGGCAGAGAGAGGGTTAACTCTCCCCGGCCCGGGGCCATAAGTATTCCATCCCATGTGAGCCACGCCTGGGAGGGANCCTGGAGTGAACGGGACGTGGTTCTTTGTTGCCATCTGAAGCCAAAACCACGACAGCCAGCTAGAGCTCCTCAACGGTATTTCAGAAGAAAACCTTCTACACCTTCCTCATGCTGTCGTGTCTGCAGGCAGCAAAATCTGAAGCAGAGATAAAGCTTGCGCTGGAGCAAGCCTCAAGCTACAGAGATCTACCAGCCATAAATACTGGAGCTGCTGTTGAGGATAATATTGACTTGTATTAAGCAAGGGAGCTGCAAATACAGCCAATGCCTTGCAAACCTTTACAGCTCCCTCCTTGAGCATAGAAAAGCCCCTGGGTCTGGGAGACAAGGTCAGGGTCCAACAAGAAGCAGGTTATAAACAGGCAGCATTTATAGGACAGCCTGAAATACCGCTGCAATATGCAGTCCATCTTCAAGGTGGTTAAACATGAGCTGATGTTTGAGGTAATACCTGGGACTTGATCAACGTGGAGTTGCACTGCAGAGTAATGCTGATTTTCTTTCAACGGGTTACACTGAAAATCCTCGTTTTCACGCACGTCTTGTTGTTGCATTAAAAATCAACGACCAAAAAAAGTCTGCAGAGCGAGAGATACCTAAGCTACATGGTTCATTTCAGGCTACTCCGACCCCGGGTGGGTCCATCAACTTGATGTCCATCAGCACGGAGGACCTGAATAAGAGAATAAGAGAAAAGAATAATAAATAAGAGAAGGTACGTGCTAGAGACTCCAGCCCTTCTTAGCATGAATTCACCCAAGGTCCTCAAGCACCTTGAAGAAACATAGGACCAGACAATGAATGAGAAGGGGATTTTTTTTTTTCCTGCAGCTTCTTTCCTGTCTGCCTTGAAATGCCCACAAAAACACGGATTGATTCCACGTCTAGCTGCAGCTTACCTATTCCTAGCTGATTTCAAGATGAAAGGTAACGACGGCAAGGGGAAAAACAAGAAAAAAAGAAAAAAAAAGAGAAAAAAATAAATCGATGAGGGCCGGTATGAGATGCTGCAGCAGGTCCAAGAGGCAGTCTTGCAGCTTCAAAGCAAATTAAGTGAGAATGGATCTTTTCATTACCTGATTGACACACACTTAGTGGTGCCACAGGCCAGCACACGGATTTATTTTCAGCAGCTGCAGCAGCAAGACAGCAAGAAGAGGCTGCTCTTCCCAAGGGAAAAATCCAGCACCACCCTCGCCCCCTTTCCGTTGCACCCGCCACCACCAACGAAGACGCACGAGATGAAATATCCTTGTGCAAAATCTTATGGCTTTATATAACACTCTTCATACAAAAATGCCTTTCTACCGCACTTTCTGCTTGCAACCTGCAGGAGAGAAAGCACTGCGAATCTGCATCCCCAAGCTCTCCTGGGAGACGGCATCACGCTTGCATGGACCCTCTCTCCTGTGCGTAGCAGACGGGGACAACCGGGCAGTGGATATTGTCCTATAAAAACCAGGTGAAGCGCCGCGTGAAGAAGCAATTTGGAGAACGCACGATGCCGAGCTCTTATCTAGATGCTATTTCCTTTGATGATAAAGACTTCACTCTCTTGATATCACCTTGCACTGACTCTCGGCAGAGTTTTGCTGAGCGCATCGCAATGTTTCCTCAGGAGAAAGGAAAGCGGCACAGTGCAACATCCAGAAAAAATGAATACCGCCCGATTAGGTTATGCAAAACATACTGTTTGGACAAAAAAAAATCCATAAAATTACCCTGTGAGGCTGCATCGTTAACCTTATTTTACTGCATGGGAGCAGGAGCAGAAAGCAAAGCCTGGACTCCCAAATCCCCAGTGCGTTCAACAGCTTAGAGGAATTATTTTGGAGATGCTGGGTCTTTGAACTGCCAACTGCAGCAGATTGCCTGACATGCAGCCTTCAAAACACCAAAAAGCCTCCTTCAAAACATCTGCGTGCTATGGTAACCCCCCAAAAAAGCAACTTGTCCCCCTCGGAGCCCTCCTATATCTAGAGAAGGGCTGGGAAGGTGGATAGACCTTCAAGGAGACCTTCAAGGTGAGGTCTGCAAAGATTGTTACCCAGAACAGGCTGCCAACAGCTTCTGCACAACCTGCTATTAATAAGTCTTGCATTTTATACGCTAGTTAAAACGCTAGCTTTAGTTCTTTTTCTTTCTTTTTTTTTTTTTTTTTTAAATCTACACAGGAATATGGTGTGACAAACAGGCACTGAAGACCAGAAAATTATATCAGCATCTCTGCTGTGCCTTGTAAGAATCATTCCTTCTTTAAATGTGCTCCTGAGGACAATATTTATTTAGAATTAAAAGCCAGCAGTAAATATTTCTCGGGGCTTTTTTTTGCGGTATTGATTAAAAGCCTGTGTTTAAGCTGAAATGGGATGGGTATTCTTTTCCATGACAAAAATGCCAAACTCCTGAAGTATCAGCAGAAATGTGGCAACGCTGGGAGTCAAAAGACGTGTCCCGGTACATAACAGCCCTGACATTTCTCATCCCAGCCTTTGAACGGCATCCAGCCCCTTGCCTCAAAGCTGGCACAGACCGCTCAAGGTTGGATGGGACCTCTGGAGGTCACCTGGTCGAACCCCCCCCTTGCTCAAGTAGGGCCAACCAGAGCCGGTTGCCTGGGACCGTGCCCAAACACTCTTCCATGTCTCCAAGGATGGAGTCTCCAGAACCTCAGCAGTGGCCTTACCAGCGTTGGGTCAAGGGGAAGGAATCACCTCAACCTGTTGGCAACACTCAGGCCACTGCCGCTCTTTGCAGCAAGGGCACGTTGGTGACTTGTGGTCAACTTGGTGTCCACCAGGACCTTTCCTCCAAAGCCGCTTTCCAGCTGGTTGCCCCCAGCATGTCCTGGTGCGTGGGGTTGCTCCTCCCCAGGTGGAAGAGGAGGAAGATTTTTCAGAATAGTGGACCCTAATTCCCAATTGAATTCACCGCAGCAGCTTTTCCGCGGGCATAAGTACAGAGAAGGTGATTTAAGCCTTTTTTTTTCTTTTTCCTGCCCTAACCGTGTGGGAGTTTATTATTGTTTACAGTAGATTCTCTACGTTAAAGATGATTTTAATCTGAATTTTAGCAAGAACAATAAAAAGGCTGTTAGAACCCTACCAGAAATTCAGAGCTGCATTTAATTAATTTGCTGGGAGTTAGTACTATAACCGTTTCAAGTGTGATCAGAGCTCTGCATAAATACGCACAGAACTTGCTGGAATTCTCCAGAGAAGATTTAAAACCAGATTTAAACCAAATACCTTAGCATTAAAAGCAGAAGAAACTGTTCTAAGTGCAGCTTCCCCCTTCTGCAGCCAACTCCATAAATCTCCCGCAGTTTAGTTACCGACAGACAAAAACTTGGCCTGTGAAAGACATCTTCCCAGCTTTCCGTGAAGGAAATAAAGTCCGCTTAAAGCATGGCAGAAGTGAGATGGTCCCACCAGGAGGGCGAGACCGAGGTCTTTTGACTTCCACTTGGTTCTTACATTTCCCGCTGGAGACCAGAAGCATCGACTCCTTGCTGTGGTCGCTGGCAGGCACGCTCAGTTATTTAACGTATTTGTTATTTGTCTCGATCTGTTCCTCACCTCTGCTGAATAAACGCATTAGGAGCGGGGAAGGCAGTGTGTAAAGCAACCCAACTAGCTACCAAGGGGTGGCAAGATCCGTTTAGGTTTAATTATTGTGGTTTCGCATGTAAATTCTGGGAGGCTGCAGGCAGCTCTACGGTTTGAATGGAGGAGAGAAAAAGCGCTAAAGGGCAAGGATTTGAGCACCTGCTTTTAGAAGGAAGCCTCGCATACAAAAGGTGCTTGCGCTATTCAGCACAGACACCGGCAGAAAAAACCAGCCAGGTCATGCTTTGATAATTCCCACTCTCCTTTCTGCTGGAAGTCTGTTGCCTCCAGCCCTTGGCAATAAGCAAACACATAGAGTTGTTAACAGTGAAAAGCCCGTTACCTGCTCTATCCGTAGCAGCTACAATAAGCGACTCCAGAGCCATGGCAACTGAATATCCAAAAAAACTTGGTGTCTGTTATTACCAGACAGCACCCACAGCTGTGAACAAGCACCATGACTCACCTGCGAACCGAAGCATCCATCACGGTTACCACACATCATTTTGAACAGTGACCTACGTAGACCCTAAAGCTGCGCAAAATCACCCTGTTCCCCAAAGGTTTTTGGAAAGTGTGATATATATGCCACCTTTGTTTTGCGGTGGGGCGTCTTCCCTTTTATTTTTTTTTTTTCCTGCCCTAACCGTGTGGGAGTTTATTATTGTTTACAGTAGATTCTCTACGTTAAAGATGATTTTAATCTGAATCTTAGAAAGAGCAATAAAAAGGCTGTTAGGACTCTACCAGAAATTCTAGTTCTAGTCCTGGCGGAGACCCGCGCATCCAACACATCCTTCCAGCAGTCCCCCCCAAGCCCTAGTACTCGTCTAAAGCCCTAGTGATTGTCTAAAGGTCGGAAGAGACCTTTAAGATAATCGAGTCCAACTGTTGACCTGCTAACGGTTAACAACACTCCCAAGTTACCACTAAACCGCGTCCCTCGGAACCATATCTACACATCTTTTAAATCCCTCCAGGGATGGCGACTCAACAACTTCCCTGGGTTGTACCTGCTCAGCCATCCGTGCTCTGCCAATTTCTTCAACCTCAAACCCGTCTCACAGTTCATTTTGTCCCATCTGTGTTGCAGCAGGCTGGTAGCTCCACCTTTGCAAGAAGACCTCATAGAGGCATCCAACCACTCCCAAAAAAACCCTCTTGAGGAAGTTCTTAATTTTTCTAAGTTCAAAAGTAAGTCGAGAAGGCACCAAGTGCCCTTCACCAGAGGACCTGGTTCAACTGCAGCAGCTCTGAAGTCCAGCTGGCACAAGGCACAGCAGCAAACCTCACCCCATAGCAAGGGACTGGTTTTGGGTACCGCCCATTCTTGAAGTTTTCAAAGCTGTGACCACACAAACGCGTCTTCCCTTTGGATCTCAGAGCACAAAGACTTGCACCACAGCTTATTGGCCAACGCTCCCCCTGAAAGGTGAGGGCAGGCATTCATAAGGGTCATGAGATGTGCCACAAGTGCCAAGGGAACTCCCAGTCTCACTGGGAAAGGTGAGTGTCCTACAGTATCCAGACAATGACAGCCAGCTCCCACACTTAATGAAGACAAACGACAGCGTTCATTTAAAGTGCACGAATGGGGCTGCATCTGCAGTTTGATTCAACTGAATCGGCCTCCCGTCATCGTCGGTACAAATTCTCCAACTGATTCTACAGTTTCGAACCTAAAAAGTTTAATTTTAGTTTTTTTAAGAATTATTATTATTTCAAAAACCACCCAAGACTTGGAAATTAGCATTGTCTCCTTGTCTGGAACTTGGTAGAGGAAGCAAGCAGGTTAGAAACACTCGGGAATGTCTTTAACCCAGGTGCTTTGGCAAAAGCAAGCGCCTTCCTAAAGACGTGCAGCACTGTAGACACTCAATTAGGAGCATCAGACCTGAAGGTCAGAAGCTGCGTCACCAAGAAAATTAAAATTCCAAGATAGGGCAAAGTAAAGATGGTTATTTACTCTTTTGATGCCAGAATTATTACAAGCGATATAGGAAAAACTGAAGAAGAGTTAGACCTGACCACTGTCTACCGCACTGGATGCAAGAACAGCTAAAGCTACCCCCAATGAAGCCCCTCATGTTTATCCTACAAGAAAACTACCCAGAGCCGGGCAGTTTCTCCTCCTGTCCAAGGAAAAGCTCTGACACCTCCCCTGTGATACAGCCACGCCACAGCAAGCATAAGGGTAAGCAGGTTTTTACTGGAGAGGTGCGTACTAATGCCTCAAGGCCATGAAGTGATGGAGAAGTTGCCATCCCGAGGGACCTGGACTGGCTGGAGAGGTGGGTCCGTGCAAACCTCATGAAGTTCAACCAGGCCAAGTGCAAGGTCCTGCAGCTGGGTCAGGGCAATCCCAAGTACAAATCCAGTCTGGATGGAGAATGGAAGGGGAGCAGCCCTGAGGAGAAGGACTTGGGGGTGTTGGGGGGTGAGAAGCTGAACAGGAGCCAACAACGTGCGCTGGCAGCCCAGAANGACCAGGTTGGACGGGGCTTGGAGCAGCCTGGGCTGGTGGGAGGTGTCCCTGCCCAGGGCAGGGGGGTTGGAACTAGATGATCTTTAAGGTCCCTTCCAACTCTAACCATTCTATCATCCTATAAGTTTTCCATCCATCAGCAGAAGACTCATCACCAGCCAAATCCTGCGATGCATGTCACCCGAGGAGCAGGGGTCAGGGTTTGTCTCGGCCCCCATCAGCAAAAGAGAACCAGGAGAGTGTGTGGTCATCAAAAGGCACAATAAAAGAGACAAACCTCCACCTTCATTAGTATTCCAGGGGCATGCTGTCACTGTTTATACTAAACACTAATTATTTAATTTACTCAAGGATGACTGTGTAATTAATAGGGAAAGAATAGGCTTGAGAGGAAAGTAACAGGGAGAGCTGGCAAATAACAAGATGAAGAACAAGCAGGAGGTACCAACCTCAATCTTTTCGACTCCCCATCCTGAAAGAGGGAAACCAGCAAAAAAGAGCAGCGCATGAACACATCACACCAGCCGACAGGGATTTTCTGCCGGATGGAGACACATCACATCTACAAGGAGGCAGAAAAGCAAAGGACAGCCGTCCCTTGCAGACCTCCCTAAAGACACATTTGACACCTCTTTTATGGTCAAAGGAGCCTAATGGCAACCTCCAAGCAACCTTCTCTCCTTCCATGACCCTCAAGATCCCTGCCAAAATAGTAAGAAAGGTCTTCACCTACTTGCCAGCCATGCAACGGCTCCTACTGAACTGCAGCAGCCCTCAGGACCCAATTTACCTTTCCAGCCATCCTGGAAATCTGCGGACCATACTCCTCCTAAACTGATGCAAAGTCTGAACCTACTGCCCTTGCACCGTTGCTGCCTCCATCCCGTCCCCGGGACCAGTAGCGGGTACTGTGGTGGCTCATCTCACCCAAGGTCTCTGGGCAAAGCTGTGGCAGGCTGGTACCACCTCACTTGAGCATCTCAGTTTGGGCTTCTTGGTCTCGCACTGGAGCACGTGCTTTGCTTTTTTGTGCATTTAATGGGGAGGGGAAGGTGCTGCCCGCCACTGGCTGCTCTGACTGCGGTTGCTCGTGTAACTAAAAACGGTTGGAAAAACGAGAGATTAAGAGAAGGTAGCTTAAAGGTAGGCCGGAGGGGAAAAAAACCCAACCCCACAGTCAGCATCAGGCAGCAAGAATGCCGGTGGAATGACATAACTCCCCTTATTCCCGGGTCCTTTTTACATATCTAACACCGAATCAGCCCCCTCACCCACGAGTGCTTCTGCTGCGGCAGATGTGGCTCCGTTGAAGATCTGCAAATGGAGGGGAAGAAAGTAGGTCAGCATTACTCGAAGCTCCATCCCCAGCTGCATCGCTTGGGATCACAGAGATGCAGGGGGTTGTTAGTATTCCTCTTTTACGCATCCAAAACATTAAAGCCTGATGCTGCTCGTTAGAGAGCAAGTCGGAGGCTGATGCTGCGCAGCGCAGCTCAGGAGAAAGCCAAGTTGCACAGGGAGATAAACTGCAGTCTAGTGCCCCAAGCAATAGAAATAACGTGATAAAATCTCCAACAACATCAGTGTGGGGGAATGCTGGCTTCCATCTTTATGCTCCCTATCGGCCACGCCAAAGTCCTTGACCCACACAAGGCAACTAACAGGCTGATTTATTCCCACTGCCAACACCGACGGTAGCCACAGCACGAGTACGGGGTTTCAAGCCAGCAATAACCAGCCAAACAACACCCAGGAGCCTTGAATTTTAAATTAGCTTCTTCCTTATGTCTGAGGATGCGCTGGGATCGCTGGATGAGTTATTTTCCTTATATCCCTGAGAGGGGAAACTCTGCAGAATGGGCACTAATGCCATTCATTTCCAGCAGCAATTTGAATCCCAGCTCAGACTCTGTCCAGGCCAAAGATGACCCTTTCATGCAGATTCCCTAATTCCCAGGGAGCTCACAGGCGAGCCGGCTGCTTTCTCCTACTTTTTCCTCATTTATACTGTATCCAAGGGCCTTTTCCCTTTCCTGTCTTTGTCCCTGCAAGACCCCTGTGCCCGCAGCGAAAAAAAGCATCCTCTGCACTTTCCGGCAGAAAAAGGTTAAAGAGCACCTGAAAACTACACACTCAAGAGATCTAATTTATAGCCGTGGTTATCAGACCGGAAGATGCAGCCAGCTGGAAAAAAGAAGAACAAAAGTAAAAACACTTGGCAAAGCAGGTTCAAAAAGTCTGAAAGTTAGCCTTAACTTCTTCTACCCCAAGGTTAGGAGAGAAAAGGCTGATTTTGTAGAGCAAACAGAAGAAAGGGAGAGCGATTAAAATCCCCATAACACCGCCATAAGCATTTGGAAATCTCCCAGAAACGATCCCAGGTTTTGACCTGGTCTGCCGTGCAGAGCTTTGTAACAGAAGATAACCTCCACATAGACTTGGGAATCAAAATGTAAATAAACCAAGATGATCTAACTCAATTGCCCCCCCTAAAAAGGCTTTTTGAATGCCATAAACCCTCAGCAGGCAGCCACCAGAAAAAAAGCACCTACTCGGCTCAGTCTGTGAAGTAAAAAACCAACCCCAAAATGAAAAGGAAAACAAAAAAGAGGCTGCCAGTGAAGGACCACAAGAGAAATATGACTCTCAAAAAGTATTTGCAGCCAGCTATTTGCCCAACAGCTTCTGACCAAGACGGGGTAAGAAATCTGCACAACACGGCTGTTTTATTCTCGGGGCTACAGCATCCTGAAAACCTCAACCTTCACTTTGGGAACGAGGAGATTGTCCATGAAGAGGCCGGAGAACTGCCAACAGCACGATCCTTAAATTAAAATACCAACAGCCAACCCCGGGAACATGGCAGCACCCTTTCCTTTAACTCCTTGCTATTTTTTAAGCCGCTGAAGAGAAAAATGCTCCTGCCCTCAGCCAGACCATGCAAGGCTCCAAATTCTATGCCATCTCTTTGACTCCTAATTTTCTTTGCACTAAGCGTAGAGAGCAAGAATCGACGGCACTGCCACATAAGAACAGTTACAGTCAGACCCCTCTGTATCCCGCTACCGGCTCAGCACATCAATTTTCCATAGGATTCGCAACCCATTCAGCTCCCCTGCGCCTTCCATAGGTCTTCGGGAGTTGCCACACCTGAAGACATGACATAGGCATAAGACATACAGGTGTGTGAGTACCGCTACATACCACTCTGAGCCCAAATTAGAATCTGAGGATGGTTAGAGTAGGAAGGGACTTTGAATATCATCCAGTTACAATCCCCCAACCCACCTTCCACTAGACGAGGCCACTCAAAGCTCCATCCAACCTGGCCTTGAACACCTCCAGGAATGGGGCATCCACACCTTTGAGGGATGGGGCATCCACAAATTTCATGAACACACCACGGGCATAGCTGGAGTTGCAGACACTCAACAAAACCTCATGATCTACGGACAGGGTGCAAGGTGGGCATCATGTTGGAGGTGCCAAGGAGGCAACCTAAGCTCCTCTGAAAGCATCAGAGTCCAAAAGCTGGACCTCATCAACAACGGATGCACGAGCAGAACACTGAGAGAGGATCAGAATATAAATCCACAGAGTCGTCCTAAACAAGTTGAGCACAGCATCTCTTCTAGCACGCAAAGGCAGGAGCTCAAAGCACCACAGGAGAGACTTTCCTCCATGATACTGGAAGAGCTGAGCTACAAAAGCATCTCTGCAGCAGCGGACAACACTGAGCTGAAGTCCCAGGAAGTGCACCGGTATTTTAGAGATTATTCGAAGGGGTCAATCCGTCTGAAGATGGAGAAAAAATATCAGAAACAAGCGGAAGTGGGTGCACGGAGTCAAGAAGTCCTTCGTGAAATGAGTCTTGCTGCCTTCTCCCACTCTGGAGAGTCAAGGTAGGGTTTGGGATTGGGAATTCTTAGTTTGCCTCCATCTGTTTTATGGCAGGGGGTCCCTGTCCATGGAAGACATCCAGAAGAGCAAGACAAAAGAAGGAAAAAAAAAAAAGGAAAGGAAAAAGCCATGCCTTTCCCTCGTAAACAGGACCTTTACAAGAAGAACAGAATCCAGTTTCAGGCCCACGTTCAATTCTTCCCCTCTCCTTTGAGTGCAATAGCCTGGGCTGGACCGAGCTCTCATTTCAAAGGTGTTACCGAAAGAGTGATGCCAATTTGGGTCGTGTTTGAGCCTCCCCATTCCCGGGCTGAGTTAAGCCAATGTAACACAGAGAATTTGATTTGCCCTAACAGAGAGCCTAGCTAGGAGCTTTATCTTATGCTGTGAAGGCGCTGTGTTAATTTTAGTGCAGGATCCAGCAACAACAACAAAAAAATTAATTAAAAATAAAATGAACTTAAGCCAAGCTCGTACTTCTGGGCAAACTGCTCCACGTTGTGAAGTCACCACCGAGTTGCAAATATCACTGCCTGGCATGGAGGTGTCACCATCTGCCGCTTTGCTGAGGAGGACCCTTGACTGAATGAACAGAGAGAGACATGGCAGGAATTTGTCTACTCACCCGTGAGCACAAGGGCTGTGCCAGCACGGCAGGAGGCACGGTCCAGACCGACAGCCAGCTCCAAGAGGCGTTTAAGAGCCTGTCCGTGCTGACTGGCGTGGGACAGGCTTGGCACAGGCTACTCTGCTCAGGCTGGAAGAAAAAACAACTGCTTGGTCTCAGTGCATCTCCCAGTTCACCCTGAGGTACCGCTTAAAGCATGAAAGGTCTGCAGATAAGCATCAAGCTCCAAAGTGAGCACGGTCAAGTTTAAGTGCACGTATAAGGATGTTCCCCTCAGGTCTTTTAAGAGGCCAGAAATTAAGAAAAAGTGCTGTTTCTCATCATCACCAAGCACGCCTCACCACAGTGAGAGCCTTGACAGACGCCAACATACATACATCCCTCTGTTCTTCATCCTCCAGCGAAGTCCACAGCGTCACAGACTGGTTGAGGTGGTGGGGGACCTCTGAAGGTCATCTGATCCAACCACCCTGCTCAAGCAGGGCTACCCAGAGCGAGTTGCCCAGGACCATGTCCAGACAGCTTTTGAATATCTCCAAGGATGGAGCCTCTCCAACCTCTTTGCAAGCACAGATCAACAGGGCTGAGGTCAGGGTCTGCCGACGGGTCCTGTGTTGGAAGACAAGAGACAGGTCACATTCATTTTTGGTCTCTTCTACCAAGTAACAGGTGATAGGACAAGAGGAAATGGCCTCAAGTTGTGCCAAGGGAGCTTTAGATTGGATATAAGGAGAAATTTCTTCTCTGAAAGGGCTACCAAGCCTTGGAACAGGCTGCCCAGAGAAGTGATTGAGCCACCACCCCTGGAAGGATTTAAAAGACTGGTAGACGTGGTGTTGAGGGACGTAGTTTAGTGGTAACTTGACGGTTCTAGGTTAACAGCTGGACTTGATATTAAAGTTATCTTCCAACCAAAACAATTATTCTATGATTCTAATTTCATTCGCATCCACTATTACTAATAAAAGACGCATCCTCAACACTTTGCACACCTTCTTGCTTTCCCAAAAGCCAAAAAAGTGTGCACTCACCACCTTCCCCAGTTGCTTCACGTGTTCATTACAAGCCAGCCCTGCTAGATACGGCTCCACTGTTTTAGCCATGCCAAGGTCACCACACCATCACCTTCATGTCACCAGCTCCTCTTTGACCTCTCCTGCTCTGATGAGCCTATCCATCATGACACAACATTCCACCCACCCCACCACCACCCAACGGGGGACACTCCCTTTGCTTCCCCCTCTTTGATCAACACAAGCTTCTCATTAAGATACGGGTCAGGTGAACTCAGAATTGAGGACCCCCTTGGAGCGCGTGGCTCAGGACAGGTTTTGGGTGAGCTGGTGGATGAGTGAGATCCCTGACAAGCAAAAAGAAAGAAGCCTGGATACCTCATCGATAAAATTTCTGTTGGTATGCTAAGAAATCATGGTGTTATCTGTTCGTGTAGCCATGGGAAGATCATTTCAACCTCTGTTGGACTACTTGAGATTCCACTATCTTGATCCTCTCCCATACACTTTATGTCATGAGGAATGGCACACCGGGACTCGATTTCCAGCACTTATTTAGGACAGACGTTGCGTAGACAAATATCTACCTTTGACAACTGGCTTTTAAGCCTACACCCCATGGGTGTAAATGGCGGAGGAGGAAAGGTGAAGCATCATGGCTATGTCCCATCTGCAGAGAGGCAGCACAAAAATTTCCCAGGTACCCATGACGTGACCAACATTTTTTTCAAGGATAACGCGATTTCTCTCTTGAAGCTTCGGATGAAAGCAGACTTTCCTTGCCTGGGGCAGAAGCCAGTCAGGTGGAAAGGGACAGCAGGAACAAACCAACAGAGCAGAACATGGCTTGGAAAGAAGTTCAGGATTTGGTATAGAAAAGAAAAAAAAGCAAAAAGAAAGCATCTGTCTGCTTTCAGTGAGAAGAAACTTTTTTTTCCTGCAAGCTGTTAGGCTCACTGTGATAGCCTAGCCCTGCATAAAAACTCCCCTCCATCTGATCGTTTGGCCTCATGTTTATCAAAGATATCAACAGCTTTAAAAAGACGGGGCCTGATAGCTTAGCTCTCCTCTTGCTCGTCTAAGATAAGCAGGCAATTCCCGCCTTGCACTAAAAATAACAAAAATCAAGCCCCACACATTTAAACTTTCTGGCACTCAGGTGACTTCTATGAGCTCGGGACCACAAGGCAAACGAGCAGAAACAATCTTTTTTACGAATCCTACATAAGGGTGACACCAGATGGACAGTTGTGCTTGCTGTGAGCACAACCTTGGTCAAGCTGGTGGGAATCTCAGCTTCTCAAGGTGCTCCACAATGCAACAGGCACCAAGCAGAGCCACAAGCTCTTCGGTGCCGGTTACACCCTCGCATGTACTGGGACCTCAACTTGGTACAGTTGACCCTCGAGGAGAAAAGATGGTGATCTACCTCCTTTCAGATTTGACATAGACAGCGTGGCTTTGGCCAGGACTCTTGAAGTAGGAAGACCAAAAACCCATCCCTGGAGACATCCAAGGTCGGGTTGGACGGGGCTCTGAGCAACCTCATCTTGTTGAAGGTGTCCCAGCTCGTGGCAGGGAAGGTTGGACTAGACGGCCTTTAAAGGTCCCTTCCACCCCAAACCCTTCCATGATTAGACATCGTCTCCACTTTATGCCTAAAAAAATTTTGCTCGGAACAATCAAAAGCTGTGAACCAGTAAATAAAATGAAGGCCACAGGAGGGGGAAAAAGAAACAAGACACATCAAAAGACGCGAGTGAAAGACATATTGCTAGTTAGTAGGAGCAGTGGTAACAACTCGTCTGTGCCGTCACTCATGTTTCAGATTTCTAGCCTTCTCCTGAATTTTTTTTTTAATTAAAAGCGTGGCAAATTCCCTACCTGCTGCCCCCCAAAAATAAATAAAACTGTTGTTGACAAATAGGCTACAGCAAGCAGAAGCCGCTGGCTCAATACAAAGCCACTGAGTGAGGTCCTATGACCCCTAACAGGTCGATGTGGGGATGGTCATGCTGCCGCCGCCCTGAAATCCATCTGCGGAGTTACGAACACTGCTCATTTTCCCTTTTCTTACTTTTCTCCTGCCTTCTGGTCACCTCATGCACATTTGTTTGGCAGCTGAGCCCAGCGCCCTGCAAGAAATCACCCCCGGGGTGGCTTTCCTCCCTGGCTCCTGCCTGTGAGTCTCTCCTCTGTGAAGAGGGAGAAATCCTTTCATCACCAAGGAAAATTGTCCCCGAAGCTGGTTTCAGTCTGGCAGGGAGCAGATTAATCATGCAACAGGGCTCCGAGCAACGACAGCAGGAGCCAGCTAGTGTCTCGGAAGAGGTAGCTCCAGGGCCGCAGACATCTCACACAGCACGTGGGTCTAGTGCCAAGTCCTTCTATTTACAAAAAAAAGGCCTTTTTTTTTTGTTTTGTTTTACATAAAACAACTCCTCAAAACAAACAGCTCGTTACAAAAGGATGTGATGGGAAGGCTACTCAGAAAGCCTCTGCATACCATAGGAACGCTTCAGTGAAAAACTCTATAGCTCCATAAAACGCTATGATATAAAAGTGCCATCTGTTTCTTTACATTTGCCTTCCATATGGGTATTTTATTGAGAGATTTTACAGCCTTTTGCACTTATATAAATTTAAAAAAAAAAAAAAAAGCGTACTAAAGGGGCAGGATATCCATTCACAGCTAAGGACAGGAAGGTGGGGAGCCTGGGAAGGGCTAAAGAACTTGGAAGATATCCTCGCGATATTTCAATTAACAAAGATCTACACCCCAGCAGTGCTAGATTCCTTCCTTTTCCTACTTTTTTTTTTTTTTTGCAAATGACAGGTGACTTTACAATGCAATACAATTTGTTCCTTCTGTTTAATACACCTTCTCTCTCCAGCTGAGAGGAAGAAAGGATAAAAGAAGCAGCAGCTGTTTGGGATTTAAAGGAGCATTTGAAAACTTAAATCCCGCTGGAGAGGGCAGAGAGGGGCTCTCATCTCGCAGCACAGCGAGAGCACTACAACTATGACATTCTTCCCATCACCAGACCAAAAGATAAAATAATAAACAAGACAAAAAGACAGCAAGCCTCCTTTGTGCTGGCACTGCGCTGCGCCAGCACATCTCCAGAAAAGCCTATAGACTTGCAACACCGTTGTACTTACTTTTTTCCCTGTTTTTTTTTTCTTTTCCTGGAACTGCAAGAGAAAAAAAAAAAAATAATGTTATTTGAACATGGTTCACAACTGCTCCAGGGCAGGCACCACAATGCCACGATGAGACACAGAGGAAACCAACCTACTGCTCTTCCCCATATGCAAAATCAAAACCTTGCATAAATATTTAAAAGTTGACACCCCCCCCCAAGCTCATACAAGTATTTCCTTAAGAGAAATGGATCCTTTGGTGAACTCCAAATGCGGTATCAGTAAAAAATTGATGCTACAACAAACCCAAGGCGGGTAAGAAGCCCGACACGCCGTCTTCTAACTTCCCCCATGTTCTCAAACATTTATCGACGGACACGCGCAGAGTCAGAAACCCTGAAATCTCCGTTCAAACGGTGCAACTGTAACATCCTTCTCCATGTCAACCCACAAACGGGCTCGAGCTTTCACGCTGCCTCCAGGCTTGTTGTCCCGATAAAAGCAAGCAACCCCCCGTTGTCCCCCATCTTTAATTTCTTGACCTCCACGCGGGCATATGGATTGATAATTCCAGAAGCCATGTTCCTACTTCATGCTTAGTCATTTAAAATCCTTTATTCGGAGGCTTTCCTCCCATGTTTCTTCCAAGGAAGTTATTACTATAGTCATAGATCATTGAAAATAGTTGAAAATAAGGGGCAGCAGCTGAAAACAGGGGACAATGGTTGAAAATAGGGGACAACAGCTGAAAACAGGGGGCAATAGCTGCAAACAGGGGGCAATAGCTGAAAACAGGGGGACACGGCTGCAAACAGGGGGCAAGAGTTGAAAACAGGTTGCAACAGCTGAAAATGCTGCAAGATACTACGCAAGGAAGAACTTGTGTTACAGCAACGCAGGGCTGGATGCAAAGAGACAGCAAGAGTAGACTCAGAGCTCAGTGACTGACAGCTGTCACAACGATTTCCTCCAGGACAAGCCGGCAAGTAATTAGAAGGAAAAAGACAGGCACTTCTTCAAAAGCGGAGTCCTGACTTCCCAGCGGGGTCCAGGGAGCTGGAAAAGTCACGCTCGCCCCTTTATAACCCAAGGTGACAAGTGAAGTTGCGGGAGGTGGCCAACGGGAGAGTTTCTCTTGCCCTGATGGGTTGCTCAGCCACTCGAAGAGCGGCTGCAGAGCCATCCTTACCCTGCCACAGCAGATTAAGACAACTCTCCAAGCTCCTGGCACATCTAAAAGACGTTCTCAGTTGCCCCGCTTGCCCACATGTGTCGGTTGGTGAGGACCAAACGTTAAGGGAGACCAAGAAGTGATGCGACCACGTGGCCTTGCAGGAATAAGGAGGATATCTGGCTTTGCTAGCGAACATCTGGATTTGCGGCTCGGCAGAGGATGCTCCTGCAGCTGTGCTACGCCTGAAGTTAGACAAGAACATGCCAGCTCTAGCGAGGCTTCCTCTACTCCCCCATAACATCTGGTCCTGAGAAGATCAGTGCTTTTAAGACTGAAACCACACAGCTTGCAAAATGCATGGGTCACCCCATTCCTCTTGGGATAAGCCCGCCAACTCCTTTTTTAGGTGGTTTTAGCGCGTTATTAGAGCTCCAGAATTATTTTTTTGCAGGTTCTCTTCTACAATGCACCTCTACGTGGGCGAAGCCGACATCAAAGTAGACCCTCCTGCTTTTGGCACGCGGAGGAAGGGGAAAGGAAGGGGCTGAAGAGGCAGAATAAAGCCACGTCCATGCACTAGGCTTACAAAAAAGCCTTTTCCGCTCGGACATGAAGAATGTCGCCTGCACCATTTATCACACAGACAATCCAGAGATGACTTGATTACAGCGTGTCGTATCTTAAAGAGGAGAAAATACCAGGTATTAAAGGATCTTGAAAACCAGAGGAAGGAGCTGTATTGCAAATCAATGGCTAGAAGCTGCAGTCGGTGATTCAAATTAGTACCCAAGCTCATGCTCTTAACGATAAGCAGGATTGAGCTTTGCAGAAAACTACTGTGGGAGGTAGAGGATTTGCCGCTTGTGTCTTGATGCCCAGACGAGGTATTTCTGGAAGAGATGCTGTACTCCAATTTATTTTTTCGCAGAGGCAACTGGCCGTCATTTAACAATCAAGGGGACAAAAAGCATCACCTGGCAGCCCCCTCTCATCATGCTGGATCCAGTCAAAATTTAAGAGGGCTTAGACAAAAGGTAAATCCCCGCTTGGAAAGAGCAAGCATGCTATAAGGAGGCATTTAGTAAGAACGCTCAGAGGAGATGCCATTCAAATGCAAAGAAATACCATGTAAAATGAAGCAAAACCCTTACCAGAAACGTATTTCAGGTGGGAACTGACTCTGCATGCAATACAAATGATGAACAGGGGTTTTTTTTACCTTCAGAAAATGGAGTTGTGACTGAAACACCAGGCAGGTCAATCTGGAAGACTCACCACGGGTAGTAACACGGTATTACTTATTTTTAAATCCCGAAGGAGAATCCTGCTCATGAGGTTAGTGATAAGTAAGCTCGGAGGAAGAAGAACTGATTTTTGCAGTGGTTAATATGGCAGATAAATCAGTTGGTTTTAATCATCCTTGGGAGAAGTTAAATCAGCTTATAATAAGTGGGAGCATATGGTCTCTCCTTGTCCTGTAAGTACACCTAATTAAATCCCATTAAAGTTATCAACAAACAATCAGATTTTCACACAAACTTGGAAACGGACATGAATTCACATCCACTCTCCAGCTCAAGACACAGCAGCCAATTCCCATTTACACCATGAATATTTTACCGACTCTTAAATACGGTGGAGCGTAGAGGGGAAAAGGCGCACAAACTCCTCTGGAACTAATGGTTCAGGTTTGAAGTATATCCTTAAAACACTTCTCTTTATCATATCGTGGGGTCTGTTGCCTTTAGCAGTCTCTGTATTAAGCTATTTAAGCAATAAACCACCATAATCTTACCCTGTAAGAGCTTCTGAGTAAGAAACAAATATCCATATCCATGCTTTATCCCTGATTTGGAAATCCATTTCCTTTTAATACCATGACAATCAGAAAACAATTGATTTCGGGGGATGAAGATATGGACTTTCAGCTCCATATTTGCTGTTTGCAAATGTCCTGGACTGAATTCACCCACGTGTAGACGTTCTTCTTGGGAATAAAACTGAAGCAAAACAGTTATTTAAGATAGAACGTAATTTCACCTCTCAGTCAGTAAAATTGATTATTTCCCAGGTAGCAGATAGACCAAAGGCTTTTATGCCATAAACAGGCTCAAACTGTTCAGGAACACATTTATGGTCATTGTTTGCGCAGGAATCCAAACTCCATTACGATGCTACAACACCAAATATTAAACAGACGAAAGCTCGGAAGTCAAATATTTTGATGAAAACCAGCTAAGGGCAAAAAGGCAGTGGGATATTAACAGCCCAATAAGCTTTCATCCATCGTTCAAGCCATCATTCATTTGCGGAAAAACCTTTTTATAATAAGCCTGACCCTCCAGAGCTGAAGCTCCTTGCAAAATTTCTCATTTCGATGAGGTTTTGGAACTTTTTTTTCCATTCAAAAAATGTTACCCGCCGGTCCCAACGCCACGTAGCTGCACTGCGGGCGGCTAACCTGCTGCATCCCCCATCATTTCCCAAAGTCCATGAAAATTGATGCCTGCTCCGAAATTCTTTGCTCTTTCCACTCAGCTTGAATATTCATTGCACAGCTGATTTTTTGGCTTGTGGGGAATCTCAACTCTGATAATTATGCCAGAGACTCTATACGTGATGAAAAATTAATTAGATTTTCTACTTGTTCATTTGATGTTTTTACTTTTTTTTTTTTTAAAAAAAGCGTTTTGATAAAAAAACCCCATATTCGTTAAACTGTCATCACGTGGGGAAAAGACATAATTATTCCGTTACTGTGCACTGTTCAACACAAAAGCCTTTGCAAAACCTTTAAAATAATTTGTAATGCGCTGGAGTATGGAAGAAGCACGGACTCCGGTATGCCGGAGTTAAGATGAGTAGAAATATAAGGAAAATACAGTGGAAGTAAGAAATACTTTACCCAGTAAAAATGCCAGAAAGGGGGGAACCTTCAGAAAAGTTCAATAGGATCCCCTTGCAAAATAGATCCTACCATGTGAGCAACCTAACCCTTTTCTTAGTGTTTTGGAAGGAAAAAAAAAAAAGTCACTATCACTATTTAATGAGGAAGAGCCCTAAGCTTTTAAATATTGACGGTACAAGTTCAGAAGTGAAATTAAAAATGTATTTTGCAGATGGCAGTAGGGGGAGGGAGGGGGGGAATAGAGATAAACAGTTCAAAGTCCACTTGGAAATTCAGCAACAGCCCAAATCACTTTAAGTAAAGAACATCACGCCAATTCCTCAGCAGCTCGATTTATACATCTCTCTTGTTTTGGAGGATGAGGATGAAAGCAGAAGACCACCAGAAGGTCTTTCACTATTGACCACTATGAGAGACTGTCAACCCGACACGTACAAACATACCGGTTTAGGCCCTGTTATGAAATTGAAGCGAAGGAGGTAAAAATTTGTAGCTGTTGAAAGCAAGACATGTCATCCCTCAAGTCTTGGAGCACACGGGGTTGTTGGGTATTGACTTTCGAAAGCAAGTTTGGTCTTACGTGAAGGACCTTGGCCCGACCTGGTGACCATTCCTGTCCTACCTGTGCCCCACAACAAGGTGTTTAATCCCTCCGTATGAAAAGCTAATTAAAATAATCAAGCTGGTTATATCCAGAAAGCACAATATGGAAACCCCTTCCCGATAGCGCTTTTAATCCTAGTTGTAAATCTAACTTTACTCAAACCCTGGGATGGACAATCTGTCTCGCCACCAGAAATAAAGCAGGACGTCTACATAAGTCACGCTTGCTTGATGGAACTATCTAATTAACCCAAGTAATAAGCAATTGCTGTGTCATTACTGTGAAGTTGCCTCTTTGAAAAGTCTCTCTTTTTAAAAATTAAGAAATCAGATATTATTTTTCTTTTCGTGTTTTCAGTTCCTGCTGAAACTAACTTTGCTTTTAAGTTTATGTGATGCCAATAAAAGGGGCTTTGCCCCGCAGTGGTGTGCTGGGGGGATGTGCTGAGTGGGCTTTTTCTGTGCATGTGAGAAAGTGGCTTAATTTACCAAAAATCCCCACTTTTCTCAACCCCTCCCTGCTGCAGTTCAGCTCAGGACAGGCCATTTTCACAGATTATAGGATGCTTTTCCATAGCCAAGGGACGCTCAGCACAAAACCCCCCCAAAAACCTCGCGATCAACTGAAATATATTCTATGAAAGCGGGCGGGTGTAGTGGGAGTGAGGTTTGGGATGTTTAACACTGCTTTTACAGAAAGCCCAGTTTTTACAGAAGCACTACAAAACAAAGCAACAAAAAAAAATATTTTTCTGATTATTGGCAGGAGTTTTACATCGGTTTGGCCACTTCATTTCTTGGAGCTGTACCGTCACGCGGGATTAAGATCCAGGCTGTCTCTTCCCTAAGTAGACAAGACCATCTACTCTTTGTAAGACACAGAGATAAAGACAAAAAAAAAAAAACCAAACCGGGAAAATACAGATTCTGCTCACACGCACTTATGCCAGTGTCTCAAAGCTGCTCGGAAGCCAACGCCGCATTTTTTGAGCAAGCAACTCACAAGAGACGGGATACGCACTCGCTATGTCTGCCCTAGTTTTCATTCCCTTTACATTTTGTGGCTGTGAATTACATGAAAAGGGGTTTTTTTTGGCATGTCCGTGTTCTCCGTCAACCATCCAGTAGAACCCCTTACTCCACCCTCTTGAGGCCAAGCATCGCTCCCGCTTGGCAAGAGCAACATTAAAACCTCCACGGGCAGAGAAAACTAAGCCTAAGAAGTTATTGCCCATGTTATCCCAGCAAGAGCTACCTTCCTCCTCCTCACTGTGCTTATCTTGGATGAGTTATCAAGCAATAAGATTGAAACACTAAATAAAACCCTCGTGGAAATAGATGACAGTATAAATATTCAGAAAAGAGATGGAAGTGCTGTCAAAATAATGTATGTCAAGAACCGGAGCCTGGTCTGGGATACGTATTGCTCCTGCAAGGTTGTGCCTTCTCTTTAATTGATATTTGGAAGAAAATATTTTGTAGTTTATGGAATTTACCTCTCCTTAGGAAAAAAAAAAATGTAAAAAATAGTGCAGCAGCAGGGTGTTAAAAATAGAATAACCTTCAGCATCAGAGCGAACGCCTCCTGCATACAAATCGAGTCAGAAGAGACAGATTAAAAAATGGTTTGTGTATACTTCATTTATCAGGAATCTCTTCCTAAAGCTATGGCCTATGCCAGTGCCGTAAATTTCCTTTCAGACTCATCTCCTTTAGAGGAAAACTTCATGTTTATCATCTTAAGAACGAAAAACAAACCTCATGCACTACTCATTTTTTTTTTAACCGTCCTGATTCTATGCAGATCATTATTAACTCTGGCTAAAAAAAATGGCTCAGGGTTGTATGGCATCACCCAGCAAACCTGCTACATCAGCAAAAGTATTTATTAATTCCTGTGCGACATGTAATGAACACGAGTCAGACCAGGGACAACTTCAGTGTTCTGGGTCATGTCATAGGCTCGTTGTACATTTTATTATAAATAAGATTTATTTTAAACAAATTTTGTTTTAAATGAATCTTATTTTAAACAAATCTTAATCAAAGTAAAATTCAGATTTCGTTAGGAGGCTAATTTGAGCTTTGTATGTGGATACACCCAAATCGAAGTTACCTGTAATTAAATTTCTATCCTGCAATTGCACAGGACACCAAGAGAACACATGTCAGCTTCTCCAGAAATGATACAAAAATTAAAAGCTAGGAAAAGTGTGGTGAATAGATTTCTTTCCATCCTGACCTTACTATTGGATTGTTTCCCCCCTCATTTGATTGATGGCTTTTACGTACTACCTCCAGACTGCACACGTGCGCATCGCTCACAGACTTTAAATGAAGATCCCTGGCGAGGAATTAATGCAAACATCTGCAGCTCTGCAGGTTTTCATGGTTTAAATATCAAGGACCAACATTATGAACACTGTCCTGGTTAGGTGTATTTTTTAATTTATTTTTTTTTTCCAAACTGCTTGAATAAAAGTATGGTTCTTCCACATTTTCAGGTTCAAAATTCAATATCTGATACTGAGACTGAAGCATTCTCTCTTTTGTGTCCTTAGAAAAAGAAATATATTATTTTTCCATTGCTGCAGAATGCACTCCCTCCCTCCTCAGGTTTTCTCCTTCATTAACATCAAAGAAAAGACCTTGTAGCCCGGATATAATCCAACCGTAGGACTGACATACCAATGAGATGTTCTGTGGTCCAGGGAAAGTTACTGATGTTGCTCTCTAATTCATGAAAAAGGAAAAAAAAAAGTGTGTGTATGAATCGATATGGCTATTCACACCCTGCTTTTGACAACTTCATGATGAGAGAAGCTTGGGAAAGCCAACCCGAAGAACACGTATCAACAAGCAAGCCTAAAATCCCTGGACTTCTCCATCCTCCTTTGACGCCTCCCCAGAGCGTCTTGATGCACCGTTTGATGCCAGGAGGACACTTGAGAGCTAAATGTGTTATACAAACACCTCAGTCAAAGCAATAAATCTGTGCTGGAGGCCAATGACCAGCAGAACCTACTCTGCAAGACATGGAGCACGTGCTGGCCACTCAAAGCCCAGGGTGTGCATGTCTCCACCAGGATCTGAACAAATTGGGAATCATAGAGTCATTTAGGTTGGAAAAGACCCTTAAGAGACGGAGTCCAACCATAAACTTGACACTGCCAGTTCCATCACTAAATCATGTCCCTAAGCACCACGTCTACATGTCTTTTAAATGTCTCCAGGGATGGGGACTCCATCCCTTCCCTGGGCAGCCTGTTCCTATCAAACACTGTGACTATACTTCGAGGCCTTTTAACGTCTAATCTGAACCTTCTCCCTTTATCCTGCGGTAGCAGATGCCACTGTTGTCATAACTCAAGAGTTTCTTTAGGCACCAATGACAGTTTTTGCATTAGGGGATTCAACTGCATCTTCACCATGAGTCGTTCATCGCCACTGGGAGCATTCACCCTTGAAGACCTCAAAAGGAAGCCTCTTCCAGAACATAGTTGTGGACCTCTTCCACCATGGAGCAACTCTGCCTTCTTCCCATACGTATAGGAATATTGTAGCTCTGTAGTCACACAACAGACCGCCTAGATGTCTGGATTCCCTTGTCCTGCTTGGGTTATTTTGGAGACATTCATGTAATTTCGTCTTCACAAGGGCGGGCAGTACATTCTTCTCTCACAAGGTATATGCTCCCTGCTTTGCATAAGCTGCTATTACCAACTATTATATAAATTACTTAAGCTGCAGCTATTAGACTAAAAATACAAGACGATCCTAGCTATAATGATAAACGAGCAAGGAAAATATCTCTAGGGCATCAGACAGTCGCATGAAAGAGAAGCTTTGTAACTCTATTTTCCATCGCTCCTTCAACTAATGCTCATAATTAAGTAAAAAGGGGGAAAGTCTTTTTGCTCTGCATTTCTCTCTCTCTCTCTCTCCTCCATTAAACTATTTCGTTAATCAAGTTGCTTTCAAAGTCAAACTACAACAAATAGCCTCCTCTAGGAAAAGCGTGACGCATTACTAGTCCTTACTTAAGCGCTAATCAACTGAAAAGCAGCACACAAAGATTGCTTGAGGTCAAGTTGTACATACATTTATGTAAGCCTGGGCCGCGTCATTTAAGGACCCTGTTGATAAATACTGGGGAAAAGCAGAGCAACCCCAAATCTAGATGCAAGAAGTCTAATTTGGGTTGCTTAGGGCCTTTTACGTCATTCCGGCAGCATAAAAAGTAACTAAACTGTTGTGCGTTACTCATTTTAAAGGTGAGAGCGATATAAAGTTGTGTTCACATCCAGAGAGCAGAGCATCCCTACGCTCACCAGGAACTCAAGAAAAATGCACAATTTCCTCCAGTAAATTCCTCTCTGTGCTTCTCAGGACTTCCCTCGGGCTTCGCTTTTGCAACTGATGTAACTACAAGCAGCATTTTACGTGCAAGTCGGGGTTCCCAGTCTTGCGAACTGAAAAATCTGCCACAAAGCTCTAATTTTACCAGGAACATGAAAAGGTTCTTCTCACTTCTAGACTGCAGGTGAGTGACTAAATTGAACAGGAACTGAACAGCTAATATTTCTCTCTCCAGTGAAAATAATAAAAAAAAGCACTTTCGGTTCACTTTCAAAGGTCTTACACCACGTTAACGTGAATATTCCACCACTGAAGTCACATCGCTGCTGCAGCCAAGTAAGATGTAACCATCACCCTGACTCTGGCTGTCACAATATGGTCTTGAGGGACTTGAGTGCTGGTGTCTCTGCTCATCCTCACCCCATTTCCACGTGAACCTGACAAGTGCTGCTGTTATTGAGCACGAGTGGAAGGGAAAGGGTGGAGGTGGCTTTTCTCCCTTTGCCCTTGCTTGAACTCACAAGATTTTAGCCAGATGTGTTGGCTGCTGGATTGCATCCTATCCCACCCCAGCAGCAAGCTCTCACTCCACTAGGTATTTTTGTTGAGGAAAGTCATGGCTAATGCTATTATGCCCATTTCCAAGCAGATGGATAAAAAGATCATCAACGGGGAAAAGATTTCCACAAAGCACCCTTGGCACTGCTGCCTTTTCTCCTTATCAACAGTTGCACAGGTTTTTCTTCTTTTTCTACTGATCTTTACAGTTTCTTCTCAACTGCTGCCCTAGGAAAGCCTTTTTCCAGAACCTCCTCTAGACCAGGCATTGCATGGCTTTCGGACCTGCATAATAGGAAAACGAATGGTTTTCTTTGTCCCCAGCTGCCGGTTTTCTTTGGTACTTTGGATGAAAGAGAGAGTGAAGAGAAATAAAAGAGATATAAGGCAACGTAAGAAGGACAAAATAAGAAGGACATGGACC
>VXBO01007873.1:65892-87705 GCA_013400135.1 Rhinoptilus africanus | reverse complement strand
CTTGCCTTTGATTATTCAGTTACATAACAAAGTCAGAGAAAGCAGTTTGAAAATATTTCTCAATTCACATTTAAAAAGTGGCAATCCTAGTTTGGAAATCTTTCTATGGAAAAAGGCACGGACAAGCTACTGTGCAGGCAATCTTATCTTGGAAATAAAGTAAGTTTTAATAATCAACAATATGAGCCAGTTATTTCAGTATGATTCTGCACACTCTCTTACCAAAAATAATCTCATAAACTGCCACAGATATCAGTTTTGAACACACCAATTTACCTCCCTTATCTGATTCATAATTACCACCGTGGCTTTAATCTTTTATTTGATCATGGTCTTTCAAACTTTGAAGTTAATATCCTCTAACCAGTTGCACTTTTTTCCTAAAACTTCAAAATATATTTGGCGCATTGCAAACATGAAATTAAATTATCCATGTCAACCAAAATAAAACATTAGAGGTATTAACGAACCACTAATACTCAGGGACAATTTTTATACAGCTGAACTTTGTGGGGTCTTGTTTATGCTGGAGATTTCAGCAGTAGTAACTATTTCTATCAGTTTAGTTGCTTCCATAAAGTCTTAGTAGAAATACTATATAGAGGTATTTACAGAAGAGCAGTAACATTCAACTTGAAACAGCTGAACTAGTACAAATGGTTGTTAAACCATCTGTAACAAGAGTTTGAATACTCGGTAGCTCTGGTCATTGGCTCATATTGGGGAAAATTACTTGCTGTCAAATAAACATTACTCCCATGAATAGTCTTAATGTAGCTATGAATGCTTATGTGAATAATAGCTACAGATTTAAGCCACAGATATGTATCCAAATCCTGGGAAGAAAACTTATTGCTATTAAATTCAGTAAGAAATCATCAAGTTTTAGGAGGTCCAAGATTTCATCCCTTCATCACAAATTATCAGACAGTGGGTAGATTTACTTGCCCTATAATTAAAAAATAAAGGGTGATTTGTGCTACAATGTCAGTCAAAATTTGCAGAAAGAAACATTTCTGAGGAATAACACTCCTGGGTTTGACAAAGCTTCAGAAATGCAAATGGCAGCTTCAGAAATGGTCCAGATATGACAATTCCCATTTAATTTCTATTTTAATTCCTGAACTATGCAATGCTAAACTAAATTTCACATCTATCTAGGGTAGAAACTGCCTATGTAACACTACTTGAAAACAAGATACAGATAAATTCTGCAATCTTTAAAGCATTAATCTATAAATGTTGATGTTTACTGCTTGTATGCTATAACTGAGATGCCTTTTTTAATTCTCTTAAGAAGCGGCACATGGTCTGAAACACAATTTGTACAGATCAAGATCAATCAAACATGTAATTCTGCCTTCTGACTTTCTACTTTCTGTCGATTTCCCCATTCTGCCCTCTCTCTGGCCTCCAGTAACACCAGCAATGAGCGTGACAAGTATAGTGCAAGATTAAATAAAGAAAGGCATTCCAGTAACTTGCATTAATGCTAAAATGTCAGCTAAGAGTTTCAAAATGGCAGTAGCTTGGGCTTTGTATTACTAAACCTACAGTTTTAAGTGCTGTTCTCAGAGATGGCTTCAAAAACATCTGTGAATTTGAGTTACCTGCTGACAGGGTCATTTCTACTTGTTGGATTAACATTTTTCAGGAAAACCCAGGTTTTACAAATGACCAGGCTTCATTCTTTACGGAATAAATTAAGACTACTTTCTATTTCAAACTAAAATGTTTTCATTTACCCAATTCAGCTGGAAGGTTAATATTGTCATGTCTGAAGCAATATTACTCTCAATCCTAATTAGCTTGTACTTTCCCAAGTGTGTTCTTGCATTGCTATGAGAGATCCTAGGGCAAAAATAGGCTCTTCATGCCAAAACACATTAAAATAAAACTTAGATCATCACAACATGGGTAAGGGATCTGGTCTTCTAACTTAGGACTGTAAATGGTCTTGAAATAACATTCAGTTTTGGATGTCTCATTACCAAACAGATACAAGCAAAATGAACAGAGGGGGGAAAAGGGAAATTTGTGGAAAAGCAAGTTCAGAATTAGCAAAGTTCAGTTCTTGGTAGGAAAGGAAATGTACTAGAAGTAATGTATTCAAATGAGGTTAACTTTCTCACCAGACTGATTAGCTTTGTGGGACAGCAAATTCATTCTTAATGCTGAAAAAACCCCAAATTAGCTTTTATTGTATACTGAGCAAACATACCTGCATTGCTATGGTATACAGAATTTCAAAGATAGTATGTTAAAATACTAATTACTTTCTTTCCAGGTATATGATGTCTTGAGAACATGGAAGTTCAACTAAATATATAGTCCATTATGGATATTATTACCTAAAATATGTAAGGGCCAGAAATACTAAGCTAAAATTGTGCATCCATGACTTTGCCCGTAAGACTAGATTTCTCTTTCTCTAGAAAGAATGAAATAGGAATTACAGTAAATATTCCTAAAGAGAACAAATCATAACATGGACAACCACATCTAAAGACAGCTTGAATACATAACTATCTTACTGTGATTAAAAACAAGCAAATGTTATTTACAAGTCACCATCAGTAACTAAATTAGAAAATTAACATTACTTATTAATCTGATTAACAAATTCAAGACAGCTTTTAAAGGGCAAATATGGTTTTACTTCCATAAAGATCATGGTACAGTTTTGGTTTTTTCCTAAGAAAACTTTTCATAATTCCACAGATAACAGGAACATTAGATCATCACCATGTCAGGTCTACTGATGTGTAAAGAACAATGAAGACTGAAAACTTCTGATGCGTAAAAACCAACATAGTCTTTCACTGTCTAAGTCAGTTGCCTCTGCACTGTCTCTATTACTGAAAATCTCCCTGGGACAAGTTAATGCTCTTAGTTAGAAACATGACTATGTTTTCACTAAAATACTTAGTGCAGGTTCTTCTAAATGTTTCTCAGAACATAACAATTCACTAGGTTTAAGTACCAAAATTTAAGCTCTATAAATAATTTCTGATGAAATTGCATTGTGGATAAGTTTGATTGTTCTTTTCCATTATTTTGTAAATAGCACATCAGATTAGCTTTTTTACAAATAATACTTAGTAGTATTAGAGTACTGTGCTATCCGGCACTCAGATTTATGATCAACAAGCCAAGTAGTTCACTTCTCGTAATTGCTCGTGGTGGTGTACAAATCAGAATACCAGCTTGCACTTTACACTAGAATAAAGCATGTTGCACTCCATGAGGTACAATGGGAACCTTCATACCACACATACGTAACACATGTTATCACATGTAATACACACCTACGCTTCAAGAGGCTATACAATCAGTTACTTCCTGGTCAAACAAGGGAGGTTGTACAGCTGGGAATTCACAGTGCTTCTGTAAGTGTCTGAGCTAAGATAAGCACAAAGAGTAGATGGAATGAGAGGGCGAAATACAAAGGTTTACCATTTTAGGTTCATTACTAACAATGTAAAAGTTTACTGTATCTGCTGCTTCTCCAGGGATGATGAGTTGTCAAACAAGAGTAATTCAAGAAATTTATCAAAGTACCTCCGGACTGAAGCTCTACCATTCATCGTGTCAGCTGCTTCCCCTAATTTACATTGCACCCTCTGTCACCATCCATGTCGTTAGTAAAGGTCTTGAATAATATGGGCCCCAGTTCTGACCCCTGAGGGACTACACTCATTACCAGCCAGCAGCTGACTGTCAAGATGTTGATTGCTATCATTTGATACCAGTAGTTCAGACAAGTTTTCAACCCACTCAGCAGTGTGTTCATCAAACCTAGACTTCCTTAGCTTCCAAACAAGAATGCTAGAGGAAACAGTGACAAAAGCCTTACTAAATCATAGTATATTACATCCATAGCTCCTCCCTCATTTGCATAATCACTCATTTCCATATAGAAGGCAATCACCTTAGTCAATCATGATTTGCACTTCACAAATCCATTTGACTGCTCCTGATTACTTTCTTGACCTTCATGTGCTTGGAGATGGACTGCAAGAGGATGTGCAATTCATGATCTTACCAGGGGCTGAAGGGAGGCTGATCAACCTACCACTCCCTCAGTCTTCCTTCTATCCTTTTAAAAAAGAAAATAACCTAGCCTTTTCCCAGTCATCAGAAACATCTCCTGATCAGGATGAATTTCGTAGAGAACTACAGCCTCACAATCAAGTTGGCCAACTCTTTCATCACTGTGAATTTCATCTGGACTTGTGGATCTGAATGCAACCAGTTGCTCTAAGAAGTTCACAGCCTTTTGCTCCCCTATGAGCTGTCCATCTCCCTTTCAAACCAAGTCAGTACGTGCTGCTTTGGGAGCAAATTTTGCTCACAAAGATTGAGGCAAAAAAGAGGATTGAGCACTTCAGCCTTTTCTGCATTGTCTGTGATGAGTAGATTCTCCCTCCCTTCCACCAATGGACCTATGTGCATTCTCCCTAAACCTCCTAATGCAAATAGCATACCTTTAGAACCCCTTCTTGTGAGCCTATACTTTCCCTGTTAGTCTTCACACCTGATGGGCTCTGGCCTTCATAATTTTTATGCTAAGTATGCTCATGGTACTTGTGTATTTGTCTTTTGTTACCTCATCTTCCTGACACCTAACCTAGGTGTAATACAGGGAATATGTTATTGCCACTGCTAGTATTAAGTCAACAGCGCAAACTATAAGGGCATTGTCACACCTTGTTTGGACTTGAGCTATTTTGGCTGTAACAGCACACAAGTGCCAACTGTTGCCTTATTTGTTTTTCAGCTTCAGCTTACTGATGTATAATTTTGTGATATTACCCTAAAGAAATTATAGAATGCATGGTAAAAAGGTAACAAAAACAAAGAGGTCAGTGTGGAACTAAACCTGGGGAACAATAAGAAAGCAAGTGTAGCAACAGATCCTTTTGGAAACATACAAAAATAACACCAAGCAGATCCAAGACTGAGAAGGAAAAAGCTGGCATTTTATCAACATTTCCTTCCCAGTGACGAACCTAGGATGTTGATAACTGTCTCTGATAATTTACTGTGAAGAAATACAGGGTAAATACAGGATTTGTGTATATCACTTAGCAGCAATTAGTACTAATCACATAATTTGGACTAAAAGTATTAGTGGTCGGGGCCCTGAGTTCAGTGACTAATTTATCTGTCCAGTCAATAGCCATCCTTCTCTGAAATTCTCTGAAAGCTCTTCTCCACACACAAGGCTGTAGCTGCCCATGTTCAAGATCTGCAGTGCAGCTGTATAACCTGTTATCAGATTTCTGTGAAAACGACTAACTTGCGAGTGAGTAGCATCTAGGGCCTCCACCCACCGGCTTGAGTTGCATTTAAACTCAGGCTCCTGCTGTTGGTCCTTACCCAAGCTATGTCCTAGGTACGCTGCCTCTGGCCGTACAGCTTGCCAAGCCTAGTCTACTTGATTTCCTGGCTTGAACACAAACTGGCTTTCTCACTGTGGACTTGGCTGTGACTTGGCTGATATTGGTTACTGCCGACAGACCTGCTGTGTTCTTCTTGTTTGGACACTGTGTGATTGCAACCCTTGCTTGAAGGGTGTGTCCACCAGTCCTTTGTCTTCTGTCTCACTTTGTTTTATGGAGCAGCCTGCTCTTGCTGCTCCCTGACAGCTAGTGTCATTGTAGTTGGACTGATGATATCTCATCATTTGCATTTTGATAAGACTTTGGTTAGTCTGTTAATAAATTCTTAGTGTCACATATAAGATGTTTTTCTACAGCCTACATATTTTGCATGGGATCCACAGCAGTGGATGCTTCCTCTTTTTTTGTTTGGTTTTTTTTTTTGATAAGGTACCTATATCACTAAGTGGCTCTTCTGACAAAATTCTCAGTCTTCCTAAGTAATCACACAATTAAATCCTGAGCTGTCAACACATTTTCTGCAAAACTCATCCAGCTCTGAGTACCTTTCTGTACTTTAGTGTACAAAGACTTGAGTGAGCTGATTCATCTCATGGTCACGGTAGCCTAAGCTATACAAGTGATCAAATTTGTCTTCTCTTTCCTTTCTAAACAGCCTGCACCCACTCACAATCATGCTCCAGTTGTGCACACTGTCACTGTCTTCATGATTGTGATCGCACTGCAGCCTTGCAATTGGCCTGGAATTGCTGTTCTTCCTGTTTTCCCTGTTTGCTCCCCAAGCAAATGTATGAACAAATATTTGAGAAAAGTATGCCGACAGAAACTTCTAGTATCCTTCAATCTGCTCAATATTTCCATGGCTGTACAGGGAGCACAGACCCATGTATTTGCTATATGAATGAACAGCAAAGTATAGTAACCTCAAGGTCAGATAAGCCTTGGCAATCTTTTCTGCAGCATCTCAGATTTGAGTTCTAGGAAAGTAGCAGACTTCCTGGGATGATATGTTGTCATGGAAATTGACAACCTTTGTCCCATGGAGGAAGAAATCTTCAACCACTAGCACTCTTCGTTTCCTGTTTAATAGTGTTGGTTCTAATCTGAATACCCAAGATGCTTAGCCCAAACTTCTACCCATCAATAGAACTTTTTTTCCCCTTCTTCTCTTCCAGAGTTCTGAACCTACTCTTTAGAGGAACAGCTGCAGGTGAAAATGGAGACTCTCCCATTGCTGGGACTCTGTGTCTTCTTGATGCTTCGGTCTTCTTTTGGTCACATCAGTCTTCTCAGACTTGAAGGGTTTGGCTCTTGTGTCTCTGCAAAGATCCTGTCAAGGTCTTGTTTATTAACCTTGATGCAACAAAGCTTCTGCGTCTGGCACCACAGGAAGTCTATCAGAACACACATCTAACTGGTGAGGTCACTGCCATTTATAGCACAACATCAAGGAGAAACCTCAAGAACTCCAGGCTGTCTCAGACCAGAGTTGCAGCATCCACCCTCAGGACTTCCATTTGGATTACAGAAGTAATGATTGCACCATCCAGGGCAATCTGGCCATGGCCAGATCCTGGCCATGATGTACTTAGCCTGTAAAGAGTGGATCAATGGCATACCCTTGCTTCTTTCACTGTTGTCCAGAAGAGAACATCAACAGAAACTCAGAAGTTGTATGATCATTTATGAATTAAACTCTACTTTGTTACAGTTATGAGTGAAAATATTTTAGCAGTTAAACATGGGAAACTGCACTAAAGTCTGCCAAAAAAGTCATCAAAAGTATAGAGCATTCAGTCATGAGACTAAAATGCTCTTGACCAGGCACCATTTAGATAAAAGAATCTCAAAAATCCCTCATATATTAACTGTATATGCAGCCAAAGATGTGTTTCTGCATTTCTAATTCATATCTTAGAAAGTGTAATTAACAAGCATGAGTTCAATGCAACAAATTATAAATCTACATTTTTTAAAACTCCTGTTTCTTCATTTACTGTATGTGCCACAAACTTCAAACCTTTGCTTGAGCGTTTAAACCTGGCTTAAAACTTACCTTTGTACAGGTTTGTTTTTTCTATTTCTTTTATGTTTCCCCATCCATGAGGTCTGTGTCAGGGGAGACTGGAAGGTTTAGCTTCAATTTTTGTTATACATGTACAAAGCATTATACAGGAAATGCTTTGGCACCTGTTTTCTGATGCTACATATTATGGTCGACTAGGTGGAGATTCAGAGAACCTTCTGAAGCTCTGTTTCACCCAGAGTGAAATTTACTTTCACTGACTAAATTTCAGTCATCAAGGAGAATCTGGAACTTCAAACTCAAGTTCTACAGCATTTGTGAAATCTCAGTATGGACGGTGGCTTGGCAATCTTTGATCCAACCCAAGGAGCTTAAAATCCTCCCCCCACCCCCAAAAAATCCAATCCCCTGTACCTGTCAGCACGACATCTACCACCACATTTTCAAGCGTTGGATTTTTGAAGGATATGATGACAGCAGAGCACTGGCCAATGCGTGCACTTATGCTGGTTGGTTCCATCAGCTGAGGAGGAAGACCAGTCCCCGAAAGGTAAAATATCCACTCTTTAAGCTGTGGATGAAACATGTGCCATTATTTATTATTTGATGAGTCAGATCTGTACATCTTAAGGCATTTTGCTCCCTTCTTTCTTCTAGTGTTCTATGTCTCTTTTCTGTTGTAAGTGAATGCTGTTTAATGCTTGCTTTCTTTCTTCTTCCCTCAAGTTGTTGTTACTCTAAGTATTGCTATCTGGAAATCAACAATTCCAGTATGGGAAATGCTCAGATCTCCTCTTTGCATTGACCTTCTGTGCTACTCTAAACTAACTTCCATGTAGCTACTCAGAGGTCTAGGTGTACTATGGAAAGATGTAGCTGGTTGCAAGAGGGCAATTCAAAGCACACACATTAGAACCTGAAAGTAGATGAAGTGAGAAGTTCTCTTCAGAAGACAAAGGAAGAAGGAAAATCATTCTTTGATGGGACAGCAGTATAATCATACAAAAAGCTAAAATTGTTACTCCAAAGATAATAAAGAACATTACCACTACACACAGAAGAATCTAGAATACTGAAAAGAACTAGTAGATATAGAGTATTACCACAGAGCAGAAAAAAGAAAAATATAATTAATAGAATCATAGAATGTGTAGGGTCAGAAGGGACCTTTAAAGGTCGTCTAGTTCAAGCCTGCTGCAGTAAGCAAGGACATTGTCAACTAGATCAGGTTGCTCAAAGTCTCATCAAGCCTGGCCTTGAATGCCTCCAGGGATGCTGAATCTACTGCCTCTCTGGGCAACCTGTTCCAGTGCTTCACCACCCTCATTGTAAAGAATTTAATCCTAATGTCTAATCTAAACCTACCCTGCTCTAGTTTAAAACCATTGCCCCTGGTTCTATCGCTACATGCCCTTGCAAACAGCCCCTCCCCAGATTTCTTGTAGGCCCCCTTCAGACACTGGAAGGCTGCTATAAGGTCCTCTCAGAACCTCCTCTTCTCCAGGCTGATCAACACCAACTCTCAGCCTGTCCTCATAGGAGAGGTGCTCCAGCCCTCTGATCATCCTCATGGCCCTCCTCCGGACCCACATCAATCAAATTGATGTGTTAATTTTTATCTTTTTCTTTCAGCATGAAACTAGAGAGTTGCCTGCCCCACGTATACTCTTTTAGGGTTATAAAGAGTGATATTAATAATGCCACTCATTATGAAACCTTCAAAGGTGAGTGAGCAGCAGAGGTAAATGGTAAATATAAAGATACTGCCATTATCATTATCACTCAAAAAGGTATGCATCACAAAGAGAATAGAAAATAATGAACACAATCAAACCACTATTTTCTTTATCTGAAATATTGCATTTACTTCTGCATAGCCTGTCTGAAAAAATTAAGGAAAATCTGTAATAGACAGGGTTCAAAAATTTAACAAAAAACTTGGAAATACTTACAGTAAAAAGTGACTAATATATTGAGACTCCTCAGCTTAAACAGAAAATAGCTTTGGACAGCAAAATCGCATGCCTTTATTTTCATTTTATAGAGAAACATTCAATCCAATGAGAAAGACAACATTTTAACCTTACTGAATGAAATTTTTTGGTAAAAATCATCTAAAGTTATGGGATTTTAATTAAAAAAAAGAAAAAAAAGACGAAGAACTGTTTATATACTGATGTAGAGACTACCCAACACTAAAAGTAAGAATATAAAAATAGAGTCTATGTTTTGTTTAAGATTCAGACTGTGATTCATACCACCCAGTTTGTGAGGACCTGTGCATTACTTGAACTAATAAGAATTAAAAACTCTCTCCCTTTAAAATTACATTTTATTTTGTTATTGTTGACTTAAACATGACCTATAGCTTGTTTATGGTTACAGATTCATGAGCAGAAAGCTAGCACCGCTCACTATTCTGATTCTGACAGGCAGGCATATACTGCTGCTATACAAACTTTGAAGTGACACATGACCGACTCTTTGGTGAAGCTCCTTTGCTGGTCACTGTCAAGAAGAAACTGCCCAACTGTTGCCAAGCCAACATGCCACAGCATTTGTGTTCCTGACTCATGTTCTTCCTTACCACATTGGCCTCAAGAAGTTAAATGTAAAGAAAAGGGGCTGAGCACACTTTGCAGGCTTATTTTGAAGGATGGGAACACAGACGTGAGCATGCCAGAAGACCATGTTTTCAGAAAGCTGGATGCATCATGCTATTAGTGGTTTATACTGGCTTGTTACTGATACTTTGTGTTTGCTTACAAACACAGTAACAACAAAAAAAATATGCAAAACTCTTAAGACGTAAATTATGAGACAATATTAGTCTGACAAATCTTTCCAGGCCCATTGTAAATTTGTGTGAACCACCTTGTTCCTAACAAGGAGACCCCTTGACCAATGAAAGCTACGTGACCACAACCAGTAGATGACCATGCTTCAGATCAGATTAAAAAAAACAGAATCCTAAGGCAAATAATAGAAGGTAGGATCTAATATCAGTCTCATTTTCTCTCTAATATTATTTACTGCTGTTAAATGCTCTACATTACACCTGGATGCTAGCAATGTGGTAAAAGAATAGGATAATACAGATATGTTAGAACTCTGGGTGTGGGTTATGTTCAGGCTGACCTTTCAGTTGTGCTGTCTCAACAAACTTAATTTCAGACTTTCACAATGATTAGAGCTAAACTCAGATTCCTTTTGTGAAGAGGTCTTCATACAGTTTCAAACCAGAAACAAATGAAGCAGGTAATAGCCCAGAGCAGTTTCTCTCAGCTCAGCAAAGAAGCACAATCAGAAATAGTTAAGGCTTATCCTGTAAGTACGGTCATTAACTGATTTTAGATTAGTCAGTTATTCAGATGTCAGATGCCTTAACTGTCCATTCAGATATATTTCATCAGAGAAATCAAGGGAGGGAAATCAATGTCAGGAGGGTTTTACATTAAAAGTTTTTTGAGGCATCTACCACTGATGAGAAAAATTCTTCAAGTCTTTATTGAAATGGGCAGTCATATCTGTGCAAATATTCCCTGTCAGCTATTGGTATAACAATTAGCAAACTAAAATGGTCTGGGATTAATTTAGTAAGGACTGTAGCATTGAAAATGAATGAAAATTTACAAAATTCAAAATATTCAGGCATGCAAAGAACACTAAGAAATTATAAAGGTTATACCAATATATTGAAACATTTTAAGGGGTCTGGACAAAGCAGCTAGAAGGATGGGATACTGACTAAAGCTCACTGCAGATAAAAACTTGGAGATTTGCCGTTACTTGAAAGGAGATGCACTGGATGACAAGATTCAGGTGGCAGGGCTCAATTTGTTCCCAAAAGGGTTTAAATGAATTGTTGTACTGTGTTATTGCTTCTGTATTTGGTGAAGAATTTGGTTTTTCTTTTTGAAAATATAGATAAGATTTCTGTGTACCATTAGGATCCAGACAAGAAAAGGACATTCAGTCCTCTTGAACTTGCCTTGGATATATACTATTTATATGAGATTTGCTGTCTCCTTGGTTTTATCCTTAATAAATATTTAAGAAGAGAGATCCTGAAAATAAGTGCTGTGCTGACAAGACCTATAAATAACCTGTCTGTTCAACACACTTTATCAGGAAAAAAATTGCCACATCACTTCCTTCACTGTTTGTTTTCTTCATATCAAAGAATATTTGCTTTTGCAGTACTACTCAAAACACTACTGAAAACTCCTGGTAGCACTTAACTGGAGTAATTCACAGGTCAACAATCTATTAGGATATCTGAAAGTCCAGAAAGAGTAGAGAGGAAGTTGCACGGAAAGCAAATGCTTCATTCAACCACAACGCATGTGATGAAATATTATCACTAACATCATATTATCAGTTTTTCTTTTTGTTTCCAGTTGTAATTTTTAATCAGCTAGTATGCCATGTTGATGACACATGTTTATTTACTTTTTTCTCATTTAAAATTAGGAAAATTCACAGAGAAAAAAATATCAACAATTCTAAGATGCTCAAAGTAAAAAGCATCTTCAAACTAACCAAAAGGAAGAATTAAATTTTTCAAACCTTCCAAAATTCAGTTCAGATGAAAAAAGTGAAATAATTTATTTTTTGGGGGGTTGGGAGCAACATCAAAAAAATTAATTTCAGTGGTGACTATGCTAAGTGTCGATCTTCTGGTGTTAAAACCAGCAGAACGCATTACAAGAAAGTTAAAATTATTCATTACTTATTGTAGCTCCTAGGCCATTATACCACATATTAATACTTTAACTAGAATAATTTCTGTGTAATTAAGGTTAAAAAAAATTGTAACTCTTGAACATCTTTGCATTTGCTCTTTCATTATGCATCCAGCCATTAAATTTCAACTTGACCGACAGACTAAAACCCTTACTTACATGCCTATTAAAAATATTATCTAATATGAATTACAAGTGTCGTGGGCAGCAAACATAGTACCATACCTGTGAACATTTGAAGGTTATTGATGCCTTGTGATTGCTTCTTCCAAGAGCAGACGGACAGAATTGCACAGGTACTTCAGTGGTGGAATGAGGAGCAACAATCACCTGTACAAATACAAGACAGAAGCAAAGGAAAGAGAGAGGGGAAAAATAATCAAATTTTTTGAGTCTGTTTCTGTTTTGTGCTTTGTGTCAACAGTGTTGATGTTTACGTGATTAATGTGTTCCAACAAATGCATTCTCTCCTCTCAGCAAGCACAGGCTGCTAAGGCAGCAAGTGCATTGCAGTAAACAATCCTAGTGGCAGTCACTGCACGTTCATTCCCCAGAAACTACAGACCTCGTGTTAACAGATTGCTCCAAGGACATGGACAGCAGCTCTCACAAATACCACTCAAACATAACTTTGGTGTCTGATCGTACTGATGACACGAAAAGGTTATCACATTGACCTCCAAAGACACAAACTGGCTTATAAGGGAAATACATGGTAGGTTTTAATAAACTAATGGTTTCTCTCTCTTGGGCTTACTTTTATCTAAACTAACATTGTAAATGATGTAGCTAGTTTTCTCTTCATCTGAAGTATACTACTTGAGTCTCAATTGCGCAGCGAAAAGCAAAGTAGCTGACTACAATGGGGTCATAAATGTTTTTAAGAACTAGGTAAGCAGTGAAAGAATAGAATGATGAATAATAAAAATGCCAGTGCATTGAGAGAATCATCAACTAGAAGCATCGAATACACAATTACTGTGCCTGTTTTTTAAAATAATAATAAAAAATACTAGGCTTTTAATACCATACACGTTTAAATAATGTTTGCATGCAAGAAGATATAAAAAGATAACTGCTTGGAATTATGGACACTCAAGCTGTATTTTATAAAATGAATATACCTTACAACTAATAAAGGTCAAGACAGCACCCTACAATAGCTGGCACTGACAAGCCCTTTTGTAAAGGAAATGCCAGCCCTGGAAGAACGGGCCACTGACAAACAGTGAACAGGAATTATTAAAACATTCATTTCTGTTTACTATATTTAATGGTTGCAAGATGCCTGACTCCACCAACAAGCCCTGGAAGCTCTTCCCACCCCAGGGGTTTGACTGCCTGTGCTCTGAGGTGATGTTTGGCTCAGGACTGAGGAAGGCTTGAGCTTATGGCACAGCAAGGCAAGGACCTCCACCAGTAGCCCTGTCCCACCACACCCAGAGACACCAAGCAGAGCCATGACGTGCAGAGGGATGGGGGCCCACTGCAGCACTGGGACCACTGGCCATGGCCACAGCACTGAGGTCAAACCGGAGCCACCAGAGGGTGAAGCAGGGACAGAAGTGTCCACTTCCATCCCAGGGCAGAGGCCCCTGATGAGGCTCATGTTGATTTTCCTCACTGCTCCATGGCTTTCCCTGCCATGTCAGATCTGGACCCAGGCAGGGGCCACAGGCATCCTGGTCCTGCCAGTCATCTTCTGGGTATGTCTATAGAGTACCAGCACAATTACAGACTGGCATGCTGGTCTACCTTGAACAACAGATACTCGTATTGACAGCAGCAGGAGACAGCAGAAGAGCAGAAGAAAGGTTAGAGCTCAGGTGTGTCTTCTAACGCACAAAGCTTGAAATGTTATTTTGGGGGGTTAAGCTTTAAAACAATTTATCTGAATATTGCCATAACAGCTTATTGGTTTGAAGACATTAACTGTCTCATCTATTAGGGGGTGGTACTGCATTTTTTCAAACATTACAAATTTAATTTTACAGTTTGCACTGCATAACAAAAAACATTTCTGGAAGGGTAGGTATGTGGGGCTCACCACTCTGGGCCCACTCGCACTTGGCTTTACCTCCCATACGGGGAGCGCTGTACTGCTGTGTCGCCTACACTTCACAATCTCGTACATCCTGTAGGTGGGTGATATCTTGAAAGCACATTTGCCACCAGCAGTCAACTGCCATCGTCCCACACTTGTCACTTTTGCAAGGCTTCTCTATTACCCAGAATAACAGACCTGAGGGAGAGCCACCTCCCACAAACCACCTCCATCCCCATCTGCACCACTGCCCAGAGTTCATTTATCTGTTCATCATCTAAATGGAGCCTGAACAGCTCATTTCTCAGTGAGTTCCTGGGCATGCTCAGTATCAGGAGACCTTTTTTTGAGATTTTTTACTTTCATTTGCAGTCTGGTTCCTACCTACTTTGTCGAAACCAGCCAGCCCCATTTATCAAATGAAGACTTATAAATGGAGAAAGAACCTTAATGATTACCCCCTCCCATATACTTTTCAACAAGATGAAAAAACAAGGTAAAGACAGGTTATCACAGCGTAAGAATACATGATCAAAGTAAAACTAAAATATATTTTTTTTTATTAATTTTACTAAGAGATCTACATGATTTGGAATAATAACTCTCCCATAAAGATGAAAACAGACTGGAATTCCATTTTCAATAAGCATTACTTGACATATTATCATTACACAGAAAATGCACTGCCACAATGAATCTAAATAATCAATATAGGGTCATGATAGTCCAGCAGACTGCCTGCTATTTTTTATGTTATAGATCTCTTTTAGAAAATTCATTTTATATTACACATTATGATGTTCTATGTATCCAGAAAGTGATTTGTTTTGAAATAAAGAGCTGGGTAAAAAAAAGAACTTACTTTTGACTGAAAACCAAAGAATAAATTTCTTTTAAAACTAGTATTGAGAAATAATGCTAACAACATACTTAAAGATGGGCATACTTTGCCACAATCATTCAATAAAATATGCTGAAGTTAACCCATCCCCTGCCTTTAATTTTGTTTACATAAACAAGTGACTTCTAAGATACTGATGTGAAAGGGAACTGGTATCATTGCTCTTCATAAGATCTCAGATATAACTGTTCAAATACAGAAACTGAGTCTGAAGAAGACTGAGCAACTACACATGCATTATTCTTGTTATAAATCCAACAAAGGATGGAAATTTTTCATTGAATCTAGAAGTTTCTTCTCTACTCCGTACAAAAGAATACTGTCGGTCATTAACAAACTAATAAAGGTTGCACACAGAGACATTGAGATTGCACTTCTCTCTGACAGCCCTTCTTTATTTTTTCTCAATAAAAATCTTTTTTCATAGACGATCAAGATGGAAGACAGATTCATGAAAAAGCATTAGGCTAGTATAAGCCAGAAGAACAGCAAGCTGAAAGCTTACAGTGGAGGCATGTTTCTTTTTGGCAATATAAATGATCCCATTTGANGGGTGCACTCTATCCCCTCATCCAGGTCATTGATGAATATATTGAAAAGCACTGGGCCCAGTACTGACCCCTGGGGAACACCGCTCATCACTTCATCATCATCAAGTTACATCATAAATATATGTGTGTATAAATATAGTACACATATATGTGAAATCTGTCCATGTATTTAGAGGGAAAGAAGTTGAGGAACATAGCATTACTGATGACTGAGAATTTTCAGCTGTTAAATGCTGAAGAGGAATCCTTCTCTACTAGAGACAAAGAAAGCTATGGTTAGAAAGAAACAAAAAACAATATCCCAATGACTGTTCTCCCAGAAACTTATAATGCCCTACATGCTAATGAAAAATAAGTTAGGAATTTTGCAGCAAACTTAGGGGAGTTCACTTCTGTTCCAACTTTTAGAGAATTTGGCAGCATTTATAAACATGTTAAGTTAACCCATACAGCGTAAGGTTGTCAAGAAGGCAAACAAAAATTAGATGTAGCTTACAGGGAAAAAAAAAAAAAGACGTGAAAATCCAAATCACATGAAAGGAAATCCTTGAAAACTTTTATCAAATTGTTGAAAGAAAACCAAGATGGTATATTCCATTTAAAGCTGGTTTAGGCTACAATTGCAAAACTGCTAACAAGATACATATTCTTTTCTCATTTTCATCAGTTTAAAAAGAAGTTAATGGAGCTGCTTCTAGTTTACATGAAGCTGACAAGAGATTTAAAACCTTCAGATTTCATTTAGACTTCATTAAGCACCCAGAACCTCAGGAATACTTGAGCATAACTGGACCTCAGAAAAGCCTGTTAATGATGTTGGTACTTGAAGTTGAATCAGATCTATAGAAAATAACCCCTTGTGGTATTTCAGTAATGCCTTCTGTTGCAAACTGAAACTGGAACAAACTTACACACACAGGTAAGTATGATGCATATGATATTAATTTTTTTAAAATTCTGAAATATTAGTAAAAATTGTGGTTAACATTTTAGGCAGTTAATCTCTAAGAAATATACAATTTTCTCTGGTATCTCTTTTGAATCTGTGTTTATCTAAAATAATGCAGTGATTGATGAAATCCATTTGATATATTTTCTGACTGACAGCCCAATATCTTCAGCAGTTCTACACCTTAAGCAACATAAAAAATAACATGAATAATTATATAAAATATTTAAATTACTGATTTAGAATATGCATAATTCTAGAATGACTCTACTAATTCTCTTCAAACATTTCCTATCTTAATTGGACGATACCAATCTTCAATCTATTGCTCTAATAATTTGCGCTTTCTTGTTGCATTTCATTTCAGGATTTCCCAAACCAGAATTTTTCTGCTGACAAGAAAGCGTTATTCTCTTGAAAGAGAGTAGAACTAATAATTGAGATGGGAAACCTCTTCCACACATCACAAAGACATTGAAACAGGCATTAATATAAACTGATACCTGAAACACAGGTTACAGTTTATAATAACAAGCAGTAATCTTCCGGTAACAGAACGCAGTGCTGTATGGAGGGAGTAAACCTAGAAGGAAATATATACAGGAGAAGAAGCAGGGATATAAATGCCACTTCCTGCTTTTGTCATGAAAAATATAAAGGAAATCACATTATCTCTCCAAACATGGGTCTGTAATGGAAGAAATAAATTCAAAAAGGGACAGATACATGAAATAAGTATTAGGTAGTTGCTTATATCAAATTCACCAAAGCTATCCTTTAACTGGAAGAATGACTGTAAATCACAAAGAACATTTCAGAATTCAATTAATAAATGATATATGTGACTGAGTATTCTATTAAGAAGAAAAGGAAGAAAAGACAGACAATTACTGCAATAAGCACTGAATGTGTCTTTTCCTAAGCAATGTAATGTAGTTATTGGTGGTATGTGAATCTCTGGTGATAAATTAGGAAAGCTCAAAGGAAAAGATTTTTTTTTTTTTTAATTTCCTGGGCAAGGTAACATGCAATCTGCAGGAGCCAAAAGTCACTATAATTAAATCTTCTGTGCCAATGATCTAAACATAACATGTATAACACTCCTAGATGCTTAATATAGTCTGCAACCATCATGTTTCTTAGCTCTTATTCAAATACCAATTGATGAAACTATTAGTAATAGCACTTGTCAAGTTTTAATGTAATGTATGAAGATGTGTTAATATGCATGACATAAAATAATCACTTGATTTTTTTATACTTCCAATCCAATCTAATACTATGTATGTGAAATATAGGGCACTGCAGTAAATAAGTGTGATCTCCTTCAGCTGTTACCTTTAGAACCTCTTTTATGAACCGTTGATCTTGTTGTATTGCTATATTTGAGGCTGAAAGCTGTTTAGTGTCTAAAAGCCAAAAATGCATATATTATGACTTTATAGTATTCCTCTATTTTAACCATACAACCCATTTTCTACCTTCTCAGCTTTATTTTAGGGTCTTATTCCTTTCCTTTCCCTCTAACCCTTATACCAGTTTGCACAAGTAAAACAGCTCTGGTTTAAGTCTTCCCTCTATTATCTTCCTCATGTCTAGAATATGTGCAATTGCCATTCCTTTCCTGTCTACAACAGGTTTCTTCATTTTCTTTTTTCATGTTAAAGGTTCTATATTCAGATCCTAGTACGTAACCCTTTGCACCAGAGTTTCCACACATCTGTCCTCCCTTTTCTCATCTCCCCATCAGAAAAGGGACACATATTTAATAACATTAATTGTTAATAACATCCAAAGAGTTCTTTATAGGACCTGTACTATTAACTAGAAACCAATGGTGAATAACAAATATTTTTCAGAATCCTGACTAGATAGAACTCTAGCCAACCTCAATGAAAATATGAAAGGTGAGTCCATCTATACAACTCTCAGTCCTTGAAAGGAAAAAAATGTTAGGTAGCAAGATGGAATGTCTTGTGTGATGGAAGTGGGAAAAGCAGTGTACACAATAGTAACAGGATGAAGAGTTTCCCAGTAGAAATCAGTCACAGGGTAAATGGGAGTTTGGAAAATAAAATTATTCCAGGTGTTTGCTTGAAGCTTCTTTGCGGCTAAATTGATTAAACTGTTATTCATAGGCCCTGCAAGTTGGTTATAGCTGCCATGACTATGCGATATTCTTATATTCTAACATTAATATTTATCTACTTACCTAAATATTTACCTGTTGATTCTTATAAATTTGAGAAGCTTCTAATACAGCTGGTTTGTTTACAACTTCTCCTTCTAACATCGCCTGAACATTCTTTGCAACCAACACTGCAGTCCTCCTCAAAATCATTCCACAAAGCAATCCAGGGAAAAAAACATCTACACTTCAGCTTGCGTTGTTTTTCAAGTTTAATTGTGTTTTCTTTATCCTTAAGCTATAAAATCTCTAGAATATATACTTATAATGCCTCTAATCCTTGAGACAATGTTGTGTATTCTGAGCCCACAGCGCAATACACAATTCAATATGTTTTGAAATGAAGGCTCTCTTATATCACTTTTGTGAAAGCACAGAAATCTTACTTACAGAGTGTTTTGGATCAGTCTCAGTTGAAAAATTGCTAGGATTGCTGTTAACAATTTCTAGTTCCAGAGTTTCACGCGTAGGATTAGAGAGAGGTATGTATAGACGAGCCCATCTGGAAAAAATAGATATATGCAATGACTATTAATTACTAAGCTTCTTCCATTGCATTTTATTATTCATCACTTGTTTTATTTCTTGAAAAATGAGTACTTTTAAAAATAATAATGATATTTTATTGCATTAGTATATTTACACTAGTATGGACACATATTTAATAGCATCAATTAATATTACTAGCAAATATTAAAAACAATAAAACCTGGTGGTAATAACCATTCTAATACTTGTGTCATTCAAAAGGGCAGAATTTGTCTTGCTGTACTGCAGTTGCCAGGAAGTTAGTTTAAGTTAGTTGGTTAAAAGGATTGTCTCGCTACCTCAACACTCAATAAGGAGAAGACCATTTTTAGGGAGAATTGTTCCTAATATAGATCACTAAGGGAATCACTGCTCACTGTCTACAGGAGGAGACTAGACTTGATGCCTTGATGCCTTAAACTTGATGCCTAACTTTTACATAGGAGGATGTGGAAATGAATTCTAGTGTCTCCGATACCACACTTTCACATTTATTCCTGGGCTCCAATTTGCAGATCTATGCCTCACCTTTCTTTCCTTACTTTCTGTAGATTTAATTTTGGAATAAAACTTCCCATTCACATAGAGAATTCAGAGTACCAAGGCAAACAAAAAAATTTGGTTTCAAAAAGTAAAATAATTTAAGTATGTCTTGTTATTCTGTAGTCTATCAATGGACTCACAGTCTGCTTCAGGAAAAGCACTGGACAGAAATTAAAGGTAATCAGATAAATGACATCTGTAACAGATAAATGATATCTGTAACTCCTTTTTGTCTAAGCAGTGGTTTACAGGAAAAACTTGTAACTAAGTGATGCTGCCAATAGCTTATGATTTAGTGCCACTAGGCAACCATTCTTCTTGATCATCTTGTAACCTTGAGAACTCAAAACAAACTTAGTGTTCCACACCAGTCATTTCAATGGAGATTCTGCCTGCTTCCTCTCCTCTTTCTTCCCCTGCATAGAGTCAAAATATGTTTAATTTTGTACAATTGTTGCATTGTTCATTATAGCATAACGATATGTTGCACATGTAGATTATGTATTTTAATGAAAATTGTGTCTGTCCCAGAACAAAAAATGGAGTATGATGATTGCCTAAATCTTATGTTTTAAATGACCCGGCACTCTATTTTAAAGACTGTCCTTCCTTATTTTCCAGTTGAAGAATAGGGATAAACCTTCAATAGGGAGCACAATTTTCAAAAGAATTTATGAGACTCCCAAAAATTTCTCTATTCTGATCAAAATAATATATTATTTGCCTTTAACAAAGACATATGACTATAAATCACATTCTTGTTATAACACCAAGGGACATAGGAAAGAGATTCAAGGTGAATCAGTGAAAATAGTAAATAAGAAAAGTTTGAAAAATGAGATACATATACTGGTTTTGCCGTAATTTATCTATCTAATGGGTATTCCCTCCAGTCAGGGCTGTGGCAGGTCAACTGCTGGATTGCTCCACATATTTATGGTCTGGAAAAAATTAGTCAGTTAATTGTAGCTATATCAGTAAGGAAAAATAAAATATAAAAAGTAACATTCAGAAGAGAATGTATTTCAGTCAAGCTTTATGACTGCGACTGCAGGCTCTAAAATTTGTGTGCAGGTGGGCTCTTTCCAACATAGGCATTGAGATAAATCCCAGCAGCTGAGTGGCAGACCTGTTTTTGACAAACACTGTCAAAGCATTGTATCACGGAGGCCTCAATAGGAGAGAGTAGAAAAATATCAGGAAACTCACACATAAGAACTTCAGATTCACTGATAATTCCTGTTTTTTACATTTACCGTCTCTAGCCTTCATTTTTTTTGGTCTGGTCTCTTTCATATATAATAATTTGTCAAAGGGAAAATTATGGTGGAATATCAGAAATTTTAGTAAGCAACTATTTGACTGTTAGAGGTTCTTCAAGTGACCAAAATCCATTAACAACCTCAGCCACACCACAAAAATTGACTGCCATGGTTATGCTAGAAAAAGTTCTTGCATATGACTAATCTTCAGTGACTCCACTGTGGAGCCCATAAAAAGCTGGATAAATAAAGATGGACAATATCAAGGAGAATGTTTCCTTGCTTAGAGGCATATGCTAAAACATATGTTAAATCTACCTTGACAGACACAAAAATCAGATCTGAATGTGATAAACCCTGCATGTTAAGAGTATCTGAAGAAGGATTAAAAGATAACCTATTAGAATTTGGTATTTTATCTTTCAAGAACTGTTTACAAATTGATTCTAGGTGTATCAATGGGTTCTTGGCTCCTAATCCAGTTCCAAGTGATGCTTCAAGGACACAAATTCTTAAATTTTTCAGATTGATAGCAAAAAGAATGCGGCGACCACATAGTGAAAAACATTATGCTTAGAGGGATATCAGGTGGTAGCATGAGTTCATTTACATATGCATAGGAATTACAACATAAATCTACTTGTAAAGTGAAAAGAAATCTCATTTGAAAA